>JANAVB010002199.1:24907536-25307536 GCA_029216955.1 Iris pallida | reverse complement strand
AAAACGTGTAATTTAGTTTTTTCAGGAATAAAGAGTTTCGTTCTTCTTTCAAAGCGATGATAATTCTTATGGAAAAGAAGAAAGATCTTCTCTCCACAATTGAAGATCTGAGTTCAAATGTCTCCACGATGAAGATGATGATGATGGTGATGATGATGACGAGCGATGATCTGAGTTCGACTGAAGAAAAACACACCGAACTACGAACGATCTTTGCGATCTCTGCTGAATATGAGAGCAATGGAATTCAGATTTTCCGTGAAGAGAAGAAAACGAAAATCGCAATCCAGATCTGAGTTTTTTGAATTCAAATACATAGATGACAATTCGCCGGAGGGGTAGTTTCGGTATTATAAAATAGCAGTTTCTAGCGGGTGGCATCTAAAAGGGAATCTTGGAATATTTAACGTGAAAATACTTAATTCTGGGTATTCATAAAACTTATCCAGCGGGTGGAATTTCATAAAAGCCCCCCGAAATTGGGTTTTCAGCAATTTCCATATCTATATATATATATAATATTATATAATATATATATCTATTATATATATATATATATATATATATATTATATAATCCTTTGACATAAAAGTTGACTGAGCAAAGTGGTTAACATGCATATCTTCTAACAAGAAGACCCATTGTACGAACTCCACATTGTCAAGGTTCAGTCGACTGAACTGGCTCCGCCGGTTCACTCACAGTTCATTTCAACCACTCTACTAGTTCAACTAGTTGAACGGACCGTCGGACCCAGAAAAAGTTGAACTGGGGTTTGGACAGGTTTTTAAACACTGGTTTTGGTGCTCGTAAGTGAAAATACTATGCATATTTGTTGTTGTAAGTGGTGTTCAATTACATTGTTTGGTTAAATGTAAATGATGTTGCAGGATTCGCAAATCAACTGTTTGGAATGTAGTTACGATGCTTGATTGCGACTTTATTGCGGTAATACAAATCCATTGTTCGGATCTGAGTTGAAAGGAGAGAGAATGATACAAAATGATGAAAATGGTATAATAAATGTTATCCTAAGTGGTTTGTGGTCATCTTCTTATAACAAATGTTGAGGTAGTTGGAGAAATTGATACAACATTTGTTGCACCCTGTTTGCACAGACACAGATTTGATACAACATGTTTCACAATTCGGCAACACAATTCAACATCCATTTTGGTGTGTCCTATTGTATTTCGGAGTACCTATAACTTTATGTGATACGTGTGTCCGAACAATACGAACACGACATAGACGACACTTCTTAGGTTGCATGACTTCCATCATATACAAATGAAGAATGTAAATGTTGCAAAAATATTGCATGGATTGACATTTAATTAGCAAATCAAACATGTATGTGACTGTGTATAAACTAGAGGGCTATTGTCAGGTCCCAAGCATTTCAACTTGGAATAGTGATGAAATTAGAATATAGAGCATTACGAAGCTACTAAAATGGAATGCTATGGATGCATCGCAACTTCTGTGGCCATTCACTCCCACCAGTGCATGAATACATGCCTATTTAGTAACTCTAACACACGATAATAAGAATTAGAAGGTTAATTATTTGGAAAACCCATGATGTTTGATCACTTGTCACTGAATCCCCTTGACGTTATTTCTCATCACGGAGCCCCCTTTCATTATCAAGGACTCAAAAGTCCAGGGTGAGTATTCGGTCTATTCGGTTCCAACCGAGAATAACCAAAAAATCGAATTGAACCGAAGCCGAATAAGCAAAACTGAAACCGAACCGAATTGGTCAATAACCGAACCGAACCGAATTAAATCGGTTCGGTTTTCGGTGTATTCGGCTTTTGGGTTTTTTTGTATTTTTTTTTTTGTTAATATATATAATAACTAAATATACCTAGATATATTTATTATATACCTATAGTATATACCTATATATATATATATATATATATATATATATATAGAGAGAGAGAGAGAGAGAGAGAGAGAGAGGGAGAGAGAGAGAGGATGAGGGAGGTGAGATGCCACCCTATGGAGGGTGGCTACATGTCACCTCCTCATTCTATCATCATGCACAGGTGACATGTAGCCACCCTACGGTAGGGTGGCACCTCATCTCTCTTATTATATATATATATATATATATATATTATATATATATATATATATATATATATATATATATATAAACTAATTTTCTTAATTATTCGGTTTTCGGTTTTGGACCGAAACCCAAAACCGAAATCGAACCGATTTTTTTTAAAATCGAACCGAATCTCTTATTCGGTTCGGTTCGGTTTTCGGTTCAAAACCGAATAATGCTCACCCCTAAAGTTTATCTGCGTGGACTAATTTTTTTTGTTGTTGGATTAAAATGCCCTCTTAAGAGGCTGAACCGTGGGTGAGTTTCTTCTCCATGAACTCATTTATTTGCTTCAACCCTTAATCCCCAAATTGGGTTTAAACCTAAATCTCTACCAAAAGCTTTTTTTCTCCATATTTCTGACTCGAATAGATTCTCTTTTGTGACTCAATCTTAGGTTTGTTATTTTGCATGTGCCCCTATATAGTCAAATTGCGAACCTAAAACCCCAAATTCCATCTAAACCCTAAATTCCTAACTAAACCTTAAATTCATTTTTGTTGTGCGTCCAAATATGTATGTAATTGAAATAGATATTTATTAGCACAAATTTGAGTTCTAAATCTTGTAAGTTTTATGTTTTCCTTCAAACTTTGCTTTGAACCTCCGAAGTTTCTTAATCTCCAAACTTGCAATTAGTCCAACTTGAGCTTTGAATCTTCTAAACTCAAAATTCACGTATTGTTCTTCAACAGAAAGAGAAATCTAGTAAAACTGCATAAATTTGGGGCATAACACATCAAATTCCACAAATATCAAAATTGGGATGCGGGTTTAGGTTTAGTGCATTGAAAAGTTCATGGAGAAAAAAGTCTCCAATGGTCAAACGGATAAAAGAAGGGTATTGTCAACTAGTATAAAATTACTCCACGTGGGCATAACTTAACGGAACTTTTTTAATTTGAGAAGATGGAAGGGGGCTCCGTGATGAAAGTGATGAAAAAAATGATGTCATGGGGTTCAATGATAAGTGGCCAAACCTCAAGGGATTTTCCAAATAATTACCCAAATTAGAAGTTGAGATGTCCATCATGCTAATTATCATCGCAATGGCAATATGCTAGTGTAAAGAGATCATAACAAGCAACATAACGTCACAAGAACAAATAACAAAGTTGTAATTACTCCAGCGAAAAATGCATTGATGCGTATCATGGCTTTAAGAAGCAACATCAAGGATATGTTATGTATGATTCAGTAGACACCTACAAGTAAAACAGAGATGCTTTCTTTTGCTTAGTTTGAGAAAATGATATAGTTTTACAATATAAATGTTGATGTAAACTTCAAGATGAATAATGGCAGGATGATGATACTCAACGATAATGTATGCAAACTGCAAACAGAACATAAGGAATAAGTCAACTGGTTTACCCGTGTATCAGATCACCTATTCTAACTTCATGCGATCCAAGGAGCTCTTTGCTTCAAGTTTCAAATACAAGAAGAGCTTCACGAAATGTTCATTGTTCAGTCCTATAATTTGCTTCATCTCCTCCCACAATCTCTGGAAGTGGGCCGACCTCAGTCCCCAACCCCCTTTCCGGAATCACATCCACCCAACACCCTGCTTTGCTCAGACCAAATCTGCCATGACAGGTCACACTCAAAAAAAATGTGCCTTATAGATTCATTCTTCTTGAATTGCAATCCCTGAACTTCATTTACTTGAAGGAGCAATGTCATAAGTGAACCATCAGAGTGTGGGGAAAACCCTATAACCTTGTCAGCTTAATTAATCCTCACCGACTGAATTTCATCCTTTAGCATGTTGGTCATGACTTCCGGGTTAATTCCCAAGTTCATAGCCATCACACCCATAAGAATTTTTCCCAGCAAGTATAGTTCTGACGAGAGTCATCCATATGACTAATTGAGGCATAGAATATAGATAAATTTGATATATGATATATATAGTAACAAAGCAGATAGAACAAAGAAGGCAAATTTCATGCACAATACTCGGTGGCGTAGCCAGAATTTTAATCCAGAGGGCGCAATATTTACTATTATAATATAATAAAATATTTATAATCTAAAAAATATTATATATTAATTTCAAATGTCATAAAATATTACAATTATTAAATAATATATTTTTTTACAATAAAATCTTTCGAAACTTTATATTCTGGACATATTGAATGATATCTTCACCGTAACGGCATCCAATACGTCTTTTTCAATACATGCCATCAAATTCCTCCTCTTATATCCCAATCGATTACGTATAATAAAATTTGATTATTTTTATTGCAGAAAACACGCTCTTTACAGTTGCTGTTACAACGGATAATAACGATATAACTTTAAGAACAAATACACCAACAAATATGCACGATTAACTTAACCATCATTAGCTTTCTGTTCAATATGCATTTATTTTCCTAATCAAGTGTACGTTGGAATAGCCGAACCACGTCTAAAAGCGATGGTTTATATCGTAAAAAAAAATGAATCAAAAAAGAAACAGAAAAGAAGAAAATCATATGATCCATCAGAAAATGCCAAAATGGATTATGGGACCTAGCTAGCGCATGAGTCAACGTGGCTATCATTCTTTTGTTGTGGCACTATGGGGATCATTATCATCCTTATTAGTTGTACAAATGTTCTGCTGCACCCCCTGGAACCAGAGCTCAGCAGTATTAAAAAAAAATTGAAATTCCAGGGAGCGCAGCTGTACCCCCTGGGGACCACGTGGCTACGCCACTGCTTATACTTATCTTGGATATGGATTTGGCACTACACAGGATTGATGCTAGGTTAACAATCACTCTAAAACTTTGTCAATTCTTTCTTGGAGTTTCTCATGCTCCGTAGCCAACCCCAGTCTGATGGGAGAAGCTTGAAGAGGGATAAAGATAATCATGCGAAATACAGGTCAATATTTGGACACATAAGGAGTTAAGACGATAGTAGTTGAAATTCTTAATATTAGGAAAACCAAAATTCTCATGGAAATTGGAAAGATTACCTATGGGTAGTGGACCTGAACACGATATCGCATTTCAACACGGACAAAGGGTGTCTGACGTGGAAAATCTCCAAAATCTAGATATGAGGACATTGTGAATCTTTATTAAAAAAAAATTAAAAATTACATATATCCAATATGAATATTTATATGTAGTTGACCTTGAGTTTAGATATGAAGGAACTTAATAAGTAGAAGAATGGCAAAGTATGTTGAAGTCCTTATAGGTTGTTGCTAATAGAGAGACAGAACACTCTTCATCTTAAGAAAACTTTATGATTCAAAGGAATGCCACGCAGATGGACGTAACAATTTACTACGAAGAGTCCTAAACATCATGGAATACTGCATAGTTGATGGCCTTTAATATTAACAAAGATTTGTGTAGCCAACCCAAATAAATGGAGATGAGGCTTTCTTGTTGTTCATGTTGGATGGATTTAATAAGCACCCACCAGGGAGAAGTTTGTTGTTGTTTGTCCTCATGGTTTAGCTTTTGGTGTTGACAGAGAGTAGGCCAGAGATCTCTGGTCCTCTGCAGAAGTGGTTGGGTATTGAATAAATCATATCTGCCCAGTCAAGTTTTTGATCCTCCGTAAAAACAAAAAATTAGGCATAACCTTCAAGATTGCCTGGTAACCGACTGAATTGCTTATTTGTTTCTA
This sequence comes from Iris pallida, assembly GCA_029216955.1. Taxonomy (NCBI): domain Eukaryota; kingdom Viridiplantae; phylum Streptophyta; class Magnoliopsida; order Asparagales; family Iridaceae; genus Iris; species Iris pallida. The sequence continues at coordinate 25,301,772 of JANAVB010002199.1, read as the reverse complement.
AGGGAAGCTTAATGAATTCAGTAATATCAACCTTCATTCTCTCGATTAATTCATGAGGAATGATACGATTCATCAACTGTGAATTGCAAAATCAAGCATAGATCTCAAAATTGGGGTGATAATAGTAAAGATAATTGCCGAAAGCCTAGATGTACTTAGATTCCCTGTCAATGATGTTGGGAAAGAAGCGCGGAAACATTTTCCCAAACCGGAGAGTACCTGCGAGAGGACCGAGCAATACAACGCACGAACACAAAAACAACCACACAAAACAATCCACGCAGACAGAGAATTTTGACGTGGAAAACCCTTGCGGGAAAAAACCACGTCAAAAATTCTCTGTGTCTGCGTGGATTGTTTTGTGTGGTTGTTTTTGTGTTCGTGCGTTGTATTGCTCGGTCCTCTCGCAGGTACTTTCCGGTTTGGGGAAAGGTTTCCGCGCTTCTTTCCCAACAAAGTGGTATCAGAGCCAGGTTCTGGAATTCAGAAGGAGTGTCAGTAGTTGACAAAGAAACCAGAGAGGAGAGATGGACACGAAGCCGGTGCGCATGGTGAATCTTAATGGCACAAACTATCATTATTGGCGGAGCAAGATGAAGGATTTGCTGTTTGTCAAGAAGCTGCATCTACCAGTGTTTGCATCCGAGAAGCCCAGTGATAAATCCGAGGAGGACTGGACATTCGAGCATATACAAGTGTGTGGGTACATACGACAGTTTGTGGACGAGAACGTGTACAACCACATTACCAATATTGAGCACGCGAAGACGTTGTGGGATAAGCTGGAATCCTTGTATGCGAAGAAGACCGGGGTAAACAAATTGTTCCTGATCCGAACGATGATGGGTCTGCGATACAAGGATGGAGCGTCTATTTCGGATCACTTGAGTGATTTCCAGGGCGTGGTTGACCAGTTGTCTTCAATGGGAGTCAAGTTCGACGACGAAGTTCAGGGACTATGGCTGCTGTGTACATTGTCAGACTCGTGGGAGACCGTACGAGTATCTATGATCGCTTCTGCTCCAGAGGGCGTGGTCAGTCTGGAGTTTGCCAAGAGCGGGGTGCTGAATGAAGAGATGCGGAGACGTTCTCAGGGCACTTCATCTACATCCCATCACTCAGAGGCATTGGTTTCAGAGAGCCGCGAAAGGGGCAAAAGCAGGGGTCCAGGTGGTGGCAGAGAGAAGAGCAGGGGGAAGTCCAAGGGTCGTTACGAGGACTCAGAGTGTTACCATTGTGGTAAGAAGGGCCACATCAAGCGAAACTGTTTCGCTTGGAAGAGAGAGAAGAAGGGCGACAAGGGGAAGCAAGAAGAGAACACTACAGCGGCGGCCTCAATGCATGGAGGCGATGTGATCGTCGTAGGTGATGAGGTTATCACAAACCTCGCTTGCGATGACAATTCTTGGCTGGTGGACTCAGGGGCTTCAGCACATGTATCTCACAACAGGGCACTATTTGCCACTTACACAACAGTCGACTGTGGAGTGTTGAAGATGGGTAATGGTGATGTGTCGAAGGCGGTTGCCGTTGGAGATGTGCATTTGAGAACGAAGACAGGTGCGGTTCTTGTTCTCAAAGATGTTTGTCATGTCCCTGATATCCGTTTCAACCTGGTGTCGGTTGGAAGGTTGGATGGCGAGTGATTCTTCAGTCTCTTCGGGAATAGTCAGTGGAAGCTTTCCAGAGGTTCGATGGTGATTGCCAGAGGAAGCAAGAAGTCCGGTCTCTACTATATGGAGGGGAGCGCACAGGGGACACAGGAGGTGAACGCAGTCAGTGATGCGTCTACCGAGTTGTGGCACAGGCGGCTCGGCCATATCAGCGAGAAGGGGATGAGCTACTTGGTGAACAGGAAGGTAATTCCAGGGCTCAAGTCTACAAAGTTGGAGAAGTGCACGCACTGCTTAGCTGGGAAGCAAAATAGGGTGTCTTTCCAAAGTCACCCAAGTTCAAGGAAGCCGGCGTTGCTCGAGTTGATTCACTCGGATGTCTGCGGTCCTATGAAGGTAAAATCTATTGGTGGTGCTTCTTACTTTGTAACTTTTATTGATGACTGTTCCAGGAAGGTTTGGGTCTATGCCTTAAAAACCAAGGATCAGGTGCTGCCTACTTTCAAAGAGTTTCAGGCCTCTGTTGAAAGAGAGACAGGCAAGAAGTTATTGTGTGTTCGGTCCGACAATGGCGGCGAATACATCGGTCCCTTTGATGCGTATTGCAGAGAGCAAGGGATACGACACCAGAAGACTCCGCCCAAGACACCTCAGCTCAATGGTGTAGCGGAACGCATGAACGGGACACTGATGAAGAGGGTGCGATGTTTGCTGTCAGAAGCAAACTTGCCGGGCAGTTACTGGGGTGAGGCTCTTCTCACAGCTGCTTATGTTATTATTTTGTCTCCTAGTGCTCCTTTGCAGGGTGATGTGCCTGACAAAGTATGGTACGGCAAAGAGCCGTCATACAATCACCTGCGGGCGTTTGGTTGTAAGGCCTTCGTGCATGTACCGAAGGACGAGAGGACCAAACTTGAGCCGAAGACGAAGCGATGCATCTTTGTCGGCTACGGTCGGGATGAGTTTGGCTATAGACTCTACGACCCGGTGGAAAGAAAACTCTACAGAAGCAGGGACGTGGTATTCGTCGAGGATCAGACCATGACCAACACTCAGGATTCCGAGACGCCTTCTGAGGCTGAGGAATTGCCTGAGTTAGAGTCATTTCGCTTCGAGCAGTTTCCAGAGGACATCGCAGAGGATCCAGTTATGGGGGAGCCAGTACATGGAGTAGCTCCCAACCTTGATCATCAGCCTGCTGATGGTGGTCAGGGTGTCCCTCAGGAGGATGAGCATGCCGGGGAGGCAGTTCCTGAAGGGAAGGAGGCTGTCGGTATACAGCCAGCACCAGTGGCTCCACTGAGAAGGAGCGACAAAGATCGTCGACCATCTATGAGATACTCACCGGATGAGTATGTGCTATTGACTGACGGGGGAGAGCCCGAAAGCTTTGCAGAGGCTATGAAAGACGAACACAGACAGGAGTGGATGGAGGCCATGCAGGAGGAGATGAGTTCCTTGCACACTAATTCCACTTATGAGCTGGTGCGGTTGCCAAAGGGCAAGAAGGCTTTGAAGAATCGATGGGTGTTTAGAGTGAAGCAGATGGATGATGCTACTCGCCCTTGATACAAAGCGAGGCTGGTAGTTAAAGGCTACGGTCAGCGGAAAGGCGTGGATTATGATGAGATCTTTTCGCCTGTCGTCAAGCATTCGTCTATTCGGGTGGTGCTAGCATTAGCAGCCAGTCTCGACTTGGAGGTCGAGCAAATGGATGTGAAGACGGCATTCCTCCACGGTGATCTTGAGGAGTTGTACATGGAGCAGCCAGAGGGATTCTGTGAGAAGGGCAAGTCACATTTGGTCTGCCGGTTGAGGAAGAGCTTGTATGGTCTGAAGCAGGCTCCGAGGCAGTGGTACAGGAAGTTCGAGTCGTTTATGGGGGAGCATGGTTATACACGGACGACGTCGGATCACTGTGTATTTGTGAGATATTTTGCCGATGATGATTTCATCATTTTATTGCTCTATGTTGATGATATGCTATTAGTAGGTCGGAATGCCACTAGGATAGCGGAGCTGAAGCGCCAACTGGGCGCGGCCTTCTCTATGAAGGATTTGGGCGCAGCGAAGACTATTCTTGGGATGGAGATCAGCTGAGAGAGAGAGTCCAAGCTGCTACACTTGTCCCAAAAGAAGTACATTCACTGGTACTTCAACGTTTCGGTATGGACGGGTCGAAGAAAGTGAGTTACCCCCTTGCGGCCCACTTTAAGTTCACTGAGGAGCAGTGTCCATCTACCGAGGACGAAAAGGAAGATATGGAGCGGGTTCCATATGCCTCAGCTGTGGGAAGCCTTATGTATGCCATGGTGTGTACGAGGCCAGATATTGCTCATGCAGTTGGTACGGTTAGCAGGTGTCACGCCCCGACCCGAGAAATCGCTCGTCCTCGCTAGATTTTACCCGAATCATCGTCCTCGCTGGGGCGTGATACCGCACGAGCCTGGAGTTGCGCTCGTGCAAGGCAAGATAACGGTTCACATAGTGATTATCTCAAATTTGTAACATAAGCAGCGGAAGAAAACAAGAATAACATAAGAATCTCTTTTATTGATTATAAACTGAAGGTTACAAAGGCTCTGAATAGCCTAACATAAAATGCCAATTGGCTACAACGCTCATGATCTCTCTAGCTCACAAAGGATTTCATTGTTCCATACATTATGCCTCTTTATAGCCACCAAGTAGGCTTCGGCCGAACATCTCCATGTCTCAAGTCCGAACGCCTATGCGGAAGCTCCTCTTGAACGCCAAGGACTCCATGCCTCGGCACGTCCAAGCCAAGCTCCGCCCCGAGCCGATCATAACCTGAGCCTGCACATAAACTAGTGGGGGATTAGTGCTTTCGTCCTCGCTTCGCACTGATCAAGACCCGCTCGCACCCAATCTTTCAATTTAGCCTTAGGATCGGTTTCATGGCAATACTTAAACATAGCACATATCATAAATGTGTCCCATGCCGTGTTCCTGCAGCAGATACAGTTAGCCATAATATGAACGTAAACATAGTGCTCGTGCTCATCTCCGTCCCATTTTCCTTAGCCTGCACGGGTTAGAACTTAACATAGAATCATATCATTCACGCGACAACCAACCATAAACTTAGACCAATCATAAACGTAAACATATGCATAATGGGTGGCAGGCCCTGCGCCTGCACCCAGCTCTCATCTCAGCCCACCGGCCTATCTATATGAAGGTCACGGTGTTTCGCACCGTAATGGACTTGGCATCTCTTATGTGTAAGCCTACAATCGTTTCGATACGGATTGCTAGCCCAGTCCGTCCGTATGTTGTGCACCATAAATACCACACATAATTCCCTCCTAGGCCGAACGGTCCCGGCGCCCCGGCGTAACCGTTCGAGGGAAGCCGTACCCGTGCACGGGTCATCCGAGTCCATTGACCATGCAATACGTACCATATCATACAATCCATAGCATACCAACCGATCTCGTATTCCATAAACATAGTCTCGCACATAAACGGTTTCCTGTGCCATAAACGGTTTCCCGTGCCATAAACATAATCCACCATTCATATGGGGAGCTCCGTCGGCGTTATGCCCCAACACATCCATATTGATGCACGACGTCAAATAGCTTAGTCATCTCGTACTCATATTCACGCGTCCCGTACATAATGTTATTCACATAGCCTACCTCCGTATTTACTTAGTCATTTCATAGCTTAAGTGCACAAAGGCACGCTCAGCACCATAATCAATGTTCTATGCCTAGAGTTCAATGTTCTCGGAGCCGTGCACATGATGCACATCTCACTATCATCTTTCAATGTTCTACCATCATTGCCCTACTGCGACTCGTGCACTCGATGCACGTCGCTTCAATTGTTCGATTGTTCAATGTTCTATCTTAGTGTTCAACGCATATTTAGACACTTACTCGCCGAGCCACGCTCGCTAACTCGATAACATATTACGCATTCCATAACATATTTTATTAGACGTGAAGGAATAGGGAGAGAGAGTCAAGAACCCGCCCACCTTAAGCCGATACGCCTTGTCGTTTCGCTGCGTTGAAGCGTCTCGCTTCCATAACTCGATCGCATAGCTACCTCCCGGACTTGGCCATTCCTTTGAACTACTCGATTGTTTTGGCCTATCGTGCCCATGCCACAATCCGTTGCAAGGCCACGATTTGGTTTCGCGGACACTTCATTGCATAAGGCAAAATGCCGACCTCTTATCGTCCAGCGTAAAAGCATAGCCTGCACACCAGATCAATTAGAATCAGCACTTACTCAAACGGGACTTACTCTTTGTCACTCCCCGTTTCCAGAATGCGTATTTTTATACATGTACAACTCATGAGTATTTATTTAATATTTATCATGTATTATCCTGTATTTAATTTCCTTTAATTCATGTTAATTAATTTCCTGCAATTTTATTTCTGCATTTTATTTCTGCTGTTATTTTATTCTCTGCTTAGGTTAGCCTATTGTGGTTCGGCCTAGGTTGGGTTCTCGGGTTGGCTTTGTTGGATCCCCCTGCAACCCGGCCCATTAGCTCCCACCTACCACCCCTTTTTCTATTTAAAGCTTACATCTCTTTCTCTCTCCTCATAAACTCACATTCTCACCATTACTCCTCTTCTTCTTCATTACTCTCTCCACCTACCAAACCGTAGGCAAGTACAACTTGCTCCCCATGAGAACCCATGTTTTTGTAGTTTATTTATCTTCCTCGCAAGATCCTAAGAGAGTTTAGAACTTGGCATTTTTTTCACTTCGAAGTCTTAATTTTTGTAGATCTAGAAATGAGTTATTTTCGGAGTTTGGTGGTTTTGATCTATCAAACTTCTTTGTTTGCAAGTTTTGATGGTTCCATGTTGTATAAAAGTTTATTCTACCCAATTTTGACCTTTGGAAAGTTGGATTTGGACTTGTTTTGACCAAGTTATGGACTTTTAAAACTTTGGGGTGCAACCATGGAGTTCTTGCTGTTTGGAGAAGACAGTGAGCAGTGTATGCTAGCTTTTTAGCTTGCGTCAATGAGCTGTGCGCGCTCTTTAGCGCAGCGCAGTATGGAGTCCATACGCTGCCTTTTTAGGTAGCGTGTGTCTTGCATACGCTACCTTTTGGGAGCGTATGACATGCATACGCTGACTTGGATGGTCAGGAGTCGTATGGAGTCCATACGCTACCTTTTGGGAGCGTATGACATGCATACGCTGACTTGGATGGTCAGGAGTCGTATGGAGTTCATACGCTGCCTTTTGGAAGCGTATGACTTGCGTACGCTGGCTTGGATAGAGAGGAGTCGTATGGAGTCCATACGCTAGCTTGACCTGAGCGTAGCATGACCTGAGCGTACGCTGGCTTGAGCATAGCTTGACCTGAGCGTACGCTGACATGAGCGTAGGCTGACATGAGAGTAGCCTGTTTACCCTGGATCTTCTATAGCCCTGTATATTGATATCTTATTAGATATTTAACGTCCATTTTATATCCTTACGTCTTTTTGCATAAACTTGATATAATCATGATATGTTGATATTTCTGTTAAATATAGATTGTTACGTGGGATGTACCATGTGTCGTGAATTGAGTTATAGATACCCCGATTGACTGGAATTAAACCCTGAGAGTTATAGACTCGACCCCACTGAATACTAGTTGACTTTCATGCCTTGTCACCATTGATAATGATTGTGACCTTGATTAATAATTGATCATGCGTTCCTAGTTGGAACTAAGAGACTGGCTAGTCGTCTTTGAATTGAATGAATGAGACACGTTCATATTAATTATGAACTATTGAAATCGACTGGCTAATCCCGAATATTGGCATACAGGCACATGCAGATTTCAAATTATTTATTTATTTAGTTATTTATTTATCTTACAAAGAAGCATGTGTACTTTATGGTCAAGGCATGATTACTCCGTGGTTAGTTTTGATTATTGCATTACGCTATGTAAGACCTACAACCTGACCGCACTGGAATCATTGTAGAGTTGTGCATATCGTACCTCGTACGAAAGTACTCATTCTGAATGACCATGATCCACGGCATGGTACTTCACTCAACGTAGAGACTATTAAGTTAAATAAAATAATGATTGCATGGAGAGAATGGATTCCCGAGTTCTTACATGGCAGCCCCCTTGGGACAAGTAATACCCGACGGGCCGGCTGGTTCCCACAGATACTGTAAACCTGCCACACGGGCAGGGAACAGTATCTGTTTATATTATTATTGTATATTGTATATTGATGACGGGCGTCCCGCTGGGACTCGTCTAATTCATGAATGGCACAATTGATTGACTGGATCGACTAGCCTTGCTCGCACATAGTAAGAACTGAGGAATCCCTATTGCATAAATTCCAGGATAACTTGGGACTCAAAATAGCAAGCCGTTCAAGATGATTTGTTTGGGCACTGTACCTACTCTGTTACCTAACTGGGATGATCAGAATATCAGGACATGACGGGCCAACTTCTGTCCTTGTTTGGTTGGAAGGTTGGTTCGAAGTGTCGTGATGTGATGTGAATCCTAGTGGAAAGCAGAGATCTATTATTATATTTCTCATTACTGGTTTTAGTTCTCATGTCGTGCTTCCTTGTGGTACTTGCTATTAAAGGTCTAACCTCTCTGGTTTTGCATGGCCAGATTTAGAGCCGGTTCCCGAGGACTCAGCTTACTTCTACCTCCAAGATGGTCAACACTAGAGGGATGATCGCAGGAGGACTCGAGTGGGTTTCTTACTTCCCCGCTCGTTTTGTTATCTACTTTATACCTTGCCGTTTGGCACCGACATGTTAGTCGGATTGTCTTGTACTTACTTTTTACATAATTGTAACTAAAGTCAGGCTGCAGCTGATAACAATTGTGTATACTTTTGCTACATCAATCTGGCTATGTTTTGTAAAGCCAGATATCAAGAACATTTTGACAGAGCGTTTGGGACGCCTTACTGCTTTATCTTACATGTTCTCTATTACTGTTTCTTGTTCGAATGATTGAGACAATAGATGTGAAGTGACCATAGTGAGACTTTCATGTAGTATGCACCCCCTCGTCTTTAGACAGCATTGATCGTATTATACGGTATTCAACTACCCGTAATACGTAGCTGGCTGAGTCATTCCCCCGCTCTCCAGTGTTCTGGTTCTGGGGCGTGACACTCTTTGCATCGATTCGATTCATAGATTCCAACCGACTCAAAGCTTACCTTTGGCCAACGTAACACTTGCATCGATTCGCATCGATACCTCATCGGGTCAATGCAACTCTTCGAGTCAACGACTCATCATAATGCACCGATGCGGAGCGGGGCATTACATAATATACCACTCAAAATCAGGTTCGTCCTCGAACCGAAACCAACACTTAATCCAAGTGCCTCGCATAGATCGCTTTACGATCTCGTGCTACTATCGTTGAATCATACAACTTAGTTTGGATCATACACATATTTTAGGCGTCCCACCAATATATGCATTTCAGCCAAGCTCAGTTGTAGGATATCGGGACAAACTAACAAGCTCAACTTAATCCTCAAGCACCAATCAATCCGTACTCGACTTAGCCAAATCTTAGCGCCTATTCTCAAAATACATCTCATATGCATTATCCCATAACATGCGATCATCTTCCAAACATCTTTGCACATAACTTAATTCGAACTCGTAACTTCAATCTCATAAGTTTCTCGCCGGCCATCTAACGTATGCATTGCAGCAAGCCGTTGCGCATCCGATCGCAACAATTCTCCGCAACGCCTATTCGCCCAACCGTTTCCTATCTCTCGCACAACGCACGTCTTTCATCCAATCATTCATAACATTTAGCCTTAACGACATGGACTAAGTCAACATGTCACAAATTCCTTTGTCTACAATCCGTACTAAATCTCGCACACAACTATCCCAACACGATCCACATTTTCGAACCATATACGTATCGCGTCTGGGGCTACCCCCGCTAGGTAACTTATCCAGATATCATGCTCGCACTCTTCCGACACAAGAGGTCAACTTGAGTCTACGATGCTCAAAGGCAACAATCTTTCCGACCCAAGGTCTCTTACGATGCGCCCAAACACACATAGCCTAACCGTTACTCAAATCGATCTACGACACAACTCTTAAGGTCGTTTTACTATACGTCGCTCTCGCACATTGCAACATTCTTGCAATTGCCTTACCGCGCCACTACGCTAAGCACGTTCCTCAACATCCACTCGATCCAACATAACTTTTCTGACCATCTCGATTCTAGTACTCGCTAACTTTCGAGACACGATACTCACTCGCTTAGACTTATCCTCAACATGCACTACCTCATTCATTATCCTTTTTATGCGACTTCTTTAGGGTCATCCTATGGGACTTCAATATTCACTTGATTTGGCTGTCAAGTCTTGTAGGGCCATCTGCCCCGAAACTACGCTCGATAATTGAAGATCATCAACGAGGGACAGTTACAACGAACCATGCTATATCCTATTACGGAGCCAAATCAATTCGCGACACTTCCTATGGGACTTTACCCAATCCAACATACCAATCCAAAATTTCTCTACCCCCGTGCAACTGATGCGCCGATAACTACTCGAATCACTTAGGCACTACCGTTGACAATATCGCACAATCCTCAATGTCGCCTTCGCATCAAACCACAAATCCATATCAAATTTGCCACGCCTCGCAAGTTCGATCATGCCCACTGGATGAATCACCATACCAGTGCTCACGCGGAATGATCGTCCTAATTTGACGTGACGCATGTGCGAGGCTGGTGTTGCGCTCGCTCAAGACAAGAATGTCAACATAGTGGTGATCCGCGAAGCAATCCAGACACTTTCGATTTCATCCGAGCAACATCCATCGACTCTCAAATTCTCCGAAGCATTCCTACCATCGTCATCCAAATTGACATCAACTTAACTTGCATCTTATTCATCCAACAACAATGCTCAACATAATTTTCGTTCATTCGATCAGAGTATCCCCGAGTTATTGCATATCGTCTTTGATACGCCTCAATACCATCGTCGATATGCATAACTTGAACATCTTCCTTTCTCATAAGCTCAAACCCGTTGCAATCATTGCCATTATCCGAACTCGAACACGAATCAAGTCTCGCACTTATCAAGATTCATTCCGTTATAACTACTTAATATCGTCGCGACACAATTTTAAATTCACATATCCATTCTCATATTCTTAACTCGCACTTCCAATCGTGCTACCGATTCATCGCGTTAACCCAAATTCGTTCGCACAATTTCTCCGTACCTACTCAATTCGTTCCGAAGAAGTCTCCGTACTAACTCAACATAAGTTCGATCGGGTCGACTATTTCCTCAACGTAACATTTCTTTCGCTATGCTCAGCCTATCTTTCAACTTACACTTAACGAATCCTCGTCCGACGTATCATCCATAGGTACGACTTCGTACATAATCGTTCAACTCAATTCACCGAAGCATACTTGTATCGGCTCCTATCGAGTCACTCCCACTCGAGTCTCGGTACTACTCCGTCCGTTGCGGACAAACATATCGTAATAACATAATCGTCTCGACGCAACCTATCGCAAGTCACCAACCGGCTTAACATCGCTATCGCTAAGTGGTACTCCATATACCACTCAGGATCGAGCCTATCGTTATCGACACAATACTTCGCTATACTTGCTCGCATAGTTGGTATTGCATATACCACTCGAAATCGAGTCATTACTCGACATCGCATTCCGCATAGGTCCGACATCTCCTTCTTAATCAACTATCCCGTATGGCGATCCTTCCGATCCCAGCTCTAGCGTTAGCTCAAGTTTGACACACATTTAATCTAACCGTACCATGGCGATCATTTCGATCACACCCGCAACATTCGCTTATTCAAAGCTCAACGCAACATACGGCCAACATAAACGTTCGCCTACTCAAACTCGACTTAGCGACCAAATCGACCCATTACTATCGCATCCGCGATCTTTCAATCTCGCTCGTTGCAGCTCGTGCAACAACTCATTCTCGTGCAACATATCGCTATCCATCCACATAGCCATACAACACGCAACATACCATATCGACTCGTTGCACCGATGCAACGAACGAATCACGACTTGCTGCACTCCGTGCAACCGATAACACATAACCGTTCTCATAGCAACATAACACGCATCGCACCACATATCGACCTGTTGCACTTCGTGCAACCAACGACACATATCTCTCGCACTTCGTGCAACCAACAACACATAGCTCCTCGTACTTCGTGCGACCGACAACACATAACTCCTCGCACTTCATGCGACCGACCACACATATCATTGCACTTCATGCAACCAACATCACCATATTCGTTGCACTTCGTGCGACCAGTATTCCATAACTCGTTGCACTTCGTGCAACCAATACTCTCCGACGGCACCCGGAGATAACGTGATAATCACGACATACTTGTGGCAGACGTACGCACTTAATATAGACTTATTGTATGGAACATCCAATGTAGCGTCGAGCAGATCCATGAGCCATGCGGTTGCGGAAACAATTTAGAGTCAACTGAATTCGAGAGCGAAGCAACTGAGGGTCAAAGAGATTCGTGCACGGTCCAAAGGATGGAACCGCTCTGATACCAACTTGTCACGCCCCGACCCGGAAAATCGCTCGTCCTCGCTAGATTTTACCCGAATCATCGTCCTCGCTGGGGCGTGATGCCGCACAAGCCTGGAGTTGCGCTCGTGCAAGGCAAGATAACGGTTCACATAGTGATTATCTCAAATTTGTAACATAAGCAGCGGAAGAAAACAAGAATAACATAAGAATCTCTTTTATTGATTATAAACTGAAGGTTACAAAGGCTCTGAATAGCCCAACATAAAATGCCAATTGGCTACAACGCTCATGATCTCTCTAGCTCACAAAGGATTTCATTGTTCCATACATTATGCCTCTTTATAGCCACCAAGTAGTCTTCGGCCGAACATCTCCATGTCTCAAGTCCGAACGCCTATGCGGAAGCTCCTCTTGAACGCCAAGGACTCCATGCCTCGGCACGTCCAAGCCAAGCTCCGCCCCGAGCCGATCATAACCTGAGCCTGCACATAAACTAGTGGGGGATTAGTGCTTTCGTCCTCGCTTCGCACTGATCAAGACCCGCTCGCACCCAATCTTTCAATTTAGCCTTAGAATCGGTTTCATGGCAATACTTAAACATAGCACATATCATAAATGTGTCCCATGCCGTGTTCCTGCAGCAGATACAGTTAGCCATAATATGAACGTAAACATAGTGCTCGTGCTCATCTCCGTCCCATTTTTCTTAGCCTGTACGGATTAGAACTTAACATAGAATCATATCATTCACATGACAACCAACCATAAACTTAGACCAATCATAAACGTAAACATATGCATAATGGGTGGCAGGCCCTGCGCCTGCACCCAGCTCTCATCTCAGCCCACCGGCCCTATCTATATGAAGGTCACGGTGTTTCACACCGTAATGGACTTGGCATCTCTTATGTGTAAGCCTACAATCGCTTCGATACGGGTTGCTAGCCCAGTATCCGAAGGATCCCAAACTTACGGATATCATAGCTTATCACAGTACTGGACGGTCGCAATCCGTCCGAATGTTGTGCACCATAAATACCACACATAATTTCCTCCTAGGCCGAACGGTCCCGGCGTCCCGGCGTAACCGTTCGAGGGAAGTCGTACCCGTGCACGGGCCATCCGAGTCCATTGACCATGCAATACGTACCATATCATACAATCCATAGCATACCAACCGATCTCGTATTCCATAAACATAGTCTCGCACATAAACGGTTTTCCGTGCCATAAATGGTTTTCCGTGCCATAAACATAATCCACCATTCATATGGGGAGCTCCGTCGGCGTTATGCCCCAACACATCCATATTGATGCACGACGCCAAACGGCTTAGTCATCTCGTACTAATATTCACGCGTCCCGTACATAATGTTATTCACATAGCCTACCTCCGTATTTACTTAGTCATTTCATAGCTTAAGTGCACAAAGGCACGCTCAGCACCATAATCAATGTTCTACGCCTAGAGTTCAATGTTCTCGGAGCCGTGCACATGATGCACATCTCATTATCATCTTTCAATGTTCTACCATCATTGCCCTACTGCGACTCGTGCACTCGATGTACGTCGCTTCAATTGTTCAATTGTTCAATGTTCTATCTTAGTGTTCAACGCATATTTAGACACTTACTCGCCGAGCCACGCTCGCTAACTCGATAACATATTACGCATTCCATAACATATTTTATTAGACGTGAAGGAATAGGAAGAGAGAGTCAAGAACCCGCCCACCTTAAGCCGATACGCATTGCCGTTTCGCTGCGTTGAAGCGTCTCGCTTCCATAACTCGATCGCATAGCTACCTCCCGGACTTAGCCATTCCTTTGAACTACTCGGTTGTTTTGGCCTATCGCGCCCATGCCACAATCCGTTGCAAGGCCACGATTTGGTTTCGCGGACACTTCATTGCATAAGGCAAAATGCCGACCTCTTATCGTCCAGCGTAAAAGCATAGCCTGCATACCAGATCAACTAGAATCAACACTTACTCAAACGAGACTTACTCTTTGCATCGATTCGATTCATAGATTCCAACCGACTCAAAGCTTACCTTTGGCCAAAGTAACACTTGCATTGATTCGCATCGATACCTCATCGGGTCAACGCAACTCTTCGAGTCAACAACTCATCATAATGCACCGATGCGGAACGGGGCATTACAGCAGGTATCTTTCAAATCCTGGAAGGGTACATTGGAGTGCGGTCAAGTGGATTCTACGATATCTTCAGGGCACTGCTGGTTGGAGACTTTCCTTTGGTGGTGACGAGCCGAAGCTGGTTGCGTATACCGACGTTGATATGGCTGGAGATGTAGACACGAGGCGATCGACTTCGGCTACGTGATAATGTTTGCCGGAGGAGCGGTATCGTGGCAGTCGCGGTTGCAGAAGTGTGTTGCCTTGTCGACGACATAGGCAGAGTACATTGCGGCGACGGAGGCTTGCAAGGAGCTGTTGTGGATGAAGAAGCTGCTGCAGGAAATGGGACTGAAGCAAGAGAAGTATACTTTGCTTTGCGACAGGCAGAGTGCTATTCACCTTGTGAAGAATCAGACGTTTCATAGCCGGTCCAAACACATCGAGACTCGGTATCATTGGATACGGGATGTGGTTGAGAAGAATGACGCGGAGCTTGAGAAGGTTCATACAGATGACAACGGGGCTGATATGTTCACAAAGATTCTACCAAGGGGGAAGTTTGAGTACTGCAGACAGATCGTCGGGATGACGATATCCTCCCCATAGTTGTGAAGGGGGAGATTTGTTGGAGTGGGTGGGATTCCCAACCTATGTGGAGAAGATCCCGGAGTGCGACGAGCGCCGTTCGATGTCGAAGAAGCTCGGGAAGTAGGCAACGAGGAGTTGTTGTTGCTGCTGCTAACCCGAAGGGGGGTTCTGGACTGGAGCTACCGAGTTCGGGCCGAACTCGGTCCCAGGCCGAGTTCTGGCCGAACTCGGTCTGGCTGTTCCAGAATGTTGCTGGTAGGTTCTGTTTGTCCGACACAGACTTCTGGCCGAACTCTGTGTCGTCGGGGATGAGGCAAAAATCTGGGTGATTTTTTACCATTGGATCTTATCAAACGGTCCAGGTTTGTTGCGGAATTAGGGAGTTTAGTTGGGATTTCCAAACCCTAATCAATAGTAACACAATAGTAGAATATTGAAGAAAAGAGAGAGAAGGAGGCAAGAGTGCCATTACAACTTCGGGAGAGAAGACGGAGGATTGAAGGTCGTTTTTCGAAGGAGATCGCGTTCGGGTAATCTCTACTCGTCGTTCTCGCTCTTCGTAGCCTTGTAATCATTGTTCTTACTTCTGAGTGTTGTGGGGATCCGATTTGGATCGGGAGGAGTTTGTAGAGGGTGTAATTCTTCTATTCCATTAGTGGAGGTTTCTCAGGGTTGGACTCCGATCGTCCCGTGGTTTTTCCCGCAAGGGTTTTCCACGTCAAAAATTCTCTGTGTCTGCGTGATTGTGTTTGGTGTTTTGGTTTGTGCGTTGTTTGCTCGGTTCTCTCGCAGGTACTCTCTAGTTTGGAAAAAGGTTTCCGCGTTTCTTTTCCAACAAATGAGTCATTGTGCTTTCCTTGCAATAGTAAAGATAATGTTCAAAGTCCAGTGCAGTTTATCATCAAATTATGAGGTAACAAATTTTTAAAAAAAAATCATTAGCCTTCGCAATCCATTTATATTGCATATTGCCACTTTGATCTTTCCTAGGTAATCCCTTAAGACTGGAGAGTCGAGCACAAACTAGATAACCATTATATTGGTTATCATGATCAAATAGAAGAGGAAGGCCAACCACGTAAGGTGGTCCTCACACCTTAAAGAAACAGGTTACTGCAACCACATGCCAAAGGAAGTTTGTTTTTGGAAACCAAGAAACTATGATCTAATTCTTGTCACGTGCCAATCGCCATTTCAGTACACCCAGGAATTATAGTTCCTTGATTTTAATAAAACATCGTTGACCATCTCTTTTGTTCTTTTGGCTAATTCCTACATTCCTAACTATTTGTTTTTCTCAAATACTATTTCGGCATACCAAGGTACTATTATAATTATTTGATTCCCGTGAAACATGCCTAACTTTTCTTTGTATGTTTCCCTAATTCATATAACACCATTTGGATAAGAAATCGGGGAATCTAAGAACTGAGGAATTAGCTAGCTACTGGAAGAAGGAAGTAGACTAATTTCTTAACTCCTACACCAATTTGGCATCGATGAATTTAGTAATTAGGAATAAGAAATTAGAATCTAATTCATCACCCTCAAAGAGAAAATATAAGCAGTAGTCAAAAAATAACATAGGCTGGAAATTAGGAAGGTTAAGCCGAAATCAAGGAATTATAATTCATGGTATAGGAATTAAGGAATCGTGCCTAATTCCCCACTCAAATCCTTAGGCCATCTCCAATAGGGATTTCTAAAATTAAGTTTCTAACTTTCCATCCTACTTGGCATTGTACTTTTAAGGAAATTTCTATCCTAGTTGTTAGGATTTCTACATAGAAATTGCACACGCACAAAATCACTCTCCAATGGTTCTCCATTTCTGTCCTACATGACAAGAAATAAAATGATCAAATTTAATGAGGTAGGGCCCAATATTAATTGCTATGAGAGATGAAAATTTTCTATGAGAGTTTTAACATGTAGAAACCCTCATAGAATTCTCCATCCTACATCACCGCCACGTAGGATAGAACTTGAGATAGAAATCATGGTGGGGAGAAGTTTTTTTCTTTCTAAAATGGATTTCTACCATAGAAATAGGAGAGATATAAAACCCCATTGGAGATATAATCATATAAACCCTCATTAAATTGATCCTTATTTTTTGACACGTACTATAGAAATGGAGAACAATTAGAGTGTTTTTTTTTTTGTGTACTAGGAACTCTAACAACTAGGATAAAAATTTCCTTAAAGTACAAGTCAAGTAGGAAATCCCCGAGGGAGATGGACTTAGAACTCCCCTCTCTAAGCCACAACATACTTTCTCGCTGTCCCTACAATCACCAAAAGGCTGATGCACTCTTTCTCCATCTAGGGGGGGGGGGTGTGTGTGTGTGGAGAATTTCCGAAATTCACGTGTGACGATCGAGAACTAAGACATTCTCAGTTATATAACTAATAATAGCAAAAAACCTTATTGTTTTGCCAAAACCTATGTTGCACGGACATCAACATGACACAAAACAGGCACGGGGACACGGACATACATTCGATGCCTCCTGTTGTGTTTTGGCATGAACGTGTCGTGTCCGATTCTTGTCCGGCTACACCTATTATTATACCAAATGTTCTGAGAATTGGAGGCCTATAAAGTGCAAATATCAAATTTGTAGGGGCCTGCATAGAAGCAAAAAATCGCAAAGAAAAGGACCTGGAAGAAGCCCCAGCCCTGGCAAGCGGAGTGGAGCTTGAGGGACTCCTGGTGGGAGGTGTCGGGATCGAGCAATCTTCCGAAATCGACGGTGGGGGTCTCGAGATCGGGATCGAGGACGACCCGAGCGGCCCCGGCGTCCGGCCTGACGTACCTCTCCGGGACCTCGGCCGAGCCGGCGGCGAGGGACTGGACGACCGGCACCGCCAGCTATTCCATGAAATTTCTTTCTTTCCTCTTTTCCCGCTGGGAGTCGTATAACTGAACAGTGAGACTGATTGTGAGAGTATTTTGTATCGACGCTATTATTTTGCCCGTCGCTGCCTGCTGCCACGTAGTATGTCGTCATTGGCCGCCGGTCCAGGATGAACTCGTGCCAGCAGGAGGGTCAATGACGACATGACTCGTGCTAGCAGGAGAGTCAATGGCTGACCGTCATATGGACACGGACCACCAAGATCACCCACCAGCGACGACAAAGATAGCATTTTCCGAAATTTTATTGCATATTCAGACTGTCAAAAAATTTGTCATGCCCAAAAAAAATATAACTACCAAAATTTTGATTGTCATTTGCATACCCAGAACTATCAAAATTTGGGTTGTCCTGAATACATCCAGGACTGCAAATTTTTAACTTTTGTAGTCTATGTAAAATCAGGACTGTCAAAATTTTTGCAGTCATAGAATAGCAATGACTGCAAAAAAAAAAAATAGACAATGTTGAATTTTGTGAATTTTTTTTCATAATTTTAAGATATAGGTACGGATTGCCAAGTCAGATGACGAAAGGTGCACCCAAAATTAATCCACGCCAACTCACTTGGCGGCAACTAACCGTGCCTTTGGCACAAAAAATAATTTAGTGGTTTGTGCCAACTCACTTGGCACAAAAGCAATTTTCGCCAATGCCAACTCACTTGGCACAAAATCCCACTTGCTCGCCAATTCAATTGCACCAAGTCATACGTTGCAAATTTAGCCAACTATACTAGCACGAAAGGATTTTCGCCAACATACTTAGCGTAAAATTAGATTTTGCGCGAACTCTTTTGGCACAAGATTTAATGCCTTGGTCTTTTCGCCCGTCTTTTCGCCAAAATGCATGACGCATAAGGGGTCACAAAAAGACTTGGTGCATAATGGGGGCTTTTGGTGCAGGCCAGGGTCAGCTGATGTCTCGATTTCTCCAAAGCCTCGATTTGCCAAAAGAAATGGTGCGCATGGTCGTGTCGTCAGAAGACTTGGCGCATGCCACTAGGCCAGGCTCAGCTTGACCAAGCGCAGAGCATAGTTTTCGAAGCCATATGGCTTTCGCCAACTCTTTTGGTGCATGATTCTGCCATATGAATTTTGCCAACTCTTTTGGCGCAGGATTCTATTTTTGGGTGTCGAGCGGATTTCGCCAAGTCTTTTGGCGACTCATCCCTCTTCCTGAAATTTTCCAAAACTTTTTCTTCTTGCTACAATTTTACCTTAATTTATCTCCCTGTATGAAAATTTCTGTATTCGGTTCTTTCACTAATTACAGATGTGGCACTAATTAGAAATTGAGAGTTTTTTTGTAATTATCCCCCTTACTTCATTAATTAGAGCCTAATTATTAGTTTATAAAAGTTTTTTTTTAATACTAATTAGTGGTTGTATGTATGACTTTTATTATCTAATTAGACATAAATGTACCTTCTACCTTTATTATAAAATATATTACTAATGTGTATGTCAAAAAATTACAGGACAACTTTAAATCAAATTTATGCTAATTAGTGTTTAGACCATGTGTTTTATACCACTTTAGAGCTTAAGCACTAACATATCCAAATGGAGAGTTTAGACCATAAATTTTTCTTCTTCATTTTTTCCTTTTTACCTATTATACCTTCTCTTCATGTTTGATAATGAAACTATCATATATAGGTTAGGGAGGGTATAATAGGAAGAAAAAAAAACTTCAAGGTATAAATTATCCAATTTGACATATGAGGGCTTAAACTCTAAACTGCTATAAAGTTCAAGGTCTAAACACTAATTAGCTCTTAACAATAATACTTATCTACAATAAAACAGAATAAATCAAATGAATAATAAAACAGCATTAAAAATACAAAAGAATCAAACTTAAATTAATGTAACTAAACCTTATCTGATGGGGGAATTGAAAATTTGAAGTGTTGGTGATGTAAGGAGTAAATAATAAATCCTTTTTTAGGGGTTACAATTTTTTTTTACCTCTAATTAAAGATTTGGCTGAAAAAAATTTACAAGAATGCCGCTTTCTTTTTAAGAACCTTCAATTAGTCGTCAAGTTCTAATTGTATTTAATTAGATATAAAGATACCATCTTTTTGATCCACATCTAGTATATCCAATTAGTGATTAACCTCTAGTTAGATGTAAAAAAAAAAAAAATCAAGTATATATATATATATATATATATATATATATATATATATATATATATATATATATATATATATATATATATATATATATATATATTTTTTAGTTAGATGTAAAAAATGAACACCCCAATAATCGTAGGATGTTAATGACAAACTAAAGTTAACCGCGAGTTCCCTCAAACTCGATTCAGTCAAAAGCTCGTCTAAAAGAGCTCGTGCTAAAGTCTAAAAATAACCTCTAAAAGAGTATGAATAAGAGCTTAGAAGTATTACACTCTCAAGTCGATTTATTTCTATTTATATATTTATATTTAAAAATATAAAATCCTATTAGATATTTGTACTTTGTTAGGAAGGAAATATGAACACTTCCAATTTGTTATTCAACTTATTGAGCTATATTTTTCGTTTGAAAAAAAAAACTCATAAAAATTCAGCTTATACTTAAATTTATTTATGTAATCCAAGTTCATTCCGCTTTCTGTTTAAACAAGCTCGTAAAAATTGTAGAAAGCTGAACTTGAGTTTAATTTGGCTAATTATAAGGGCACATCAAAATGTTATCAGGGCTAGTTCGGATTGGGACTGGCCCAGATTTTGGAATATTTTACTCAGGACAGCCCATTTTTTTGATCATAGGGCTGTCCCAAACTCAACCCCCCCCCCCCCCCCCCATAGTTTTTCATTCATTTGCAAATTTCCTTCTCTCTCTTCCAAAATCCCAACTCTCTTCTTCTTCTGTTAGAATTTTTATTGTGCCTTGTCGATTCATGAGATGAAGAACATAAATTAAATTGATTGCGGAAGCGTACCTGAATCCATTGCTAGACTTGATGGATGTTGAAGCGATCGTCTTTTTATTGGATTCGATCTTCCAACCCGCTACGGCCCTTAATAACAAAGATGAAATCTTTGTTCCTCTCTTTGTTGATGGGGATACAGAAGAGAATAGAGAAACCATCTCTTTGGTGGCCGTATGAGTTGGAGACCATAACCCTAATGAATACACATATATATATATATATATACATGTGTGTTTTGATATTTCTAATTTGGCCCTCATCAAATTAGAATTATCGCCGGTATCTATATGTCACGTCCCAGAACCAGAATACTGGAGAGCGGGAGGATGACTCAGCCAGCTACGTATTACGGGTAGATGAATACCGTATAATACGATCGATGCTGTCTACAAGACGAGGGGGTGCATACTACATAAAAGTCTCACTATGGTCACTTTACTTCTATTGTCTCAATCATTCAAACAGGAAACAAAAATAGAGAACATGTGAGATAAAGCAGTAAGGCGTCCCAAACGCTTAGTCAAAATGTTCTTGATATCTGGCTTTACAAAATACAGCCAGATGATGTAGCAACATATACATAATTGTTATCAGCTGCAGTCTGACTTAATTACAATTATACAAAAGTAAGTGCAAGACAATCCGACTAATATGTCGGTGCCAAACGGCAAAGTATAAAGTAGATAACAAAACGAGCGGGGAAATAAGAAATCCACTCGAGTCCTCCTGCGATCATCCTTCTAGTGTTGACCATCTTGGAGGTAGAAGTAAGCTGGATCCTCGGGGACTGGCTCTAAATCTGGCCATGCAAAACCAGAGAGGTTAGACCTCTAATAGCAACTACCACAAGGAAGCACGACATGAGAACTAAAACCAGTAATGTGAAATATGATAAATAGATCTCTGCTTGCTACTAGGATTCACATAACATCACGATACTTCGAACCAACCTCCCAACCAAACAAGGACAGAAGTTGGCCCGTCATGTCCTGACATTCTGATCATCCCAGTTAAGTAACAGAGTAGGTACAGTGCACAAATAAATCATCTTGAACGGTCAATCAAATCCTACGGCTTGCTATTTTGAGTCCCAAGTTATCCTGGAATTTATGCCATAGGGATTTCTCAGTTCTTACTATGTGCGAGCAAGGCTAGTCGATCCAGTCAATCAATTGCGCCAATCATGTAGTTAGACGAGTCCCAGCGGGACGCCCGCCGTTAATATAGCATGTACAATAATATAAGCAGATACTGTTCCCTGTCCGTGTGACAGATTTACAGTATCTGTGGGAACCAGCCGGTCCGTCGGGCACTTAATAGTCCCAAGGGGGCTGCCATGTAAGAACTCGGGAATCCATTCTCTCCATGCCATCATTATTTTATTTAACTTAATAGTCTCTACGTTGAGTGAAGTTCCATGCCGTGGATCATGGTCATTCAAACGAGTACTTTCGTACGGGGTACGATATGCGCAACTCTACAACGATACCCGTGCGGCTAGGTTGTAGGTTTTACATAGCGTGATGCAACAATCAAATCTGACCACGAAGTAATCATGCCTTGACCATAAAGTACACATCCTGTTTTTATAAAATAAATAAATAATTTGAAGCCTGCATGTGCCTGTATGCCAATATTCGGGATTGGTTAATCGAGTACAATAGTTCATTACATGAACGTGTCTCATTCATTTCATTCAATAAGACGACTAGCCAGTCTCTTAGTTCCAACTAGGAACGCATGATCAATTTTAGTCAAGATAACCATTATCATCAATGGTGACAAGGCATGAAAGTCAAAATAGTATTCAGTGGAGTCGAGTCTACGACTCTCAGGGTTAGTTCCAGTAAATCGGGATATCTATGACTCAATTTATGACACATGGTACATCCCACGTAACAATCTATATTTAACAGAAATATTAACATATCATGATCATATCAAGTTTTATGCAAAAAGGCGTAAGGATATAAAATGGACGTTAAACATTTAATAAGATATCAATATACAAGGCTATAGAAGATCCAGGGTAAGCAGGCTACTCTCATGTCAGCCTACGCTCATGTCAGCGTACGCTCAGGTCAAGCTACGCTCAAGCCAGCGTACGCTCGGGTCATGCTACGCTCTGGTCAAGCTAGCGTATGCAAGTTATACGCTTCCAAAAGGCAGCGTATGAACTCCATACGACTCCTTACTATCCAAGCTAGCGTACGCAAGTCATACGCTCCCAAAAGGCAGCGTATGGACTCCATACGACTCCTTACTATCCACGTGAGCGTATGCAAGTCATACGCTCCCAAAAGGCAGCGTATGGACTCCATACGACTCCTGATCATCCAAGTCAGCGTATGCAAGTCATACGCTCCCAAAAGGTAGCGTATGCAAGACACACGCTACCTAAAAAGGTAGCGTATGGACTCCATACTGCGCTGCGCTAAAGAGCGCGCACAGCTCAGTGACGCAAGCTAAAAAGCTAGCATACACTGCTCACTGTCTTCTCCAAACAGCAAAAACTCTATGGTTTGAACCCAAAGCTTCAAAAGTCCATAACTTGGTCAAAATAAGTCTGAATCCAACTTTGCAAAGGTCAAAATTGGGTAGAATAAACTTCTCTACAACATGGAACCATCAGAACTTGAAAACAAAGAAGTTTGATAGATCAAAACCACCAAACTCCGAAAATAACTCATTTCTAGATCTACAAAAATTAAGACTTCGAAATGAAAAATGCCAAGTTCTAAACTCTCTTAGGATCTTGCGAGAAAGATAAATGAACTACAAAAACATAGGTTCTCATGGGGAACAAGTTGTACTTGCCTACGGTTTGGTAGGTGGAGAGAGTAATGAAGGAGAAGAAGAGGAGTAATGGTGAGAATGAGTAATGAGGAGAGAGAATGGAGAGGGTGGCTTTAAATATGGAAGGGGTGGTAGGTGGAAGTTGGGCCGGGTCCAATGGGTCGGGTTGTAGGGGATCCAACCAAGGCCAACCCGAACCCAAAGCCTAGCTAAAGCAGAGAATAAAAGCAGAAAATAAAGTGCAGAAATAAAATTACAGAAATATAATTACAGAAAATAAATTAACATGAAAATTTAAAGAGCAGATTAATTAATTAACATGAAATTAAAGGAATTTAAATACAGGATAATACATGATAATTATTAAATAAATACATGATAAATACTAAAAAAATACACATGAGTTGTACATGTATAAAAATACGCATTTTAGGAACGGGGAGTGACATCTCTACCCTCCTTAGAAAAATTTCGTCCTCGAAATTTCAAATCCAAGCAGGATAGGAATATCAAAACTAAACTAATCTAGGTACAAGCAATTCAATCGAGTAATCATTTTACAATGTCCATAGCAAGTAACATATCTATATTTAACAATCTACGGTATCAAGCAATTCTACCCATAAGGTGATAAGTATGAGGAATCAAGACAATCAAGGTACACAGAAAAAGATATACCTTGTGAGTCAAACAGATGTGGATATCGTGATCGGATATCATCCTCACGTTCCCACGTTGACTCTTCCAAAGAGTGATGACCCCAAGCAACCCGGACAAGGTTAATTGTTCGGTTCTTGAGTATCTTCTCTCTTCGGTCCAAGATAGACACAGGCTGCTCCTCGTAAGACAGGTTGGTACCAACAACCAGTTCTGAATGATCGAGGATATGGCTTGGGTCCGATACATACCTTCGTAACTGAGATACATGAAACACGTCATGCACCTCTCGTAACGAAGGTAGAAGGGACAAACGATAAGCAACATCGCCTACCCTATCAAGGATAATGAATGGTCCTACGTATCGGGGGCTCAACTTCCCGCGAACGCCAAATCTAAGGACCCCACGGGTAGGTGAGATCCGCAAGAACGCGTGGTCCTCAACAGAAAACTCTAGCGGCCTACGATGCTGGTCCGCCCAATGACGATGTCGATCCTGCGCAACTCGAAGTCGCTCTCTAATTCCCTTAACCAATTCAACTGTCTGAACAATCATTTTCGGACCTAACATCTTCCTCTCCCCGATATCATCCCATGCTAGTGGTGACCTACACTTCTTACCATATAGTGCTTCAAATGGCGCCATCTGGATACTGGCTTGATAACTGTTGTTGTAAGAAAACTCAACTAAGTGCAGGTGGCTCTCCCAAGATCCCCCAAAATCCAGAGTGCAGGCTCGCAACATATCTTCCAAAGTCTGAATCGTCCTTTCTGATTGCCCATCTGTCTGCGGGTGGTAAGCCGTGCTAAATCTTAACTTGGTACCCAGACTATGATGTAAGCTCTTCCAGAAATGTGATGTAAAGCGGGTATCTCGATCCGACACAATACTGACAGGGACTCCATGCTGCCTGACTATCTGCTGCATGTACAATTCCGTCAACTTTTTTGTAGATTGCCCTACTCTGAAAGGAAGAAAGTGTGCTACCTTTGTAAGCCGATCTACTATCACCCAAATAGCATCTTTACCACTTGGTGATCTCGGTAAACCGGTCACAAAGTCCATTGTGATGTGTTTCCACTTCCATTCCGGAATAGGAAGCGGTTGTAATAATCCAGCTGGCCTCTGCTGTTCTGCCTTTACTTGCTGACATATCAAGCAACGGGAAACAAACCTAGCTATCTCCCTCTTCATCCTGTTCCACCAGAAGTGCTGCTTGATATCTTGGTACATCTTGGTCCCTCCAGGATGTATAGAATACTGAGAACTGTGAGCTTCTGTCATTACTTCTTGTCTAATATCTCCACTAGGCACGCATAGACGTGATCCAAACCTAAGTGTACCATCTTCATGAATTCTCATTTCCTTTCTAAGTCCTGACTCACATTCTGCCCTAAGCTTCTGAATCCTTGGATCCTATGCCTGAGCTGCCTTGATCCTATCTACCAAGTCAGATTGGACTTGTAGACTTGCCAGAACTCCTACATCATTAGAAAGTATAACTTCTATGCCCATCTCCTGAAGGTCTTCTAAGATATGCTTCTGTGTTGTCAACATAAATGCGCCGCCTCTTCTGCTAAGAGCGTATGCTACCACATTAGCCTTGCCTATATGATACTGAAGCTCCACGTCATAATCCTTGATCAACTCCAACTATCTTCTCTGTCTCATGTTCAGCTCCTTCTGAGTAAAGATGTACTTTAGACTTTTATGGTCTGTGTACATGTCTACTCGATCACCATATAAGTAATGCCTCCATAGCTTCAGAGCAAACACTACTGCTGCTAACTCCAAATCATGAGTTGGGTAATTCTTTTCGTGGTCCCGAAGCTGCCTAGATGCATATGCTATCACCTTCCCATATTGCATAAGGACACATCCAAGTCCTTTACCTGACGCATCACAATATACCGTCAAACCTCCGGGTCCAACTGGCAATGTAAGGATAGACGCTGATATCAACTTCTGCTTCAGATTCTTAAATAATGTCTGGCATTCTGGCGACCAGACGAATGGTACATCCTTTCGTGTCAAGCGGGTCATGGGTGCTGAAAGTCTTGCAAAATCTGACACAAACCTTCGGTAATATCCTGTCAATCCCAAAAAACTCCATACATCAGCTACGATCTTGGGTACTGGCCAACTCTCTACTGCTTCTACCTTCTTGGGATCCACTGCTACTCCAGCTCCTGATACAATATGACCCAAAAATGAAATATGATCAGTCCAGAACTCACACTTGCTGAGCTTGGCATACAACTGGTTCTCTCTCAGAACCTGTAACACTTTCCTGAGGTGGTCTTCATGCTCCTCTTCACTAGCAGGGTATACAAGAATGTCGTCGAGAAACACCACGACAAACTGATCTAAGTATGGTATAAAGATGCGGTTCATCAAATCCATGAATATTGCTGGAGCATTGGTCAAACCAAACGGCATTACTAAGAATTCATAATGCCCATACTTCGACCTGAATGATGTCTTGGGAATGTCTTCCTTTCGAACCCTCACCTGATGGTACCCTGAACGAAGATCTATCTTGGAGAAGACTCTGGCCCTGCTCAACTGATCAAATAAGTCGTCGATCCTGGGTAGTGGGTACTTGTTCTTTACTGTTGCTGCGTTAAGCTTCCTGTAGTCGATGCACAATCTGGATGACCCATTCTTCTTCCCCACAAGTACCACTGGTACTGCCTATGGCGATATGCTAGCTTGGATAAACTTCTTCTCCTTCAATTCCTCTATGTGCTGATACACCTTGGCCTGCTCCGAATCCGCCATTCTGTAAACTCGATCTGATATCGGTTTAGTTCCTGGTGCCAATTCTATGCTGAACTCAATATCTCTAACCGGTGGTAGACCTGGAAGTTCTTCGGAAAATACGTCTAGGAATTCTTCAACTACCTTCGGGATCTGAACTTCTTCCATTGCCATTACTACTCCCTGCTCCTGCTGAGTCGCCTCTGATCTGACTAAGGTAAACCGCTCCATGCCTGGAATATCAAAAGATACACTCCCACTACGACAATCTATTGTCGCATGACTGTCTTTCAGCCAGTCCATGCCTAAGATAACGTCGAAATTTCCAACAGAAAATTCTATCAACCGGGCGGGTAAGGAATGCCCGCAAACTACAACACTACACACTAGAATAACTCTACTAACTCCTACGAGCCCATTGCCAGTGAGTATATTCAACCTCCCTGGCAATGCCTCGAACTCCATTCCTAGCCGTGTCGCAAATTGTGCAGATATAAATGAGTGGGATGCTCCCGAATCAAACAATGCTACTGCGGGATATGAGGCGACGAGAATGTTACCTGCCACAACATCTCCCGATGCTAATGCCTCTTCCAAGGACAGAGTGAATGCCTGCCCTCGACCTTCTTGCTGGTTCCCATGCTGTGGCCTAGCCTGGTGCTGCTGCTGGCCCCTTCCTTGATGATGCTGGGGTGGTCTATGCTGGTGTTGCTGCATCGACGGTCCCTGCTGTCGATACATCTGAGCCTGCGGACGCTGGGCCAATGGCCTTACTGCCACTGCTGGTCCTCGATACTGTCCTGCCCCTGGTGCTGGCAGAGCAGGAAACTGCTGCCCTGGTCCTCCTGACCTCGAATTCATGGGACATGTGGTAACCCGATGGTCTGGATTTCCACATATCAGACACAGTCCATTCAATGTCCGACACACATCTCTAGTGTGCCCCATCTTTCCACAATAAGTACAGCCCGCCGGGGGTTGCAGGTTCTTTCTCTGTTGCTGTTGCTGCTGCCTGGGTGGTGGTGCTGGCCCTCGCATTGCCACATCGTGGATACGAATGCCAGTGGATGGTGCTGTTGTTCGGGGCGCTGCTCCCCCTCCTCCTTCAATCTGACTGTGAGATCTCTTCTGACCTCCAGTCCTAACTGTGATCCTCTGAATGGTGATCTCATGCCTTCGGGTCGCCGTCAATATCTCATCAAAAGTCTGGTAATTGTGCCCCTCTATCAATTGCAAGAGCTCAAGGTGAAACCCTTGCTGGAACCTCATCGCCCTCTGGCGTTCCGTTGCTACCATCTCTGGGGCAAATCTACTCAATCTGCAGAACTCCGCTGCATAAGCATCTACAGTCTTGCCAGCCTGCCTGAGGCTGATAAACTTCTGTTGCAGCTCAAACTGCGCCACAACTCCATAGTACTTCGTCTTGAATCTTGCTGTGAAATCGTCCCAAGCAACGGGACGTCTGATGCCTACTTTCTCTGCTTCCCACCAATCACGTGCGAGATCCTGAAGTAACAACTTCACCTGATCCACACGTTCTTCTGCCGGTACCTTAGCTGCTGTCAAAATAGCCTCAATATCCTTAAGCCATGCATCTACTGAGATGGCATCCTACGTTCCTTCAAAACGGCGGGGGTTGTACTTGCAAAATCGGGCTGACGCTCCTGAATCTGTCCTTGCCCCTCTTTCCAATATCGTCTGTAATCCTTGGTTGAGTAGTACATTCTGCTCTTGCAACTGAGCGTGCATGCGCTGCTGGGCTAACATCTGATGTTGCTGAGTAGCCATCATTCCTCTCATGATCTCCAGAAGGGCTGGTGTGTCCACTTGGGTAGGTGGAACTGTTGGTGGTGGTGGAACATCCGGATACTGCGATCCAGCTGCTGGTTCCACGATCACTTCTTCCTGAGTAGCCTCCTGAGTTAGTACCGTCTCTTGTTGCTGACCAACAGGGTCAGGTTGTCCATGTTGCTCCTGCTGTTGTCCAGATCTGATCGATGCGGACGAAGTGCCCCTAAGAGAAGGGACAAGAGAACAATCAAACGACCGGACATGAAGGATCAATAAAGTCAAAGGATACTGGAATGTCAAGCGAAAGTTGAGAGTAACGAATCATGAGATCAAGAAAAAACATGTGTGATTGAGACATCCTATTAAACACCCCACAAGTCTAAAATCAGACCTGCATGGGCCACCACTAAAACTTTGTCACGCCCCAGAACCAGAATACTGGAGAGCGGGGGGATGACTCAGCCAGCTACGTATTACGGGTAGATGAATACCGTATAATACGATCAATGCTGTCTACAAGACGAGGGGGTACATACTACATAAAAGTCTCACTATGGTCACTTTACTTCTATTGTCTCAATCATTCAAACAAGAAACAAAAATAGAGAACATGTGAGATAAAGCAGTAAGGCGTCCCAAACGCTTAGTCAAAATGTTCTTGATATCTGGCTTTACAAAATACAGCCAGATGATGTAGCAACATATACATAATTGTTATCAGCTGTAGTCTGACTTAATTACAATTATACAAAAGTAAGTGCAAGACAATCCGACTAACATGTCGGTGCCAAACGGCAAAGTATAAAGTAGATAACAAAACGAGCGGGGAAATAAGAAACCCACTCGAGTCCTCCTGCGATCATCCTTCTAGTGTTGACCATCTTGGAGGTAGAAGTAAGCTGGATCCTCGGGGACTGGCTCTAAATCTGGCCATGCAAAACCAGAGAGGTTAGACCTCTAATAGCAAGTACCACAAGGAAGCACGACATGAGAACTAAAACCAGTAATGTAAAATATGATAAATAGATCTCTGCTTGCTACTAGGATTCACATAACATCACGACACTTCGAACCAACCTCCCAACCAAACAAGGACAGAAGTTGGCCCGTCATGTCCTGACATTCTGATCATCCCAGTTAAGTAACAGAGTAGGTACAGTGCACAAATAAATCATCTTGAACGGTCAATCAAATCCTACGGCTTGCTATTTTGAGTCCCAAGTTATCCTGGAATTTATGCCATAGGGATTCCTCGGTTCTTACTATGTACGAGCAAGGCTAGTCGATCCAGTCAATCAATTGCGCCAATCATGTAGTTAGACGAGTCCCAGCGGGACGCCCGCCGTTAATATAGCATGTACAATAATATAAGCAGATACTGTTTCCTGTCCGTGTGACAGATTTACAGTATCTGTGGGAACCAGCTGGCCCGTCGGGCACTTAATAGTCCCAAGGGGGCTGCCATGTAAGAACTCGGGAATCCATTCTCTTCATGCCATCATTATTTTATTTAACTTAATAGTCTCTACGTTGAGTGAAGTTCCATGCCGTGGATCATGGTCATTCAAATGAGTACTTTCGTACGGGGTACGATATGCGCAACTCTACAACGATACCCGTGCGGCTAGGTTGTAGGTTTTACATAGCGTGATGCAACAATCAAATCTGACCACGGAGTAATCATGCCTTGACCATAAAGTACATATGCTGTTTTTGTAAAATAAATAAATAATTTGAAGCCTGCATGTGCCTGTATGCCAATATTCGGGATTGGCTAATCGAGTACAATAGTTCATTACATGAACGTGTCTCATTCATTTCATTCAATAAGACGATTAGCCAGTCTCTTAGTTCCAACTAGGAACGCATGATCAATTTTAGTCAAGATAACCATTATCATCAATGGTGACAAGGCATGGAAGTCAAAATAGTATTCAGTGGAGTCGAGTCTAAGACTCTTAGGGTTAGTTCCAGTAAATCGGGGTATCTATGACTTAATTCACGACACATGGTACATCCCACGTAACAATCTATATTTAACAGAAATATTAACATATCATGATCATATCAAGTTTTATGCAAAAAGGCATAAGGATATAAAATGGACGTTAGACATTTAATAAGATATCAATATACAAGGCTATAGAAGATCCAGGGTAAGCAGGCTACTCTCATGTCAGCCTACGCTCATGTCAGCGTACGCTCAGGTCAAGCTACGCTCAAGCCAGCGTACGCTCGGGTCATGCTACGCTCAGGTCAAGCTAGCATATGCAAGTCATACGCTTCCAAAAGACAGCGTATGAACTCCATACGACTCCTTACTATCCAAGCTAGCGTACGCAAGTCATACGCTCCCAAAAGACAGCGTATGGACTCCATACGACTCCTTACTATCCACGTGAGCGTATGCAAGTCATACGCTCCCAAAAGGCAGCGTATGGACTCCATACGACTCCTGATCATCCAAGTCAGCGTATGCAAGTCATACGCTCCCAAAAGGTAGCGTATGCAAGACACACGCTACCTAAAAAGGTAGCGTATGGACTTCATACTGTGCTGCGCTAAAGAGCGCGTACAGCTCAGTGACGCAAGCTAAAAAGCTAGCATACACTGCTCACTGTCTTCTCCAAACAGCAAGAACTCTATGGTTTGAACCCAAAGCTTCAAAAGTCCATAACTTGGTCAAAATAAGTCTGAATCCAACTTTGCAACGGTCAAAATTAGGTAGAATAAACTTCTCTACAACATGGAACCATCAGAACTTGAAAACAAAGAAGTTTGATAGATCAAAACCACCAAACTCCGAAAATAACTCATTTCTAGATCTACAAAAATTAAGACTTCGAAATGAAAAATGCCAAGTTCTAAACTCTCTTAGGATCTTGCGAGGAAGATAAATGAACTACAAAAACATGGGTTCTCATGGAGAACAAGTTGTACTTGCCTACGGTTTGGTAGGTGGAGAGAGTAATGAAGGAGAAGAAGAGGAGTAATGGTGAGAATGAGTAATGAGGAGAGAGAATGGAGATGGTGGCTTTAAATATGGAAGGGGTGGTAGGTGGGAGTTGGGCCGGGCCCAATGGGTCGGGTTGTAGGGGATCCAACCAAGGCCAACCCGAACCCAAAGCCTAGCTAAAGCAGAGAATAAAGGCAGGAAATAAAGTGCAGAAATAAAATTACAGAAATATAATTACAGGAAATAAATTAACATGAAAATTTAAAGAGCAGATTAATTAATTAACATGAAATTAAAGGAATTTAAATACAGGATAATACATAATAATTATTAAATAAATACATGATAAATGCTAAAAAATACACATGAGTTGTACATGTATAAAAATACGCATTTTAGGAACGGGGAGTGACACTATACATTAATTCTATGACAATTATACCCTTAAGCCAATTTTCAAATAGACCACTTTAATTTGGCTTAATTATTTAGATAGCCCAAACACAATTAATTTTACATGTGCGGCCCCTTAATTATTGAATAATTCCAACAATCTTCCACTGGACCACATATATAACCTTATAATTGTGTTAACCTTAGTGAGCTCATAAATTGCTATCTTAATCCTTAGGGTATATCCGGACAATCTTGTCTATTAACCATATCAACATAGGATCAAAGTGGCCTTCGTCACATATAGCGTAACTAAACCATCAATGGTCACATATACCAATATAGCTAAATGACATAGATCAATCATGGATGTGTAGCATAAAATTACACGCAATGTGATCAATACATATCTATTTTCAACTGGTCCTCCTTAACTTTAGTGAGATCAATACTTTAACATAATGAAAACAGAATGAACTGAATTTTTATATATCTGATCAGATAAATATCCAAAATACTTTAATATACAAATGTGTCCAAAACCAAATAGCACCCAAATATATAAAATATAAACTACCACTATATTGACATATACTTGATTGAGATAACACCCATATGAACAGTATGCTCATGAAAGACCCTGGATGATAATATTTTTGTGAGCGGATCCGCTAAAATAGAGTTTGTCATAATGTGCTATATGGACACTTTAACCATTCTGAATTCTTTTCTTCACAACTAAAAATTTTATGTCAACATCCTTTGACTTATACAAGTTTCTGTTGTTATTGGAATACATTACTGCTGATTTATTGTCACACCATAATTTAAGTGGTCTTTCAACACCGTACTGTAGGCGCAGCCTTGTGACAAAATTTCGTAACCATATTCCCTGAATAGATGTCCCACAGCATATTATAAACCTTGCTGCCATGGTGGAAAAAATTATGAGTGCATGTTTGACACTCATCCAAAATATATCTCCATTAGTCAACATAACCTGATGTGGATCTCTTACTGTGTTGGCATCCAACAAAATCGGAGTCGGAATATCTTATGATCTCCAGAATTATCCGATCTCCTACAAAGAGCATATCATTTCTTGTTCTCTATTAATTACTTAAGTAGTTTGGCTGCTATCCAATGATCCATCCATATTTGCTTAAATATCTGCCTATCATTCTAATATGTATACAATATCCTGATGCGTACATACTTGAGCATACATTAGACTCCCTACAACTGATCATGAATGAAAAATCTATTATATTTTCTTAATTTCAAAGCTATTCTTAGGGCACTGATTGAGACTGAACTTGTCTCCTTTAACGACTGGGGTGTCACCTGGTTTGCATTCCTACATGCCAAATCTTTTAAGCACTTTATCGATATAGCTCTTTTGTGATAATCCAAGAATACCTCGAGAACGATCTCGGTGTATTTGAATTCCTAATACAAAAGAGGCGTCACCAAGATCTTTCATCTCAAAATTATTTGATAGAAATTTCTTAGTGTCATGCAATATGCCTATATCATTTGTGGCAAACAGTACGTCATCAACATACAAAACCAGAAAAATAATTTTACTCCCACTGAATTTGTGATACACACAATCTTCAACAACGTTAACCTCAAAACCAAACGAGGTAATAACTTGGTGAAATTTATAGTACCACTAACGAGAAGTTTGCTTGAGTCCATAAATGGATTTTGTCACTCCCCGTTCCCAGAATACGTATTTTAATACATGTACTGCTCGAATGTATTTATTTAATATTTATCATATATTATTCTGTATTTAAATTCCTTTAATTCACGTTAATTAATTTTCTGTATTTTACTTTCTGCTTTTATTCTCTGCTTTAGCTTACTTTAGGTTCGACCTAGGTTGGTTTATTTTCGGGTTTATGATGGTTCATCATGAACCGAACCCAACACCCCCATTTAAGCCCCATCTCCTTTCTCTCTCTTCATTACTTCTTCTCATTACGCTTCTTCTTCTTCCTCATAACTCTCTCCACCTACCAAAATCCATAGGCAAGTACATCTTGCTCCACATGAGAACCCATATTTTTATGGTTCATTTATCTCCCTCTCGTGATCCTAAGAGAGTTTAGAACTTGGCATTTTTTATTTTAAAGTTTTATTTTTAGTAGATCTAGAAATTACTATTTTCGGATTTCAGCGGTTTTGATCTGTCAAACTTCCTTATTTCCAAGTTTTATTCATTCCAGATTGATTGAGGTTGTGTTTTACGCCATTCTGACCCATGGAAATCCTATTTCTGGCTTGGAACGAAGGTTCCATGGGAATTGGAGTTCATGAGGAACTCTACGCCCACGTTGTTACGTGTTAGCGTAATATTGAGTTTTACGCCCACGTTGTTACGTGTTAGCGTAATATTGAGTTTTACGCCCACGTTTTTACGTGTTAGCGTAATACTGAGTTATATGCCCACGTTATACGTGTCCGCGTAGTGCCGAGCTTTACGCCCACAATCGCTCGTGTTAGCGTAAAACCGTTTTACGCAAGTCTACTTGACTTGGCGTATTCTTTTTTTACGCGCACAGCGTTTCAGGCGTAAAACTTGACTCTTCACACGAGCAATCCTTTACGCATGCAATGTTTTACGCACACAGTGTTTCCTGCATAAAACTCTAATCTTTTTACGCGTACTCCTTGGCTCGGCGTAAAACGAGTTTTTACGCGCAACTTGTTCCTTAATTTTGAGTGTACTTCCTTTACGCATATTCATCCCTGCGTATACTTTGACCCTTACGCGCGCGAGTTTTACGCGTGACGTTACCCTTTTACACATATAAATTCATGCGTAAACCCGACTTTTACGCATACCCTGTTTTAAGTGCGTATTTTGCCTTAGCGTAAAACTTTGGCATAGACTAATTATGGTATAAACTAGCCTTGGCGTAATCCAACCTTGGTGTTCCCATTGCCCTATACTTTATTCACTTTATGTTGGTATGATAATTCTCCTCTTATATCCTTACGTCTTTTGGCATGAACTTGATATAATCATGATATGTTAATATTTTCTTTAATATAGTTTGTTACGTGGAATGTACCACGTATCGTGAATTGAGTTATAGATACCCCGAATGACTGGAATTTAACCCTGAGAGTTGTAGACTCGACCATACTAAATAATAGTTGATTTTTATGCCTTGTTACGAATTGACATTGATTGTTATCTTGACTAATAATTGATCATGCGTTCCTAGTTGGAACTAAGAGACCGGCTAGTCGTCTTATTGAATTGAATGAATGAGACACGTTCATATGAATTATGAACTATTGTAATCGACTGGCTGGTCCCGAACATTGGCATACAGGCACATACAGGTTTCAATTTGTTTATTTATTTATTTTACAGAAGCAGCATGTGTACTTTATGGTCAAGACATGATTATCCCGTGGATAGTTTTGATTGTTGCATTACGCTATGCAAGACCTACAACCTAACCGCACGGGTATTGTTGTAGAGTTGTGCATGTCGTGCTTGTACGAAAGTACTCATTTTGAATGACCATGATCCACGGAATGGGATTTCACTTAACATAGAGGCTATTAAGTTAAATAAAATAATGATTGCATAGAGATGATGGATTCTCGAGTTCTTACATGGCAGCCCTCTTTGGGACTATTAGTACCCGACAGGCCGGCTGGTTCCCACAGATACTGCAGATCTGTCACACGGGCAGGGAGCGGTATCTGCTTATATTATTTATTGTATTATTTTATATTGATGACGGGCGTCCCGCTGGGACTCGTCTAATCCATGATTGGTGTAATTGATTGACTGGATAGACTAGCCTTGCTTGCACATAGTAAGAATTGAGGAATCCTTATTGCATAATTCCAGGATAACTAGGAACTCACCATAGCAAGCCATAGTAGTTGCATGGCCATTTAAGTTGACTTGTTTGTGTACTGTACCTACTCTATTTACTAACTGAGACGATCAGAATGT
Organism: Iris pallida; assembly: GCA_029216955.1. Classification (NCBI taxonomy): domain Eukaryota; kingdom Viridiplantae; phylum Streptophyta; class Magnoliopsida; order Asparagales; family Iridaceae; genus Iris; species Iris pallida. The sequence goes on along the minus strand of JANAVB010002199.1, from coordinate 25,265,608 downwards.
CAGGGCATGACGGGCCAACTTCTGTCGTTGTTTGGTTGGGAAGTTGGTTTGAAGTGTCGTGATGTTGTGTGAATCCTAGTAGCAAGCAGAGATCTATGTATTATATCCTTAACTCTTATCCCTGGTTTTAATTCTCATGTCGTGCTTTCTTGTGGTACTTGCTATTAGAGGTCTAACCTCTCTGGTTTTGTATGGCCAGATTTGGAGCCGGTCCCTGAGGATTCAGCTTACTTCCACCTCCAAGATGGTTAATACTAGAGGAATGATCGCAGGAGGACTCGAGTGGGTTTCTTACCTCCCTGCTCATTTTGTTACTTACTTTATACTTTGCCGTTTGGCACCGACATGTTAGTCGGATTGTCTTGTACTTACTTCTATATAATTGTAACTAAGTCAGGCTGCAGCTGATAACAATGGTGTATACTTTGCTACATTATCTGGCTATGTTTAGTAAAGCCAGATATCAAGAACATTTGACTGAGCGTTTGGGATGTCTTACTGCTTTATCTTACATGTTCTCTATTTCTGTTTCTTGGTTGAATGATTGAGACAATAGATGGGAAGTGACCATAGTGAGACTTTCATGTAGTATGCACCCCTTGTCTTTTAGACAGCATTGATCATATTATACGGTATTCATCTATCCGTAATACATAGCTGGCTGAGTCATTCCCCCGTTCTCCAGTATTCTGGTTCTGGGGCGTGACAAGGTTTTAGTGGTGGCCCATGCAGGTCTGATTTTAGACTTGTGGGGTGTTTTAATTTATAGGATGTCTCAATCACACATGTTTTCCTTTGATCTCATGATTCGTTGTTCTCAACCCTAGCTTGACATTCTGGTATCTTTTGACTTCATTGATCTTTCCTGTCCGATTATTTGATTGTTCTCTTGTCCCTTTTCTCAGGGAAACCTCGTCCGCATCCGTCAGAGATGGACAGCAACAACAAGGGCAGCATGGACAACATAACCAGGTTGGTCAGCAACAAGGGCCAGTACTACCTCAAGAGACCATCCAAGAAGAAGTGATAGTGGAACCAGCAGCTGGATCGCAGTATCCGGAGGTTCCAACGCCGCCAATAGTTCCACCTACCCCTGTGGAAGTGGACACACCAGCCCTTCTGGAGATCATGAGAGGGATGATGGCTACTCAGTAACACCAGATGTTAGCCCAGCAGCACATGCACGCTCAGTTGTAAGAGCAGAATGTACTACTTAACCAAGGATTGCAGATGGCTTTGGAAAGAGGGACGAGAACAGATTCAGGAGCATCAACCAGGTTTTGCAAGTACAACCCCCATCGTTTTGAGGGCACGGAAGATGCCATCTCAGCAGATGCATGGCTTAAGGACATTGAGGCTATTTTGACAGCAGCTAAGGTGCCGACGGAAGAACGTGTGGATCAAGTAAAGTTGTTACTTCAGGATCTCGCACGTGATTGGTGGAAATCAGAGGAAGTAGGCATCAGACGTCATGTTGCTTGGGACGATTTTATCGCAAGGTTCAAGACGAAGTACTATGGTGTTATGGCACAGTTTGAGCTACAATAGAAGTTTATCAACCTCAAGCAGGCCGGCAAGACGGTAGATTCTTATGCAGCGGAGTTCTGCAGATTGAGTAGGTTTGCCCCAGAGATGGTAGCAACGGTGAGCCAGAGGGCTATGAGGTTCCAGCAAGGGTTTCATCTAGAACTCTTGCAATTGATAGAGGGGCATAACTATCAGACTTTCGATGAGGTATTGACGGCAACCCGAAGGCATGAGATCACTATTCAGAGGATCACGGCAAGGACTGGGGGTCAGAAGAGATCCCACAGTCAGATAGAAGAAGGAGGGGGAGTAGCGCCCCGAGCAACAGCACCGTCCCTTGGCGTTCGCATTCACGATGTGGCAATACGAGGGCCAGCACCACCACCAAGGCAGCAGAAACAGCAGCAGAGGAAGAACCAGCAACCCCCAGCGGGATGCACTTATTGTGGGAAGGTAGGACACACTAGAGATGTGTGTCGGACATTGAACGGACTGTGTTTGTTATGTGGAAGCCCAGATCATCGGGTTACCACCTGTCCCATGAATTCGAGGTCAGGAGGACCAGTGTAACAATTTTCTGCTCTGTCAGCACCAGGGGCAGGCCAGTATCGAGGACCAGCGGTGGCAGTGAGACCGTTGGCGCAACGTCCGTCCATGTCGCAGGCTCAGATGTTTCGGCAGCAGGGACCGCCGATGCAGCAACACCAGCATAGACCACCCCAGCATCACCAAGGCAGGGGCCAGCAGCAGCACCAGGCTAGGCCACAGCATAGGAACCAACAAGGAGGTCGAGGGCAGGTATTCACTCTGTCCTTGGAAGAGGCATTGACATCGGGAGATGTTATGGCAGGTAACATTCTCGTCGCCTCATATCCTGCAGTAGCATTGTTTGATTCGGGAGCATCACACTCATTTATATCTGCACAATTTACGACATAGCTAGGAATGGAGTTCGAGGCATTGCCAGGGAGGTTGAATATACTCACTGGTAATAGGCTTGTAGGAGTTAGTAGAGTTATATTCTAGCGTGTAGCGTTGTAGTTTACGGGCATTCCTTACCCGCCAGGTTGATAGAGTTTTCTGTTGGAAATTTCGACGTTATCTTAGGCATGGACTGGCTGAAAGACAGTCATGCGACAATAGATTATCGTAGAGGGAGTGTATCTTTTGACATTCCAGGCATGAAGAGGTTCACCTTAGTCAGATTAGAGGCAACTCAACAAGAGCAGGGAGTAGTAACGACAATGGAAGAAGTCCAGGTTCCGAAGGTAGTTGAAGAGTTTCTAGATGTATTTCCTGAAGAACTTCCAGGTATACCACTGGTTAGAGATATTGAGTTCAGTATAGAATTGGTACCTGGAACTAAACCGATATCAGATCGAGTTTACAGAATGGCGGATTTAGAACAAGCCAAGGTATATCAGCACATAGAGGAATTGAAGGAGAAAAAGTTCATCCAAGCTAGCATATCACCGTGGGCAGCACCAGTGGTACTTGTGGGGAAGAATGATGGATCATCCAGATTGTGCATCGACTACAGGAAGCTCAACGCGGCAACAGTAAAGAACAAGTACCCACTACTCAGGATCGACGACTTGTTTGATCAATTGAGCAGAGCTAGAGTTTTCTCCAAGATAGATCTTCGTTCAGGGTATCATCAAGTGAGAGTTCGGAAGGAGGATATTCCCAAGACAGCATTCAGGTCGAAGTATGGGCATTATGAATTCGTGGTAATGCCGTTTGGTTTGACCAATGCTCTAGCAATATTTATGGACTTGATGAACCGCATCTTTATGCCATACTTAGATCAGTTTGTCGTTGTATTTCTCAACGACATTCTCGTATACTCTACTAGTGAAGAAGAGCATGAAGATCACCTCAGAAAAGTGTTACAGGTTCTGAGAGAGAATCAGTTGTATGCCAAGCTCAGCAAGTGTGAGTTCTGGACGGATCATATTTCATTTTTGGGACATATCATATCAGGAGCTGGAGAAGCAGTGGATCCCAAGAAAGTAGAAGCAGTAGAGAGTTGGCCAGTACCCAAGACCGTAGCTAACGTACGGAGTTTCTTGGGATTGGCGGGTTATTACAGAAGGTTCGTATCAGACTTTGTAAGACTTTCAGCACCCATGACCCGCTTGACACGGAAGGACGTGCCATTCGTCTGGTCGACAGAATGCCAGGCATCATTTGAGAATCTGAAGTAGAAGTTGATATCAGCGCCTATTCTTACATTGTCAATTGGACCCGAAGGTTTTACTGTATATTGTGATGCATCAGGTAAAGGACTTGGGTGCGTCCTCATGCAACATGGGAGGGTGATAGCGTATGCATCTAGGCAACTTCGGGACCACAAAAAAAATTATCCAACTCACGACTTGGAGTTGGCGGCAGTAGTATTCGCTTTGAAGCTATGGAGGCATTACTTATATGGTGATCGAGTAGACATGTACACGGACCATAAAAGTCTGAAGTACATCTTTACTCAGAAGGAACTGAACATGAGACAGAGAAGATGGTTGGAATTGATCAAGGATTACGACATGAAGCTTCAGTATCATCCAGGCAAGGCTAATGTGGTAGCAGATGCTCTTAGCAGGAGAGACGGCACATTTATGTTGACAACCCAGAAGCATATCTTAGAAGACTTTCAGGAGATGGGCATCGAGGTTATACTTCCCAATGATGTAGGAATTCTTGCGAGTCTACAAGTTCAATCTGACTTAGTAGATAGGATCAGGACAGCTCAGGCACAGGACCCAAGGATTCAGAAGCTTAGGACAGAATATGAGTCAGGACTCAGAAAGGAGATGCAAATCCATAAAAATGGTACACTTAGGTTTGGATCACGTCTATGTGTGCCTAGTGGAGATATCAGACAGGAGGTTATGACGGAAGTTCACAGTTTTTAGTATTCTATACACCCTGGAGGGACCAAGATGTACCAAGATATCAAGTAGCACTTCTGGTGGAACGGGATGAAGAGAGAGATAGCTAGATTTGTTTCTCGTTGCTTGATATGTCAGCAAGTGAAGGCAGAACAGCAGAGGCCAACTGGATTGTTGCAACCGCTTCCTATCCCGGAATGGAAGTGGGAGCATATTACCATGGACTTTGTGACCGGTTTACCGAGATCACCAAGTGGTAAAGATGCTATTTGGGTGATAGTAGATCTGCTTACGAAGGTGGCACATTTTATTTCTTTCAGAGTAGGGCAATCTACCGAAAAGTTGGCAGAGTTGTATATGCAACAGATAGTCAGGCAGCATGGAGTCCCTGTCAGTATTGTATCAGACAGAGATACCTGTTTTATATCACATTTTTGGAAGAGTTTACATCATAGTCTGGGTACCAAGTTAAGATTTAGCACGGCTTACCATCCACAGACGGACGGACAATCAGAAAGAACAATTCAGACTTTAGAAGATATGTTGCGAGCTTGCACCCTAAATTTTGGAGGATCTTGGGAGAGCCACCTGCACTTAGTCAAGTTCTCATACAACAACAGTTATCAAGCCAGTATCCAGATGGCGCCATTTGAAGCACTATATAGTAATATGTGTAGGTCGCCACTAGCATGGGATGATATCGGGGAGAGGAAGATGCTAGGCCCAGAAATGATTATCCAGACAGTCGAAGTGATTAAGGGAATTAGGGAGCGACTTAGAGTTGCGCAAGATCGGCATCGTCATTGGGCAGACCAGCATCATAGGCCGCTAGAATTCTCTGTTGGGGACCACGTGTTCTTGCGGATCTCACCTACCCGTGGGGTCATTAGATTTGGCATTCGCGGGAAGTTGAGTCCACGATACGTAGGCCCATTTGTTATTCTTGATAGGATAGGCGATGTTGCTTATTGTTTGTCCCTTCCACCTTCATTACGAGAGGTGCATGATGTATTTCATGTATCTCAGTTGCGTAGGTATATATCGGACCCAAGCCATATCCTCGATCATTCTGAGCTGGTTGTTGGTACCAACCTGTCTTATGAGGAGCAGCCGGTGTCCATCTTGGACCGAAGGGAGAAGATACTCAAGAACCGAACAATTAGCCTTGTCCGGGTTGCTTGGGGTCATCATTCCTTAGGAGAGTCAATGTGGGAACGTGAGGATGATATCTGATCACGGTATCCGCACCTGTTTGACTCGCAAGGTATATCTCTTTCTGTATACCTTGATTGTCTTAACTCCGCATGCTTGTCGCCCTATGAGTAGAATTACTTGATATCGTAGATTGTTAAAAATAGATAGGTTACTTGCTATGGACATTGTAAAATGATTACTTGCTTAAATTGCTTGTACTTAGATTAGTTTAGCTTTGATGTTCCTATCCTGCTTGGATTTGAAATTCCGAGGACGAAATTTTTCTAAGGAGGGTAGAGATGTCACTCCCCATTCCCAGAATATGTATTTTAATACGTATACTGCTCGAATGTATTTATTTAATATTTATCATGTATTGTTCTGTATTTAAATTTCTTTAATTTATGTTAATTAATTTTTTGTATTTTACTTTCTGCTTTTATTCTCTGCTTTAGCTTGCTTTAGGTTCGGCCTAGGTTGGTTTATTTTTGGGTTTATGATGGTTCATCATGAACCGAACCCAACACCCCCATTTAAGCCCCATCTTCTTTCTCTCTCTTCATTACTTCTTCTTATTACTCTTCTTCTTCTTCCTCATAACTCTCTCCAGCTACCAAAATTCATAGGCAAGTACATCTTGCTCCACATGAGAACCCATATTTTTATGGTTCATTTATCTCCCTCTCGTGATCCTAAGAGAGTTTAGAACTTGGCATTTTTCATTTTGAAGTTTTATTTTTAGTAGATCTAGAAATTACTATTTTCGGATTTCAGCGGTTTTGATCTGTCAAACTTCCTTATTTCCAAGTTTTATTCATTCCAGATTGATTGAGGTTGTGTTTTATGCCATTCTGACCCATGGAAACCCCATTTCTGGCTTGGAACGAAGGTTCAATGGAAATTGGAGTTCAGGAGGAACTCTACGCGCACGTTGTTACGTGTTAGCGTAATATTGAGTTTTACGTCCACGTTGTTACGTGTTAGCGTAATATTGAGTTTTACGCTCACGTTGTTACATGTTAGCGTAATACTGAGTTTTACGCCCACGTTATATGTGTCCGCGTAGTGCCGAGCTTTACGCCCACGATCGCTCGTGTTAGCGTAAAACTCACTACAAAAAAAGTGACCTTTGGGGACAACAAAAAACCGTCTTAAAAACTGCAATTACCGTCCCAACAAATATTTGGGACGGCCTTTGGGACGGGAATGGACGGTCCCATTAGGGTGGCGTGGCAAAAAACTTTAGGGACGAATATTGCCGTCCTAATTACTGTTAAAGGACGGTTAGGCAAAACGTCTCAAAAGTTTTCAAATTTATGCTTTTGTGTGACGGTTTATTAATTCGTCCCAAAAAATAAGTTTTTGTAACACATATATTTCGTCCTAATAAATAAGGGACGAAATTTTAAAAATTCACAAAAAAAAATAATTTACTTTTTGTTACAGTACTATAATCGTCCCAAAAACTTAACAATTGTTTAAATTATTATGGAATTACTAATTTCCTGTTTATATATAAAATATATAATTGAATTTTATATACAACAAAAATTCATACATAACTATTTAATTTAATCGCAAATGCATGTGGTAGCCGCAACATTAACAAAACAATTTCTATAAAACATATTTAAAGGTAATATCCCATTGTTCACAAAATAAAATCCATGTCTTACATCACTTCGAGTGTTCTCCCATCATTAGCAAAATGAACTCAAAATATTTTGCATCATTAAGCATTCACTTAATTTACAAAATAAAATCTACAACTTTTTACACAAGTCCAAAACATATTTGATTTTCCAAAGTGGCATCTCCCATCATTTGCAAAATAGGTACAAAAAGCATTGGAAGGACCTACAAATAAAAGTAAACAAATCAGCCTCATAAAAAACAACATGCAGATAATGAATTCTACACTTGATCTAGCACAATACAACAATCACCCCTAGTTACAGGCATGATAGCATGCTTTAGGTACTATGACATGCGGTCCTGCAGACGAAAAAAAGAATGTGTTCAATAGAATAATATTGTTAATTAGTTAACAACTGAAATTAAAAATGAAAATAAATAATCTAAATGGGTTGAATAATGTGGTACCAAAGTCGTGTGATCTAGAGCTTCACAAGTCCAGGCCACCATTTAAGTAAGTCCAGGATGTATTCTTTTTAAGTTTAGCTAGGAAAGCAAAGAAGCATTTCTTCGCCTATAAAACTCAAGTGTTAGAGACTAGTTTAGCTAGGAAAGCAAGTCCAGGATGTATTCTTAAAATTCCACATGAATGCCAAAGAGAAGCTCTATCCAATGCTTGAATTGTTTTCTAATTAACATCTCAGGTCGTTTTTGTAATCAGCCATATAGTAACAGAATAGAGTACAGTTGAGCAATTGTTAAGAAGAATTTCTTGGGATAGCTCCCATCGAACTTGCAAATAAGGAGAAGTGTTATGTAAGATGCAGCAAAATAATACTTCAAACATTTTAGAAGGTAGAATAAATTACCTCCAGAGATATATTTTCTGTAATTTTTTCAACCGCTTCATCCATTTGCAATCGATATGCAGACAAAAAACCTCAATTCTTTCATACTGGGAGAACCATACCTATGAAATGTACTACATTAGCAGTATTTCTCAACAAACTACCTACTATTCAAGGGTACCCTTCAATTTGCTTGAAAGATATTAAATCAGTAGGTAATCTTGGAGGCATATGGTGTTAACATTGACATTCCTATCATATATACAATAGAAACAGAGAAACAATAAAATACAGTAATATATTTTTCTTCTTTAGGATGAAGGGCCAGTAACTTACTGTCTACCTGGGTCTCAACCCCAAGACTTCTTCCTCCAATTCCGCTTCTCATATGCCTCTACTTCCTTATTTAGCAGCTACCACGCTGACATGATCTTTCATCCCGGCTGCGGATCCTACCAGTAATGGCTCTCTTTCATGCAATTACTTTCCCCTTTTCATGATCAAAATCTTATAATTTGGTGTTGATTTGTGTTGTATTCAGATTTATAAATTGATAGGGTCTTTTTCCCGTAGATCCAAGAGTAGGTGACGATCGTGCGCCAGTAGCAATGAATTAGGAGCAAAATTTAAGAATTAACTGAAACTAAAAATTGCAAGAATTTACTGAAACTAAGAAATTGTACTACAAAATTTGTAGGGGCTGAACTAGGGTTTATTTGAATTTGATAATGATGAAGAAGAAGAAGTATAATAGTTAATTCTAAGACAAAAAGAACCCTTGTAAGGGATTGTACTTTGCAAATCAACCATAACACGAGTCACGACGCTAACTTTTAACTGAATAACCAAAACAAAATTAGCAATATTAACTAGCAGTTTTAAATAAACATGCACAAAAAGCTGTCAATTGTATTCCATATCATGATATTAATATGATGTGGCAAACGGCCTCCAAATACAATAGTGGCAATAAATGAGAAAGAAACCAGTGTTCTAAAATCGGATTAATTTTATGACTATTCAGCTAAAAGAAAGAGGTCATATAACATTACTTGTTTAAAGGGATGTGCTCAAAAGGTCCTGAAGAGGGAATTGTTCCACAAATATTGTTGTTGGAGACATCTAGGGATTTCAAAGGTAGGTTGAAAAGATAAGAAAATGCAGTGCACTTACACAAGAATACTAGGGATTTCAGTTTCCCTAGTGTTGGAGGGATAACGCATGAAATATTGTTGTTATACAAGTCCTAGCTTACAAGACTCTTCAAGTTTCCCAGCTCTACTGGGATTATGCCCTGGATGTTATTTTTGTAAAGTTCCCTGAATAAAAATGTCATTGTTACAGTTGAAAATAAGCAGAAAACATAATAAAACCATCAATGCATTTTGGACATAGAATCAAAATTTTGGAAACATCATTAACATTTTTTTTATCAAAACTGAATTGACAACTGTAGATATTAAACTGGAATTAGCACTGAATTGAATGTTTATAAGTAGCAATGAGGAAGTTTCCCCAATTTGCTTGAAAAAGAAAAAAAGAGAATGAAATAGTTATCCTATAATTTTTTGCATGTTGTCATTACCTGCCAACATTAACAACTAACATGAAAATGTAGGCTTTGTTCATCTTAGGAGATTCAGATACCTATGATCTTTCTGCATCCTTTCGAGTATGATTGTCTTGAAAAAAAATACCGGATCAGGAGACTCTCCATGCTTCTTGGCCTAACCATTAAAACATAAACATGACAATAAGATATACCGAAAATTAATACTTCAAATTAAAATCAAGAGCTCATTATCAACACAGGTTTAGTAGAAAAATAATAAGGTACGCCGAGCATAAAAAATACAATTTAGTACAGAAATAACAAGGTACGACAACCATATAAGTCGTTGACCTATGCAAATGAAGTTGTTGCAATATCGAACTAAACTTGATCTTAACAGCTAAACAAATAGTCTCATGTGGCAGAACTAAACTTGATCATAATATCAACTGAACATAAAAAATATAGTTTTATTGGTTGCAATACTGATGTAAACTTTATCACATGATACTTATTTGAAGATAATTGTAAATTATTTGATATAATTGATAACAAGGAATTGATATATTATTTGGCCTAAAATAATATTTGTATTAACCCAGCAACCTTGCACGTAATTATCATTCTTTAGAGAATTATAAATTTCTTCATGAATATATAAACTACTCAAATATGTATTAACCCAGCAAGCTTGCAAGGACCTGTAGTTGTCCAATTGACAAACCTTGCATGAACAGAGGACTAGTATAAATTGATAACAAGGAACTATATTATGCAGGTAGAAAGCACCACAAGGAATCATTCCACTAAAATATATAAATTGATAACAAGGCCTGGTAGTAAGAAAACAACAAGCAAAGCTATGGCATCCGGAACCACCACAAGTAATCATTCCACTTTGAATGCAGATTTTTCCCCTTTAAATAATTACTAGCAGCAAACTCTTTGATAAAAAGACCCAAAAATATGGGAGGGACCAAAGTACTTTGTACAAACAAACAAACTCTTGTTAATTATGAGGCTTCAGTTGAGTGACCATGGGGCTAATACTGTTGTTTGGTACTGAACAACACTATGTCATTTTTCTACAGAAGAAAAGCTGACAATTCATTATTCTCCATGTTCTTTTGAAAAAAAATTATACACAGGCACATCAATGTTCGTGCAATTAGTGTAACTACTCTGGCATGCTTAATGCATAAGTTATGTTTCTATGTCATGCATGATTGGCGAGCGAGCCTTAGAAGCGGGAACTTTCTAAAACTAATATGAGCCTGAGTATTGTTGGAAATGTATCAGACAGTACTTGGACACACCAAAATAGATACTATATCTGTGTCGTGTTGTACATGTACATGTATACGTGCAACATAGTGAATTGCACAACTGTGCTTAACAAAATGGTGTTAATGTGGCTGGATTGTTAGACTACTAAAAAACTGATATATGGGAATGGGACATGGCACTGGTGCCATAATATATGAATTGGTTATGATTCCATAGCTTTTTTTTTATAAAAACATCAATGTAAATACATACAAAATTTACTCACATATTCTATTTTACTTGCAGGTAAATGCAATGTTCTAACTAGATCATGGTTCCATTTTGAGTACTACACCAATATTAGAACATCATTATCCTTGGTTGCTTCATTAAATAGTAACCTTCTATCATCCATCAATTAGATCAAGATTAAATCTTAAATTTTATGGACCGTGGGCCAATAAACTCCATCTTGCTTATCTGCTACCTCTGTTAAATTTGCATCTAGTTGAATTTCTACAATCCCCTTAATGACTTCTTTTAACTGAAGGTAATCAAATGACTTCTTTTAACTGAAGGTAATCAAGTGACTTCTTTCTACTTAGGAGAAACATAAAGTAGTGTTAACTGAAGCAAACAATATGTGTACATCAAATAATAATAATGGGGATTAGCTTGTTCACAGAACTAATGAAATTAAGCGACCTTAACATTGTTGATTGACTGCTGTAATTTTGTCGACCTGCGTCGCGTTTCTATATGCAAAAAGGACCTACCGCTTCTTGTTGTTTATTGGAACTGATTTGCAGGTTTACTTAACCACATGGCTTGCTGATGTGAATATTGATAAAAAAAAATAGGTATAGCCACTACAACTTCAAATTACCCTCTAAGATACGCCATACTATAACATATACTATAACAAAGTTCAAGTTAGTCTCCAATAGCATATTTTTATATAGTTATACCCATAAATAAAGAACTTGCTTGTATAGAAATTAACAGCAGTCAATGTGATGACTGTTTTGAATAAGTTCATAAACAATTATGAATATTTTTCAGTATATATGATTTACCAAACATTTACAATAATCATCGTATGAATCAGATTTCATTTTGAAATATCCATGTAAGGGTGCTTTATGTTATGAAAGAAGCAAATTTAGATATACTTGGGGATATTTCTACCTCATAATTAATTCCTTCTGAAATGTCAAACATTCAGAACAATCATTCTAGTATGCACAGGCCATATATGATCAATCGTTGACTAACTAGAAATTATCATGATATAATTTCATAACAATCATTCTAGTATGCACAGGCAATTGAAGCAGGCTTAATCTTCTAGGCTAGCAATGTTTTACTTGACAGGGACCTTATTCCTAAAATCGATAATTTTGGTCTAGTAAAGCTCTTTCCTGACACTGACTCACATTAGCACACGAGTAGCAGGAAATGTAAGTGCTTATACTTGATGATTCAACTATAACTAAGTAAGCAAGTTTAAAACTCTTCATGAATTTGAATTCCAATTGAAAATTTATCACCTGTCAAAACATAGTGTTGCTTTGTAAAATTAGCTAAAGGAAATATGAATCTCTTAAAATGTTTTTAAACTTCTCTAAATGAATATGTAACATTATATTGTCTGGAAGCATCATATGACTATTGTTCTGAACATACTTGCACAAGCAAGATATGTTTATCTACTTGACAGTGATCATGAATTAAGTGAATTTATATTTTATCTTTGTTTTTCTTTTTGTATTAGTGTGGCATAAGCTTCTCTAGTTTTCTTTCTGCTTAAGAATAGTGAAAAAATATGTAAAAAAAAAAAAATCCCACAATATATTCACCATAAACAAATATATAAAACACATCTTAATTTGAAGAGATTTTACCACACCACTTTAATGCACAAACTAAGAAATCATTAACCCCTAAACAATAATAATTCTAAAATAGATTTGAAAGGCAAAAAAATTCATGATGGAACAAAGGAGCAAATTCCGCTGGAAAAAATAAAAAAATCTGAAAAAATAGGGTTAGGGTTTTAAAATTTACGTGTCGGTGGGATCTCCTCACTAGACGAGGAAGGACCTGAATTTGTAAAAAAAATAGAGAAGGAGGAGTAGAATTTCACTAACCTAGAAATAGAAAGGAGTAAAGGAGGAGTAGAATTTTGCTAACCTAGAGAAGGAGGAGAGGAGCACGCTGACCTAGATGGCCGTCCTCGCGGAGCTTAGTTCTACGGTCCGCGCCGAGAAGGAGGAGAGGATTAGAGGAGGAAAATTTTGAGGAGGAGAATATATTTAGAGGAGAGAAAAAATTACCCCAAATCTGTTGATCAAATATCGGGAGAGAAATTGGGCGCGGGTGAAAAAATTGGCTCTATTTTCCAATAAAAGTGGCGCCATCTTCCAATTCCTACGGACTCAGTCCAACAAAAATTTAAAGTTACTAAATTTGTTTAGAATAAATACTTTTTCATTATTAGTGACTGATTTTGGAGTCTCTAATATTTTTTTCACAAAAAAAATAGAGCTATTTTTTCAATTTAATGATTAAAAATTGTCATTGACCGAACAGTCCGTCACTGTTAAGTATTTATTCTGTCAGAAATGATATTACTAACTATTTCCTTAGTCCGACACAAATAAGCTTTTACAAGTGACTGAATATTTACTTCGTCACTGACATCTGTCACTATAAGTAAAAATTTTTGTAGTGGCTTACCCACTGCTGTACGACGGATCCATCTACACGACGCGGATCCATCTCTTCTCCTCTCTATCTCTCCCATAAAGGGGTAGATGAGGACCAAGCGAAGGTGGAGGATTTAGGAGGAGGAAATCTAGGGTTAGGGTTAGGGTTTTGGTCGATGGAAAAGGGATTTAAGGAAAAGAATGGAACCTCGAGAGAGAAATAGGGGAATGAGAGGAAAAGATGAAAGTAGCAGCGGGAGAAATGGAAAAATAATTTAGTTTGCAACACTTTTCTCCAGTCACATGGAAGTCATGTGAGTGGTTTTGTTTATGAACGGTGTAGATTTAGGTTGTTCGATCCAACGGATATGATAGCAACAGACGAAGAGAAAAAAAATTTCCAAAATTTTGGTAATTAGCCGCCAAATACTTAGCATTCCCACCGAGTTATTTGGGACGGTAATGTGATTTATTTGGTACAAAAAATTTACTTGTCCCAAATAAAAGATCAATTTTTTCAATCTATCCCCAGAAAATACTATTTTTTGTTACAAAAAACATAGCTGTCCCCAAAACTAAATTTTTAGGACGTTTTAGACTAGTGTTCCTAATAGTGTCGTCCCAAAAGCCTACTTTTTTTGTAGTGACTGTTTTACGCAAGTCTACTTGACTTGGCGTATTCTTTTTTTACGCGCACAGCGTTTCAGGCGTAAAACTTGACTCTTCACACGAGCAATCCTTTACGCATGCAATGTTTTACGTACACAGTGTTTCCTGCGTAAAACTCTAATCTTTTTACGCGTACTCCTTGGCTCGACGTAAAACGAGTTTTTACGCGCAACTTGTTCCTTAATTTTGAGTGTACTTCCTTTACGCGTATTCATCCCTGCGTATACTTTGACCCTTACGTGCGCGAGTTTTACGCGTGACGTTACCCTTTTACGCATATAAATTCATACGTAAACTTGACTTTTACGCATACCATGTTTTAAGCGCATATTTTGCCTTAGCGTAAAACTTTGGCATAGACTGATCATGGTATAAACTAGCCTTGGCGTAATCCAACCTTGGTGTTCCCATTGCCCTATACTTTATTCACTTTATGTTGGTATGATAATTCTCCTCTTATATCCTTACGCCTTTTGGCATGAACTTGATATAATCATGATATGTTAATATTTTCTTTAATATAGTTTGTTACGTGGAATGTACCACGTATCGTGAATTGAGTTATAGATACCCCGAATGACTGGAATTTAACCCTGAGAGTTGTAGACTCGACCATACTAAATAATAGTTAATTTTTATGCCTTGTTACGAATTGACATTGATTGTTATCTTGACTAATAATTGATCATGCGTTCCTAGTTGGAACTAAGAGACTGGCTAGTTGTCTTATTGAATTGAATGAATGAGACACGTTCATATGAATTATGAACTATTGTAATCGACTGGCTGGTCCCGAACATTGGCATACAGGCACATACAGGCTTCAATTTATTTATTTATTTATTTTACAGAAGCAACAAGTGTACTTTATGGTCAAGGCATGATTATCCCGTAGATAGTTTTGATTGTTGTATTACGCTATGCAAGACCTACAACCTAACCGCACGGGTATCGTTGTAGAGTTGTGCATGTAGTGCTTGTACGAAAGTACTCATTTTGAATGACCATGATCCACAGCATCGAATTTTACTTAACATAGAGGCTATTAAGTTAAATAAAATAATGATTGCATGGAGAGGATGGATTTCCGAGTTTTTACATGACAGCCCTCTTTGGGACTATTAGTGCCCGACAGGCCGGCTGGTTCCCACAGATACTGCAGATCTGCCACACGGGCAGGGAGCGGTATCTGCTTATATTATTTATTGTATTATTTTATATTGATGACGGGCGTCCCGCTGGGACTCGTCTAATTCATGATTGGCGTAATTGATTGACTGGATAGACTAGCATTGCTTGCACATAGTAAGAACTGAGGAATCCTTATTGCATAATTCCAGGATAACTAGGAACTCACCATAGCAAGCCGTAGTAGTTGCATGGCCGTTTAAGTTGACTTGTTTGTGTATTGTACCTACTCTATTTACTAACTGAGACGATCAGAATATCTGGGCATGACGGGCCAACTTCTGTCCTTGTTTGGTTGGGAAGTTGGTT
Organism: Iris pallida; assembly: GCA_029216955.1. NCBI lineage: Eukaryota > Viridiplantae > Streptophyta > Magnoliopsida > Asparagales > Iridaceae > Iris > Iris pallida. Next base: position 25,249,824 of record JANAVB010002199.1, on the reverse strand, counting down.
TGAAGTGTCGTGATGTTGTGTGAATCCCAGTAGCAAGCAGAGATTTATGTATTATATCCTTAACTCTTATCCCTGGTTTTAATTCTCATGTCGTGCTTCCTTATGGTACTTGCTATTAGAGGTCTAACCTCTCTGGTTTTGTATGGCCAGATTTGGATTCGGTTCCTGAGGATTCAGCTTACTTCTACCTCCAAGATGGTCAATACTAGAGGAATGATCGCAGAAGGACTCGAGTGGGTTCCTTACCTCCCCGCTCATTTTGGTACTTACTTTATACTTTGCCGTTTGGTACCGACATGTTAGTCGGATTATCTTGTACTTACTTCTACATAATTATAACTAAGTCAGGCTGCAGCTGATAACAATGGTGTATACTTTGCTACATTATCTGGCTATGTTTAGTAAAGCCAGATATTAAGAACATTTGACTGAGCGTTTGGGACGCCTTACTGCTTTATCTTACATGTTCTCTATTTCTGTTTCTTGGTTGAATGATTGAGACAATAGATGGGAAGTGACCATAGTGAGACTTTCATGTAGTATGCACCTCTTGTCTTTTAGACAGCATTGATCGTATTATACGGTATTCATCTACCCGTAATACGTAGCTGGCTGAGTTATTCTTCCGCTCTCCAGTATTCTTGTTTCTGGGGCGTGACAGATTTTGTCAATTTGCAAACCATATTATTTGGATCTTTCGACATAAAGTTTTCTGGCTGCACCATATAAATAGTTTCGTCAATGTTACCATTGAAAATTGTCGTTTTGACATCCATTTGATATAACTCAAGATCAAAATGTGCAACATGTGCTATGATTGTTTTAAAGGAGTTTTTCAAAGATACCGAAGAGAAAAACTCTTTAAAATCAATTCCAAAAATTTGAGTAAAGTCACTAGTTACAATACATACTTTATACTTCTCCACATGACCCTTCGAATCATTTTTGGTTCTAAATGTCCATTTGCAACCAATGGATTTTATACCTTTTGGTAATGGGACAAGTTCTTAAACTTTATTGTCTTGCATGAACTTATACTCCTTATTTATTGTATTAATCCACTTTGAGAACTGAAACTTTCCATGACCTGACGGAAGTTGATTAGATCATCTTCCAGTATCCACGGTCTTCCTCACGTTCCTAGAGAAATATGACAATATTATCCGAAATTATATTTCTCCTTTCTCTGGTGGACCATCTTAATATTACCGGTTCTTGAGGTTGTTGAGTTTGTTCCATAGGAATAATTACCTTATCTTGAATGGGGTGCCGCTACGTTGTCGTTGTTAAGGTATCTCAACAACGACTTATAGAGGTAATTCGACATTGTCTTATTGAGACTCTGAATTCACTTTTTGATCATGACAGGTATAGAATTCTGCACATCGTCAAAAATGATAGTAGGAATCGTAATTGATTCATTCTCAAATACAATGATTATGACTTTATTTCTCCCCCAAACTCAACATCCTCAAAAAATATTACACTTCTCGTCTCAAAAAAATTTTCTTAGTATAGGATTGTATAATTATCAACCCCTTGATCTGTAGCATAACCAATAAAGTAGTTGCTTATAATTTAACTTTGGTCTGTCTTCCCATTACACATTCAATATAAACATTAAAGTCTATAAAGTCAATGGAATCCAAATCTCATCAGACACAAATCGTTCAACTCTATTTCTAAAGAAGTGACCTAATGCTTATGTCATAATGAGGCTAAAAAAATATTGTCAATTTTGCGTTTAGTACCACATGACTTCACTTGCAAGGTTTCATTATAAGATACAATAGTTTCAACTGAATATAGGTTATCATAAACCTTAAGGGAACCGTTAGCAATAATATTTAAATTTAAAGATAGACTAAATTATTGTTTCCAAATGAACAATGATTACCAGATTTGTCCATTAAGGAAACTGAAACTGAATTTCGTCTAAAAGACGGTACAATAAAAGTGTCTATCAAATCCAAATAATAATCGGTTCGTAAAAATAACCTAAAATGTCCTATTGCTTTCACTTCTACCGAATTTTCGTCACCCACATAGATGTATCTTTCACCATCAATTGACTTTCAGTAACTCAGACAACCTTGCCTAGAACATTAATGTGGGTAGTCCCACCAAAATCTAACTACCATGAGTTTCTTAGTACTAAATCTAAATTAACCTCAGAACAGATCAAATTTAGAAATGTACTTTTCTTTATACACCATGCGTGGTACTTTGTATATTTCTTTCTTATGTGTCCTGTCTTATCACAAAAGAACAACCCTTAGTTTTATATTGTTGTTTTTTTAATCTGTACCCTTAGCAGCTACTGTATTCATTTCTTTTTGCCCTTAAATTTTATTCCACTAAACATGAAAATTAAAATCTTATTGGCAGATATTTTAACAACATTAACTGTAAAGAGAACAAAGCAACAAAAAACAAACATGCTCTAACAAATAACCAAAGCGTAAAATATAGTCAAACAAATTCAAATAATGGTGAACACCATCTCAAGATACCTAGTACATCATTAATATCAAGTCTTTGGACAGTGATATTAACTGCAAGAAATTCTTGGTGTAATGATCAAACGTTAACAATAAGTCATGTCAAATAATAAGCCTATCTTTGGATCGGGTTATTATTCACATGTAACCTTATAATTGTCACACATTTATCACCACAAGTATGTATGCAATTCGGCCAAGTGTTAACCTTCCTTTGGGCCGGCTAATACCCGCATGAATGTACACACAAACATCCAACATCCCTCATAGACTATCTACGCAAGAGATATCACTTTGGCGACATCTTGTTTCAATTGGTCTATTTAGAATATTAGACGACTATTGTTAGCCACAAAAGGCACCAAAAAATTTGAATGTTAACTAAATCTTTACATGACTCAATCATGTCCAAATCTTTATGTACATGCATATTTAAATTAAAATAATCAATAATCAACTGATTAAATTGGACTGAATATATGCATCAAATGATCACATTAAATATCCATAAAGAATACACCAAAATTTATCTACTAAAGATATACACATCAACAGAGTACATCAAATAAAATAATCTTTTGAAGACAAAATCCTAACTTTTCTTTAGACTGAATCACGTAAATATGCCAAAAGATATCTCTTTAACCATAAATAGAAACGATCTAGAAACATTACAGACAGACAGAAGAATGGTAGCAACCAAATTGAAACTTTTCTTTCACAATAAGCCTCATAAAGATTCTATTTTTATCGTGTCCCTGAGCTAAAATATATATAAAAACTAAAAAATATAACGAAAATAAATTTTGGAGCAAAGATTGTGAGTTTCCAGAATAAGGTTCATAAACATCCATATAAAATTTTCCAAAAACTTAAAACTACCAAGAAGGAACTATCAAAATCCCCACAAATTTGGAGTAGAGTTTGAGCTAGCACCTGAAGTAGGGACGCTATTGGAAGGGCTGACCGCCTTAACCTTCACGCCCCAGCAATTCCCCATGGAGAAGACAGGAAACCCCAATATTTTCCTTAAAATTCCTCCATGTAAAGCTAGGGTTAGGTTTTAGTTTCGCTCTTCACTACTTCTTCTTCTTCTTCTTCTATTTGAGCTTGGCCAAGGTTGACTTGTCTGTACTAATAAAAGTAAAAGAGGAGAAAGAGAAAGAAGAGAGATCGTTTCCCAATTCGGAGCTTCCTCTCCCCCCTCGTGTTGCCGCCACTTTATGCTGTTCCTTTTTTTTTCTCGTCGGTCTCAAATTTTTTTTAGCACTCAAGTACAAACGTATTTCACATAAAAAAATATATATATATGATCGAATAAAGAACCCTAAATTAAATTACATCAAATGATCTAGGGTTTCTGAACACCAACAAAATTTGAATCTAAAAAATTTTAAACTCAAGAATCAAACAAGGAGGCTCTGATACCACTTGTTAGAATTTTTATTGTGCCTTGTCGATTCATGAGATGAAGAACATAAATTAAATTGATTGCGGAAGCGTACCTGAATCCATTGCTAGACTTGATGGATGTTGAAGCGATCGTCTCTTTATTGGATTCGATCTTCCAACCCGCTAATCTTTGTTCCTCTCTTTGTTGATGGGGATACATAAGAGAATAGAGAAACCATCTCTTTGGTGGCCGTATGAGTTGGGGACCATAACCCTAATGAATACACATATATATACATACATGTGTGTTTTGATATTTCTAATTTGTCCCCTCATCAAATTAGAATTATCTCCGGTATCTATACATTAATTCCATGACAATTATACCCTTAAGCCAATTTTCAAATAGACCACTTTAATTTGGCTTAATTATTTAGATAGCCCAAACACAATTAATTTTACATGTGTGGCCCCTTAATTATTGAATAATTCCAACATCTTCTTCTTCTTCCTCTTCTCCTCCACCATTCCTCCATCCCCAAGCAAGAAGTTAATTTGAAAAATCCTAGAAATTTTCTCCACCCTAGAATTTTCTCTTCTTCTTCCTCTTCTCTTCCAAATTTCCTTCTCAAGAAGATCGATGGCACCCAAATTCTTTCTCTATTTGTTTCCAAAATCCTAGAAATTAATTTTAAAAATTCAAGCATCTATTACATTGTTTATTTCAATTGTTTTTAGCCCATTTGAATTAAACTACATTCGGAGTGGGGAATTACTCATTTAAATTAAATCCAAGTATGCACGAACGAGAAAACTCTGCGTCGACCAGGACTGTCCAATTTTCTGGCAGTCCTACAAACTAAATGGACTGCCAGAAAACAGGACAGCCCTAAATCACAGCATGTGAAACGAAGGACTGTCCAGTTTTCTGACAGTCCTTACTGTATGCAGGACTGCCAGAAAATTGGACAGTCCTGCATATAGTAAGGACTGCCAGAAAACTAGGCAGTCATTTGTTTCACATGCTGTGACTTAGGACTGCCCAGTTTTCTGACAGTCCATTCAGTTTGTAGGACTGCCAAAAAATTGGACAGTTCTTGTTTGTACTAGTTGAACAACAATATTAGGGTTTCCACCAATATTAGAGTTTGTATATTATGAGGAGCCTTTGGGTGTCATCGAAATTGAAAATGAAATTTTTTTTAGGGATAGCAATATTAGGGTTTCCACCAACATTAGGGTTTAACATTTTTGTTGTCGTTCTTCTTCTTCTTCTTCCTCTTCCTCTTCTTCTTGTTCTTCTTGTTCTTGTTGTTCTTCTTTCTTCTTGGATGGGTTGAGGAAGAAAAAGAGCAAAAAATAGAAAAAATTGACTTTTATACCAAACCATGGGATAACCCTCATCAAATTTTTTCAATGGCAAACTTGTAATTAAAATAAATTTTGAAATGGGATACTCCTGATAACATTTTGATGTGTCCTTATAATTAGCCTTTAATTTTCATCTTAAAACTCGGTTTGAGTCTATTTTTCTTTGGAAGGCCGAAGCCTAGAGGTGTTTGCACATAGCTCGGCTCGTTAATACCCTTACTTATTGGCAACAATAGTCGGAGATACGGGCAATTGATAATGCATGTATCTCGATACAGTAATCCTAGAATAAATCATGAGTTACTAATTTTTAAAATTTGTCAATAAAAAAAATCGTTGGATTATATGCATCTCATCTTTTGATTTTTTTAAAGGCCTAAACAATAAAAATCAATGGTCTAAACAGAAAAATAAGTCCACATGTCATAACTATATTACAAGTTTTTATTTTGTGTTCCTATTTGAGTTCTTGTTTTTAGAAATGTACTATGAATTTGAATTTGTATAAGATATCGGTACAGAAGGTCAAATGTGTGAACGAAATTATTATAAACTATATGGGAGGATTTATGAAATGCCCAAAAACTAAAAAAGTTTTATGTAAAATCCACCGCTAAAAAAACTTTCATCGCGTGTCCAGAATTAGAGAAATTTATCCAAAGCGGGTTCCAAATGACCATTTTGCCCTTCCTTTTAATTTATTGAAAACACCCACGAAACTGCTCTTAAAAAAACGTTTCGATACTTCATCTTCTTCCATACGCTGCTCACTTTCGAATCTAGGTTTTCTCCTCAAAAATCTTCAAAAACTCGTCGAAAAATTTCGGAAAGACCGGGACAAACGGCAAAAGTGCTAAAACGGAGGTCCAAACATCATTTTTTTGCGATTCTAAAATTTTGGAAGGTCGTCTAACTATGAAGCTGTTACTTTCAGTCTCCTCGACGATACGCTCATTTTGCGACAAACGGGACCTCGTTTCGACCTCCCAGTCAAAAGTTATGGCTCTCCAAAGTTTCAGCTGACCATAAAATGCAGGAGAATGGTCATTCTCCGTGTTAGAACACGAAAAATGTTAATTTCGCATGAGGGTGGTCATTCTCCGTGTTAGTAACACGGAGAATGTCATTCTCCGTCTTAATTTACACGGAGAATGACCATTCTCCGTGCTAAATTACACGGAGAATGACTATTCTCCGTCTTAATTTAAACGGAGAATGTCATTCTCCGTGTAGTTTATCACGGAGAATGGTCATTCCAGTGTTAAAACACAGGAGAATGACCATTCTCCGTGTTAGAAACACGGAGAATGCCATTCTCCGTGTTAAATAAAACGGAGAATGTTATTCTCCGTGTTAAATAAAACGGAGAATAGCATTCTCCGTGTAATTTAGCACGGAGAATGGTTATTTCAGTGTTAAAACGCAGGAGAATGGCATTCTCCGTTTTTTATAAAACGGAGAATGACGTTCTCCGTGTTAAATAAAACGGAGAATGGTCATTCTCCGTGTTAAATAAAACGGAGAATGGTCATTCTCCGTGTAATTTAGCACGGAGAATGGTCATTTCAGTGTTAAAACGCAGGAGAATGGCCATTCTCCGTGTTAGAAACACGGAGAATGTCATTCTCCGTGTTAATTTACACGAAGAATTGTCATTCTCCGTGTTAAATAAAACGGAGAATGGTCATTCTCCGTGTAATTTAGCACGGAGAATGGTCATTTCAGTGTTAAAACGCAGGAGAATGGTCATTCTCCGTGTTAGAAACACGGAGAATGCCATTCTCCGTGTTAAATAAAACGGAGAATGGCATTCTCCGTGTTTCTAACACGGAGAATGGTAATTTCCAGTGTTAAAACGTAGGAGAATGGCCAGTAATTTAGTTTTTTCAGGAATAAAGAGTTTCGTTCTTCTTTCAAAGCGATGATAATTCTTATGGAAAAGAAGAAGAAAGATCTTCTCTCCACAATTGACGTCGATGAAGATGATGATGATGGTGATGATGATGACGAGCGATGATCTGAGTTCGACCGAAGAAAAGCACACCGAACTACGAACGATCTTTGCGATCTCTGCTGAAGATGAGAACAATAGAATTCAGATTTTCCGTGAAGAAGAAGAAGAAGAAAATCGCAATCAAGATCTGAGTTTTTTGAATTCAAATACATATAGATGACCAATTCGCGCGGAGGGGTAGTTTCGGTATTATAAAAATAGCAGTTTCCCAGCGGGTGGTATCTAAAAGGGAATCTTGGAATATTTAACGTGAAAATACTTAATTCTGGGCATTTCATAAAACTCATCCAGCGGGTGGGCATTTCATAAAAGTCCATCCCGAAATTGGGTTTCTCAGCAATTTCCAGATTTAAATAAGTTGGATTTTATCACCCCCCCCACATATATATATATATATATATATATATATATATATATATATATATATATATATAAAACGAAAAGATGAAATGCTAATAACTTCCATCTTAACGACTTTATATTTTCTTATATGTAAATATAATAACATAATATTGAAGGTATTGTAATCAAGTGCGGAACCAGAAATATGAACTAGGATGGGCTGAAGTGGGTTAGGGTGGACTAGGTATACATTGACTAAAAAAAATCAATTTTTTTAATAAAAAATAATTTTTTTTGTGGTGGACTGGAGCCCATCCTAGTCCTTGCCTTGCGTCCACTCCTGATTGTAATGATTTCATAGCGCATGAAATATTGCTCTTTGCTCCCGTACTAGTATTGCCACAATGCATGACGACTCAAGCAAAAAAGAGAGAGCAATTCTGAAAATGGAGTTTCCTATTGAAATTTTTGTGACAATGGTAAATTTTAGGAGACCTTTCTAATTTTGGAGGGTTATACAATTTGAGGGTATTTGTAATATTTAACGACTTTTTTTGTAAAATTTTGGAACCTTTAGAAAATTTAGGAATACTTTGTAAATCTTGAGACACTAAAATCATGTCTAGTTCTACTAGACTTGGAGCCAACTCTGTCACAATGGGCAACAAGTTTGTAACCATCGCAAAAAAAAAAAAAAAATTGAGATTTTTTGACTTACCCCCCACTTTGTTTGTCCTAATTAAGGGTGCACTCCACTGTTTTGTATTAATGTACATCATCCCCCACATTTGACGGATTTCGTCAAAAATTAACGGTCAAACGTTTTGACCAAAAATTTTGGACCAAAATGTCCTTCCTATTTTTTCTGCCTCTTTCCTCCCCCGGCGGCCACTGCACCCCGCGGCCACCGCCCTCGCACCGCCGCCTCCGCCACTTCCCGCTGCTGCCGCCCCCGCTTTGTTTGTCTGACCGATTCCATGCTTCTTGTCGAAGATTCCAAAGTCTATAAAACTAAGGCCAAGCCACCCCTCCCTCCATCACCATCTCCATCACACGGCACACACCAATGGCGGACAAAGCAGTACCAGTTGACTCTAGCGTAGTGCAGCCCCCGGAGCTGATCTTCGGCACACCAACGCCGAGGAGAGCAGTGCCAATCGACTCGTGCCTGCAGTTTGCGGAGCGCCTGGGCCTCCTAGCCGCCGGGGAGGGCTCAAACTTTGTGTTCTCGCCGGCCTCGATGAGAGCGACGCTCAGCCTAGCCGCAGCCGGCTTGGGGGGCGAGACACTGCAGCAGATGCTGTCCTTCCTCGGCTCACCAACCGTTGCGGACCTCAACTCGTCCGCAGCCGCAATGCTGGGATCCGTGACCGAGGCGGTTCCGGCGTCTGACGGTTGCAGCGCCGACGCGTGCCAGCTGGCATTCGTCAACGGGGTGTGGGTCGACAGCTCGATGGCTCTCAAGCCATCGTTCGAGGAGACCGCGACCTCGGTGTACAGTGCTGTAGCCAAATCCGTCGACTTCTTTCACCATGTAAGCTTCAAATTCTAGCTCTCTTCAGTTTCTTCAAATTTCAAGACTACTAGTTACTTTCTTGATCATGCAAATTAAGGCTTCAACAGTCGTGAAGGAAGTTAACAACTTCGTCGAGATGGCGACTAATGGGCTAATCAAAGATCTCATCCCTGCTGAGTCCGTCGGTCGAGACACGAAGCTTGTTCTTGCTAATGCGCTCTACTTCAAAGGAATATGGGCCAACAAGTTCGATAGGTCGGAAACCCGGAACGGAGTGTTCCATCTCCTGGACGGAAGCACCATCGACACGTCTTTCATGACGAGCACACGGAAGCAGTTCGTCTCCACATTCGATGGCTTCAAAGTCCTCAGGCTTCCCTATCACTCAGCTGGCCAGCAGAGGAGCTTCTCCGGGCGGTGGCAGTGGCGGTGTCGGAGGGGGGGACCGGAGGCGGGGAGGGGGGGAGTGGAGGCGGGGAGCGGCGGCGGTGGCCACGCGGGGGGTGGGGGGTAGGGAGGGTGGTTAAGGAAAGAGGGAGGAAGAAGACGAGGGCATTTTGGTCCAAAAAAAATATTTTTGACGGAATCCGTCCAATGTGGGGGGTGATGTACATTAATGCAAAACAGTGGAGTGCACCCTTAATTCGGGTAAACAAAGTGGGGGGGCAAGTCAAAAATTCTCAAAAAAATTTTGTTTGGTCCGATAATTAATTCTTTCTTGCTTGATTTTTACGTGTCGTGTCAATCGAATGGCTTGAATGCTAACAATCCGGTCTCCGGACATTCATGGCATGCACGCCAAGGGCCCCAAAACGTGCTGCCAATTCAACTATCAGCGTGCTGCAATTACGCCTACAAATTTATGAACTCTACCAAACCTAAGTTCATGGCATGCACGCCAAGGTCCCAATTATGGCATTATGCTCAAGCATGAGTCATCTTCTTCTTATTTTCAATATAAATCTCTTAAGCCCATTTTAAATTTTGTGAGAATAATTGCAACATTTTCTCCCATAGCTGGTTAGCTATTAGGCCTCGTTTGGTTACCGGAATTTGAGCTTGGAAAAGGAAAGTGATTCCTTTACTATGTTTGGGAGCCAAAGGAAAGTTGTTGGAAAGAAAAAATGATTCCCAAGAGTAGGAAAATATGGAGGAAAGTGGTTCCTCCCATTTATCTAAGGAATCACTTTCCCTCCAACTTTTCCGCATTTATTTCAAAAAGTTTTGACCAAAATATCCATGTTCATAATATTATTTACCATTTTTATCCATAATATCTTTTAGACAAAAATATTTCTAAGTAATAATTATTTTTATTAGCACGATGGTATTTTTGAAAAATTGATTTACTTTTGTTTTCTTTCCTTACAAACATCAAACACTATAATGAAAATTAAAGATATATTCCGGCTATAATCCCGATCTTTCCAAACACCGGAAAGAAAAGTTTATAGGAATTATAATTTTCTAAAGGAAAGGAAATATCAAGGAATCAGTTTTCTTTCCTTTCCATTCCGCGAACCAATCGAGGCCTTATGCAAATATCCTCCTTCATGTTGGAAATGTCTTGCAGAGGATTCGAGGGCAGTATGTCCCCATTTGGGGGTTGCGTTTCTCCGAATGGTGCCTCAACACATGCCCAAAGCTTCTACACAAGGAGTATCTTGGGAGTCTTGCTGGACCATTCACGAATTACCAATCTCAATATTAAAAGACATGCATAATTTTGAACATTTAAAAAAAAAAAAAATCAAACTCAAGAGTACAAGTAAAAATCCCATCTATTTACCAACTAAACAATATTTTTTCCTGTGAGGCCAGGGTTTGAATCCATGATATGCTCGATAACCCTCATCCACCTCGACCGCGGGCGACTCTCTTGTAGTGAGCAACCGTTCAATTATAATTTTTTTCACAAAAATTAAGTTTAGTAAATGATGGAAAAAAAAAAAAAAACTATATAGCTTGGAATCGACAACCCATGGGGTGTTGTCTCCTCCTCTCGGTCTAGGATAGATCTGTCCTAAAATTCGTTTTAAAATTATATTATTTTAACTTGGGGGAAGCTAAAAAAAGACTATTTATAAGGACACATAAGAACTTGATCAGGACTAGCCAAAAGCAAAATTTGATTTATTTACAAGTTTGTCATTGAAAAAATTACTCAGGCTAGCCAACGTGTGATTATATAAGTCAACTTTTTATTTTTTTGCTCTCATCTCTTTCCTCACAAGAAGAAGAAGAAAAAAAAGAAGAAGAAAAAGAACAAGAACATGAACATCAATTTTTCCAAATCTAGTTTTATTTTGATTTTTTTCTCTCTTCTAATTTCTCAGATCTCTTTCTCCAAACCCTAGTTTATTTTTCTTCTCCTTGTTTGGTCATTATGGATGAAATCCTAGTTGTAGAAGAAATTGGATTATCAAATCTATCAAATCTATTAATCTATTAGTCTATTAACCAATTTTTCTTTATTAATAGAAGAATTATGCATGAAATCCTAGTTGTAGAAAAAAATTATGGAAGAAATCCTAGTTGTAGAATAATTGGGTTCATATCAGGACTGTCACAATTTCTGGCAGTCCTAGAAGTACTGAGGACTGCCAGAAATTGTGACAGTCCTGAAAGGGACATACTTTACAGCAGGACTGCCACAAACTGCCAAAAATTGTGACAGTCCTGAAAGTGACTTGCTGTACAGCAAGTTCCTTTCAAGACTATCACAATTTCTGGCAGTCCTAAAGTCGAAATTTTTGAATGAAAAAAACATCTTACGGTTTATTTCAATCTTGATAATAAAGTAAAATATGCATTTTAGGGTTTATTTTCATGCATTCTTTGTGAGAAAAGAAGTATTTAAGTTTTATTTTCATGCATTTTAGGGTTTACTTAATTTTTTTGGTGCCATCGAAATTGAGAATGAGAAGGAAGCTAGGGTTTTGATGGAAATGGTGGAGAAGAAGAAAAAGAAGATGAGAAGAAAAATAGGATTTTGATGGAGATGTGAGAATGAAAATGGTGGAGAAGAAAAAGAAGATGGATAGAAGAAGAAGAAGAGGAAAAATAGGGTTTGTGAAGAGAGAGAGTGAAATTTAGAAATGAGATTGATTTTTGGGGTTGGGGGGGTGTGGGGTTTGGACAGCCCCTGAGTGGAATATTTGGATAGTCCGAGTAAGATCTTCTCAAATATTAGCTAGTCCTAATCCTGGCTAGTCCTGATCAAATTGTTATATGCCCTTATAAATAGTCTAAAAAAAAGAAGTACATTGAAATGAGCAATTATTCGGAGAGCTCTTTCAAATTTCAAGATCCGGAAACTCGTGTTGAAATGACCAAAAATTGAAGGGTTTAACAGAAAAACGCCCTATAATAGTAATTATCACATCCTGAGTATCATTACTACATCCTAATACAAATCAATGTCGGTTTTGTTAGTAGAATGACTCGAAAGCGACTTTTATTTATTATTATTTGTTAGGTTCTATTAAACTACCATTCCCGCATCTCAAAGAAAAAAAACAAAAACAAAAAAAACTACCATTCCCTCTCCCCCTCTCGTACTACAAGCGCTCTCTCAGCAGCAGCAGCGCCTGTACGCAAAAGCTAGGGTTTGTGTTCCCAATTCGGAAGCTAGGGTTTCTCGATTCCCCCCACAATGGGCTGAGATCGGAGAGGGATCGGCGATGGCGAAGGACGTCGAGCTCCACTCCCCGGACTTCGCCTCGAGGAAGAGGATCGGCCGCTCGGGATGGAGCTCGCCGAAGGCGCTCTCTCGGTCCCTGCTCCTGGGATCGGTGCTCTTCTCCCTCGGCCTCATCTCTCTCCTGACCGGCCACATTGCGTCCGATATCGAGTGGTCGCAGTTCAGAGGCCGCTGGCGTTCCAAAAAGGTGCGTTTTTTACTGATCAAATTTTGATTTTCGAAAATATTTTACGCTGATTATAAACTGGATGTGAGAAGAGAAGTGAGAGGAAATATTTTATTTTACACCCAAGTTGAAGTGTGCTTTGGTTGTGTTTTTTTTGACTTCTTGTAAGTGGCAATTTGGTATGCGAAGTTGTGATCTTTTCAGTTGTAGCTTACAAGAAACCCATAAATTAGTAGCTTGACAACCCCGAGATACCCCCAATGAAAAGCTAGAGTAACTGTCATGTTGCTAGGACACAAATACGAAACGACATGGTAACACGGACACGTCATATATTTGGTGTGTCCTTGTGTCCAGTATGTGTCCGATGCAGCACACCCCAGATTTTTGGAGCGTCGGTGCTTCCTAGCCAACTGTGTGGTTATATTATTCTAAAATTTGTACAAGAAAGCTCATGTTTATTATTAAGTTGCTTATCCAGCAGATACCGAAACCGACCATTTGAAAACCACCGAACCGCTGACCGTAACTGATACCTAAACCAAGTTTTTTGAACCTTGTTTCAGAAAGATAGTTTCTTTCTAGTGAGACTACATCTCAAAGCACTTGTTCTTTAGAATGTAATCCGTCCATGGACAAGCTTTTGCAGCAATGCCTACCTTGACTCCAATTTTGAGTGATGCATATATCACATCCATTTATCATCACCTATGTTGCACGGACACATATACAGCACGGCACAATAAGGACACAATGGCACATACACGACACCTATTTTTTGTGTCTTGATGTATTTTGGAATTTGGAATGTCCGGGATGTGTCCGACATGACATGGCCCACATTTTTGGAGTGTCTTTTCTTCCTAGCTCATCGCTCAATTGTCAGAAAACATAATATTGATCATCAGTATCCTACAATTTCTTTTGAGTTTTTATTATGTCTTCTTATCGTAACACCTAATGCAGAAGCTTATTACTTGCTTGCCCTTGTATGACTTGATTGGGTTCATAGGAGGAATGTTGATGCTGTTGTGACAAAGAACCCGTGTTTATAATAGGAATGTTGATATTGTCTTTGTCAAAGAACCCCTTCAAGGGATGTTGTTGTATGTGTGACTTAATAAGGTAAGGTAACCGTAGGTTAGGAATCCAGAAAGTTTCAAAGAGGATATGGAGCTTGAAGGTTTTCTGTGTGCTATTTGTATTTGTTGATAAGAAAAGTCAATGATGCTAAAGTTGTCAACGGGTTCAAAATAATACCGATGAGATGTAGTGACGGTTCTTTCGAAGTTTTTTTCCTTCTTCAATTTATTCTTGCTTTTGCACTGTATGCAGGGTGGTTACAGAGTACCGATTGATATATGGAAGTCCGAGTTTTCAAATCTCTACTATGGTTGTAGTGATAGGGGCCCAAATTTCAGACGTAAGTGTTTTCACCTTAAGATTTGCAGATTGTTTATGATATTAAATAATTGGTTATCTTGTGTTCATAAAAAAAATAGATCAATTGTACATAAATGTTTACTTCTTAGTAGGGTGTCATGCATTCCTTTGAGTTGCACATGCAGCTACCAGTCGTCAAATATTATAATGTTTTATATGCAAGGTAGCTGATTGTTTTCTGGTTGTGGTCCCAAGTGATTCTAAGGCTTACATCATGCCAATTGGCAAAAACAAGAAGGCAAATTTGTAACTATGGAATATTACAAAGCCATAAGCACTGCTTATGCGACTTCACTACTTGTTCACCAATGTTTCAAATATTATATGCAAGGTAGCTGATAGCTGATAGCTGATAATTTATATTTGTAAATGTAGAATATCACAAAGCCATAAGCAATTTTCACTTGTGCAACTTCACTGCTTGTTCACCAATGTTTCACGTATTACATGTAAGGTAGCTCATAGCTGATAGTTTGCCAATACACATGCAGCTAGCAGTTGTCAAATATTATTATTTTTATATTCAAGGTAGCTCTTGTTGTGGTCCCAAGAGATTCTAAGACATACATCATGCTAATTGGCAAAAAAAAGAAGGCGGCGGCAAATTTGTAACTGTAGAATATCACAAAGCCTTGAGCACTGTTCACTTGTGTGACTTCACTACCTGTTCACCAATGTTTCTTGTCGATGTTGTGAAAGCATTTTACTTTTAGAAACTGAACTAATGAAATACATTAATCCAGTTGGGGAGAAATATTAACTTTGCACCCTGACAACCTTATAAAAAAGAAACGCGTTTAATACACGCTGAAGAAGTGCCCAGGTTTCATTTTATCTGGGTGAATGAGAGTTCAGTCTACTTCCTTTTGGGAGAACACATCAAGTTTGCATTCTGTAGTAAAAATGGGACAAGTTTTAAGACACCCTGAAGAAGTACCTAGGCCTCATTTCGTCTGGGCTAATAAGCGATCTGTCTTCTTCCTTTCTTTTGCTCCATCCAATTTACTTTTGAGTCACTAATAATGAATTTTACCTTTATTTGTGGTTGATATTTGTTAGACTTGTTTTGTCGAGGTAAATTGATTTGTAAACTTTTTGGAAGTACAACTTGTGAGAGTAATATTTATAGTGCTGCTACTTATTATCTTCATTATATTCACAACTTTAGCTGCAGTTAGAGAAGGCAGATCTAATGGCTACTTACTAATTGCAACAAGTGGAGGACTGAACCAACAAAGAACAGGGGTAATATTTTTATTCGTTTTCCTCTTCTATTAGCCTAAGTAAACATCAGATATCTCAATTTGTTGGAGTTCGGAGGAACCTTGGAACATTTTCATTCGTTATGTATACTGAAATCTAGCCTATAGGAATCTGAAAATTGATGTGATGCATAATAAGCTGAGGCAATATAAAGATGGTAGACGTGAACATGAAAAACTATCTGCAACAAGAATATTCATGCTTTGAAATTGTGACAGCTTTATAACAAGGTTTGAAATCTCAGTTTCGGTTTCGGACCATTCTTATGAGTTTCGGTGTTTTTGGATCGGATAGGACTTCAGCTTTTAAAATTTCTAAAAATGTAAAATATCTACAATATTTTTTGATTTACTTAGGCGTATTGTATCATTTATGGTATTTTATTTAAATTTCGGATGAAAGGATCAACAACATTACTGAAGCACATACCAACAATTTATAGTATTTTTTAAAACCTATTAAAATTTGGTATATTTAGGAATAAATTAATGTATCATTTATGCGATTTAATGTTTGTTTTGGATGAAATAATGATGAACACTACTAAATCACATTCGGACAATTAGTAATACTTCTATTGACTTATTTGTTGAAAACAACAGTATTATTCTTTATTGCCTATTATTTTAGGACGTATAAAATATTGTTGAGTCCGTTAATATTTCAATTTACTGATCATGATGGAGTTATTATTATAGATTATTGAATTAATTGTTTATTATACTAACCACAAATTATTAAGTTATTGATACAACAATGATAATAACAACTCATATTGTGCATTAACTTATGAACCAATACTATAGAGCCTTTTAACAAATTACCACTGAAGTACATGGTAAACAGGCTCTGTGATTACCATTGCCTCAAGTTCAGGGGAAAGTTTGCTGCTATCCAAATCTATTAATGTCACGCCCACCTGAACTTGAGTCATTGACAAACAAATACATGTGTAAGCTGTACCTTACCAGTTCAATACAATTTACCGTGAAACTATTCAGGTTTGTAGGATTAAGTCAAAACAAACCTTCCAGCTCTTGTCCATGAATGGCCAACATATCCTTGAGATCTGAAAGCCTGGAACTTGCAATTTGAATACATTTTTTAAATTTGTAGACATTTTTTTGTTTTCAGTCACCTTCCTGACATCTAAAAGTATTTTTTTCCTAGCTGATCTATGTAAGGGCCTAATGGTATTTTAAGTGCTGTATGAAATGCATAATCGACTCATCTTCTCCCTTGAATGAGTATATAGTAATAAAGTCATTTTCTAGGACTCATGTATTTTTTGGTGCTAGACCATTAAGTTACAAACCCCACACACACACACACACACACACACACACACACACACACAGATATATATATATATATATATATATATATATATATATATATATATATATATATATATACTACTTTGTATCTTATCAACCTAATTGTATATCCATCCAGATTACAGATGCAGTTGTTGTTGCACGAATTTTGAATGCTACTCTTGTAGTACCTGAGCTGGATCATGATTCCTTCTGGAAAGATGAAAGGTGTTTACTTCTCTTGTTTAATTTATGTTATGATCACATTCCAATTAATAGTAGTGGTGAACAGCAATAAGTACTTACATCCGAACATCAGACTTCTGCGTGCATTATGTAAAATAATCTCTTACTGACTTGCAGTGACTTTGCCAATATTTTTGATGTGAACTGGTTCATTTCGTCCCTTTCCAAAGATGTGACTATCATTAAAAGGATCCCTGATAAAGTTATGAGATCAATGGAGAAACCTCCGTATACTATGCGTCCTCCAAGGAAATCGACTCCTGAATATTATCTTGACGTTGCGCTACCAATACTCTTGAGGAGGCGTGTAAGTGGATGCTTTCATTGCATTTGTTTCTTGCTGTTTTTTAATCGGAAATAAAATTTATCTACAAAGCCTGATATTTCTTGATGTGGATAAAATGTTTGTAATTCCCTAATGTTGCGAGAATGTGGATACTCCCCCGATATTGTTTTATGTTGCCCTTGCAACAAGCTTTGCAGTATCGTAAGTCCTGATCCGATGCTTACCCCCACCGACCAGCCGATTCCGCTATTGGAAATGTCCTTTTCGGTCCATTCAACAAACAAACAAAAATAAAAAATAATAGTACGAGAAAAAAGTTTCACCGCAATGATCCGATTGTGCCGACATGCTACAATGTGTCAATGATATTCCTTATTGGTTCCTTATCGACACACTGTAACCATTACCATTTGTTGAAGTTGTATACCTATAAATTCACAACATTCATTCATCATAATAATGTTCGATTCAATAATATCTATTGTGGGTGTGCTTTCTTTAAAAGCAAGTAAGTAAACAACAATATCTGTTGCGGATAAATTATTCATCAATGTTGAGTTTTCATTCAAAGCCAATGATAAAAGTTACATAATTTTTTGCCTAAATATATCATAGTTTTTAAGTTTTTTTTTGGTAAGTATTTTATTATTTTTCACTTTTCAAAAAGAAGGAACTCCCAAACTCCAACCCGAAACTCAACCTTCAGAGATTCAGAAAGCCTTTTAGGAAGTTAGCTTGGTAGTCTTCTTTTCAAAGTTTGATACTCATT
This sequence comes from Iris pallida, assembly GCA_029216955.1. NCBI lineage: Eukaryota > Viridiplantae > Streptophyta > Magnoliopsida > Asparagales > Iridaceae > Iris > Iris pallida. The sequence continues at coordinate 25,231,496 of JANAVB010002199.1, read as the reverse complement.
AAGAATAATCTAATGGAAGGTGATTTGGTTTGCAAAGATAAGTAGGTAGCAGGCTTAATGCATATCACTTCTGTATATTGGATCACCAAGCAAATTATACACTGACTTAATTACGGGTTCAACATCCGAAAGTTTTTTTTTTTTTTTTAAAATCTTTTACAATGTTTCAGTCCCTTGAAAGAATACTCTGATGGAAGGAGATGTTTTTTTGCAAACATAAGTAGATAGCAGGCTTAATGCATATCATTCTTTATATTGGATGCTCTTTTGTCGCAAAAGCAAATACTATCTTAAATATGGGTTCAGTATGTGAGTGCTTTTTTCCCTGTCTTACCTTTATGCTTTCTTTTTCCCTGTTCTTGTGGTAAGGAATGCCAACACACTTATATTTCTCTTCTGCACTTTTTGCTCCAAAGTTCCTGTTTGTTGTAGCTGTGATTTGCATTAGCATGACTTCTGTGAGTGTCCGCATGTTTAACAAGGTAGCAATTGCAGGCTCTGCAATTGACGAAGTTCGATTACAGGCTCATAAACGAACTTGATGAAGAGCTACAGAAGTTGCGATGTCGTGTGAACTATCATGCTTTAAGATTTACGAAGCCGATACAAGGGCTTGGCCAAAAGTTGGTAAAGAAAATGCGGAGAATGAGTCCCCGTTTTATTGCAATTCATTTGAGGTACGTCCTATTCTTTGCAATCAACTAGTATGAGTTGTTCATCTTTCACGCCTTTTGAACTACCAATTTAGTAGAAACATGGCAGTGGAAATATGAAGCCTTTTCAACCTTATTAATTAATAAGTAATGTGTTTATCATTGTATTAACCAAAGGATATAGCCTTGGCACTTCATTAACTGACCATAGTTACAAGATATATAAATACAAAATTAGAAACAGCAATGTCTTCGCTGGTTTTTGTTAATAGAGAATAATTTGTTCCCTCGTATGATACCTTGGCACTGGAACTTGTGATGGTCAATTTACCTTTTCCCTTGATGATATTTATCAAAACCAAGGACATCACCTTTTTTGCTGAAAAAGATTATCATATAAGGTAGGTGTCAGTTTTAAACTTTTAATGCTTGGATATACTACTATATCTTTGAACAGTAAGAAAATGGCTTACAATTATCAACAGTAAATAGACTTTATATTAAGCCCACGTGGTTTAGCGGGAAATAAATGTTTCTCTTATGCGGTTTTAATAGGAACCATATTTTGACTTTGACCATTTTGCTTTTGAGTAAAACCCCTCATCTACTTGTATCCTAAAGTGTCATCCTGATTTGATTTAAATTTTTTCATGTATTTTTAATTGAATTTGGTGTAGCTGAGATATAGTGGGAAGTGGCACCAAATGAGAACAGCACAAGAAAAATCGTCTCTAGATGGCTTGGACATGTGCACCATAGACCAATAGATGCTTTTGTAAGAAGGATCAATAAGATAATAGTAAAAGGAGCCGCTAGACATGGGGGTAGGCCTAAACAAACATGGATTGTGGTTTTAAATAAGGTTATAGTTTTTGTTAGTGTTATAGAGGACATGACCCTTAACATAGCTGAATGGAAGAAATGGATTCAAACAGCCGACCCAAAAAAATTGGGATACAGGCTTTGTTGTTGTCGTTGTTGGTGGCGGCGGTGGCGGCGGTGTAGCTGAAATATAGTGACTGTACTATATTTTTACCAATCTCATCTCTTTAAAAACTTAAAAACATAGTAAACATAAGCCTATCCCAAGGGCTTCAACATTGTAATTTCTAACTTAAAACGAAGAACACCTTATTCACAGTGATTTCATTAAGGCTGTGTTTGGTTGCAATAAAGAGAGAAAGTGAAGGATGGAATTGGATCCCGTAGAAACTGGATCCCATTTCTACACGATCCTGGCTGTTTCCTTTTCCTTGCCTCACTTTCTTCTGGACCATATACAGCCTAAAGAAGTGCTACTAGGATGTTGTCTATGATTGCACAGTACACTGCTGCTGTAGTATATCTCTGAAAAAATGTTAGCTGAGTGATTGCCACTTAATCTACCAATATGTAAGCTATACCTAACTGATATTTTTTTGGGGTATAACTTGACTTTGGTTTAGTGATTCAGCACAAGTTTGAGAGGAAACATACACAACATCTCCATATATATGGGTGTAAGGCTGTGTGTATCTTGACCCTTCCAGACCCAGCGTAAGCGGGAGATTCGTAGCACTAGACAAGTTTGAGAGGAACCTTGTGATCTTGATTCCGTATAAAGAAATCATGATCTTTTCAAAGAACCAGGATGACAATATCATTACTAACCTTCATTTGGTTTGTGTCTCACTCTACCAGCATTATTTGTTGATGCAAATTATCTCTCTTTTTAACAAGGACTCCAAGCAAACTTCAGTTGATTGATAGAACATTAATCTACAGGAATTGGAGGCGATTTCAAGACTGTCTTTCTAATTAAGAACTCCAAGCAAACTCTTCTTAGTTTGTTGAATCCTGGTTTGTTTACTTCGTATCAACTTGTTTTGTTTGGTTTTGAATTTAGAAGTCAAATGATTGAAGTTAGCAGTAATCTCTGTAACTTGTAGTTATTTTCTCTTTGTTTAAGCTGCTGTAATAAAATTAGCTAATCTAATGTTCATTCAGGCAGTCTGTAATTGTTAGATTGATTTTTATAACTTAGCCTTCCCCTTATTCCTGCATATGGATGGCTATGCTCTTTTTGCTCCTTGAATCAACTTCTTAATTTATTTGAAAGATTATTCAGTAGATAGTAAATTATATCATCTATTGGCTTGATCATACAGTCTTTGTCCATATCCATACCTTCATATCTTGACCAGTTTTTATAGCATATCTTTTTATGGCTTATTTTCAAAGTCTGAATATTATGTCTTCAATTAATATGACAGGTTTGAACCTGACATGCTTGCATTTTCTGGTTGTTACTATGGAGGTGGTGACAAAGAGCGTTATGAGCTGAGTGAAATTAGGAAGCGCTGGGAAACGCTGCCTGTATGATTATGATCCCTTAAATATCTGTTAAATATGCTTTATCTTTTGGGCAATAAAATTCTATTGCTGTTTGAAATTCTGATACTGCTTCATCGTTTTGGTTGAAAATTAAGAATGAAGTTCCATCTGTATTAACTTATCCAAATATAGGAAGATGTAGTTAAACTCAAACATGAAAGTGCATACATATGCTTGAAGCAGTACTTCTCTGGTCTTTGGCAGGATTTAAATGCTGAGGATGAACGCGATCGAGGAAAATGTCCACTGACTCCATTTGAAGTTGGTTTAATGCTCAGGGCACTTGGTTTTAGAAACAATACATATATTTATGTTGCATCTGGGGAAATATATGGCGGAGAAGATACCCTACGGCCTCTTAGAAACCTCTTTCCAAACTTCTATAACAAAGAGATGCTTGCTGGAGAGGATCTTAAGCCATATCTTCCCTTCTCGTCTCGTCTTGCTGCCATAGACTATATCGTTAGTGATGAAAGTGATGTATTTGTTACCAATAACAACGGAAACATGGCCAAGATTCTTGCTGGGCGGAGGTATGGATAAGAAGATCAGATGAAATTTCTTTTCCTTTACATTTTACTTGAAAGACTTATTTGCTTGCATGGTACCATAACATTCTAGAGTTTGAGAAACCCATTTATTATCGTTGCCTCTGATTTAAGTTAATTGGAAATTATTGGTATTTTTCTATTCATCCACCGGGAATTTAAGTAAATATCCCTATTATTATATCCTCTTTGTACACTACCTGTGTTGTATCAATTTATTTATCAAGTTTTCATTAACAGTGTTGTCGAATATGTATCTTGTTGTTGTATCTGTATTCATGCAACATAGTGTCTGCTGCTTCTATCTCAAACCCTTTCCTGTTGGCATTAGAATATATTGTAGGAAATAATAATGCCTCCTTTCCATTATTAGGGTTTGTTACAATATATATAGTGTCTACATTTGGGCTTATGGGTATGGGCCATATTTACATTGCAAATATTATCGGTATGGGCCATATTTACATTGCAAATATTATCTTATAATCTAACACCCCCCCTCAAGTTGGAGCATGTAAGTCACAAATGCCCAACTTGGGAAGAAAAGAATCGAACACTAGCTTTCCAAGGGGCTTGGTGAAGATGTCAGCCAGTTGAGAAGAAGTAGGAACATGCGAGGCTATTACGGTGCCATCTCTAATAGCATCGCGAACAAAATGCAAATCCACCTCAATATGCTTACTGCGCTCATGAAATACCGGGTTCTGAGCCAAGTGCAGGGCTGACTGACTGTCACAATACACCGACATAGTAGACTCCTGGCGAACGCCCAAACACACCAATAACTCCTTCAACCATTTCAACTCACAAACGAGCGCAACAAGAGATCGGTATTCAGCTTCAGCGGAAGATCGGGAAACAGTTGATTGCTTCTTGGTCTTCCAAGAAATAGGAGACCCCCCAGAAACACCAACCAGCCTGTAACAGAGCGGCGAGTCAAAGGACAACTGGCCCAGTCGGAATCACACCAACCAGAAAGACGGAGATCACAATCAGCTTTCAAAAGAATACCCTGTCCTGGTGCATTTTTGAGATATCTGACAACTCTCAAAGCAGCATGCCAATGATCTTGTCGAGGCTCTTGTAAGAATTGAGACAAGATATGCACAGCATAGGCCAAGTCAGGGCGAGTAAATGATAGATAAATCAACCTCCCAACCAGCCTCCTATAAGTCTCTGCATCCGCCATCCTTGGACTAGTCGATTCTGCCAGCTTGTGATTGGGCTCCATGGGAAAACCGGCAGGACGAGACCCCATCAAACCGTATTCTGAAATGATGTCCAAAGCATACTTCCTTTGACACAAGGAAATTCCTTCCGCACTCCGAGCCACCTCTATGCCAAGAAAATACTTCAACACACCAAGGTCCTTCATGTGAAAGCAAGAACTAAGGTACTTTTTGAAAGCATCTAAAGCACCTGTGTCATTACCAGACACAATCATATCATCCACATAGATCAAAACATGCAACTCTACCTTTTCCTTAAAAAAAGAGAAAAGGGAATAATCGGAATGTGATTGGATAAATCCATAGGATATCAGAGAAGCAGTAAGCTTAGCGAACCAACAACGTGGTGCCTGTTTCAATCCATATAGAGACTTACGCAGGCGACACACTTTGTTGGGTTCACTATGTGAAAAACCTGGCGGCAACTTCATATACACTTCTTCTGTCAGATCTCCATGAAGAAAAGCATTGTGCACATCCATCTGGTGCAAAGTCCAGCCTCTCACAGCTGCAACAGCCAAGAACGTCCGAACTGTAGGCATCTTAGCTACTGGGACAAATGTCTCTGAATAATCGATCCCCTCAACCTGATGATTACTGAACACAACCAGCCGTGCCTTTAAGCGCTCAACACTTCCGTCAGATTTGTACTTTATTTTGTACACCCATCTACTTCCCAATGCTTTCTTCCCAGGAGGCAAATCGACAAGACTCCATGTCCCATTATTTTCTAGAGCCTGTATTTCAGTTTGCATAGCCGCGCGCCAGCCCGAATCTCGCGAGGCCTGGCGATATGAAGTAGGCTCAACACCTGCAGTGATAGCTGCAAGAAAATCTCTGTGTCCAGCAGTAAATATGTCATAACTTAGAAATTGTGTTAGAGGATACGAAGTACCTGAGGAAGTGACGGGAACAGATGAACTGTGGTGAAGTGGGGGACTTTTACTTCGAACAGCATTTGTCACAAAATTCTGTAATCGCACTGGCTGTGGTTTCTTTCGCATTCCTCTTCCCAATACTACCTCGTCGGGCACCTCTGGCAACACTGTATCCCCTGTATTATTAGTAGTATCCGCATCGCCCCCAGCGGACTCTCCTGTCAATACTTTTGCATCTACCTGTGCATCCTGGCTACTCGGTGCCGAGCCACCAGCAACCACTTCGTCCTCAGCAATCGTAGCCGGCACCATCCCAAAAGCCTCTATATCGTCTCCTGGCACTTCGACAGATGTATGGCGTGTCGCAGAAGACATCTCGCTAGCAGAGTCACACCCAGGAAATTCTTTTTCATAAAAAGTAACATCACATGACACAAAAAATTCACCGGTCTCCAAATCATACAGTTTCCATCCCTTTTTATCAAGCGGATACCCAACAAAGATACATTTTCTGCTCCTGCTAGCAAATTTATCATGTCGGGATTTCAAATCATACGCATAGCACAGACAACCGAAAATACGTAGAAGACCATACGAAGAAGCCGAGCCATATAAAACTTCCTAAGGAGACTTAAAATGCAAGATACTAGAAGGGGTTCTATTTATCAAATAACATGCAGCCAGAACACATTTCCCCCAAAAATCTACGGAAAGAGAACCCTGAAATCGCAATGCCCTGGCTACATTTAAAATATGTCGATGTTTTCTTTCCACCCTTCCATTCTGTTGAGGTGTCCCAACACAGGATGTTTGGAACAATATACCTTGAGATGAAAAATAATTTCGTAAACAATTAAATTCAGTGCCATTGTCACTCCGCACACGACGTATATCAGCCCCAAACCGACGCTTCACCATAGCAATGAATTTAAGAAACATAGAATAAACATCAGACTTATCTGTCAACAAAATAACCCAAACAGCTCTAGAAAAATCATCCACCAAAGTCAAAAAATATCGTGCCCCATTAGATGACGGAACACGATATGGTCCCCACAGATCACAGTGTATAAGTTCAAAACATCTCAAAGCACGACTACTACTATCAGGAAAGGCATCACGAGTCTGTTTAGCTTGATGACAAATATCACAAGCCTTATGAGAAAACACACTACTACCAGAGAGAGAAGGTAAAGTCTGCATTACTTTATCTAAGGGATGCCCCAGTCTACTATGCCAAACCTCGGAATCATTCTCTTTGCATGCCAGGATCACCGAAGCCAAAGAAGCTGGAACCTCCCCCAAGAAGTAAAGTCCACCCCTTTGTTCACCTGCTCCAATCACATCCTCGTACTTCGGTCCTGAACAAAACACAAATCAGGAGTAAATAACATATCACAATTTCTGGCACCAATCAATTGGGAGACAGATCAAATTGCAAGTCAATGTCGGAACATAGAGAACATCCGTCAACACCAACGAAGCAGTCAAAAATACTTTGCCTCTTAGAACAGCCTCAATAGTGCTTCCATCAGGCAAAGTCACAGGACAGACAGGTCCCTCAAAGCAATCAACTAAACAGTCACGAGAGCCTGTCGCATGAAGAGTAGCCCCAGTATCGAATATCCAAGGGACAGAAGAAATCTTACCCATCAGACGATCCGTTTTTGAAGAACCAGGGTTGGAAGGATTGTCGTTACCCAGCAAGCTCATCAGTTTCTGCCATTGCTCACTTGAGAGTGGCGAAGGATACCCTCCATGCATCATATCTGTCGAACTCCCAGCAAAACCAGTAGGGACACCATGACCAGCAGCGGCGACATGATGAACAATCCCTGCGCCACCAGCACTTCCCCCATCACGTCTCTGCGGTGGTGTCGGGCCTCTGCCACCATCAGAACCACGTCCGCCCTCACGTCGAGGACGAGTCTCCCACCACTCTGGATAGCCAATCTTGGCAAAGCAAGTTGCAACATCATGATCTGTTTTTTTGCAATGAGTACAGATCATACCTGATTTTTCCCTGGAATATGAGGTTCTACTATTAGAAGTAGTAGAAATACGAGGTGAAGACTTGATAGCCAGCGCCATCACCTCCTCAGTAGCGGATTGGACCGAAGATTTTCGCATATCTTCCTCCTCACGGACTGTCTGGTATGCTCGATCTAAACTTGGCTGAGGATCCTGAGCCAGAAGATTAGATCGGGTATGACCATACAACTCAGCATTCAACCCATACATAAAGTCCTGAAAGTGGTCTTCATCTCTCATAGCCTGAAGCTTTGCAGCAAGTTCACCACAGGTACAAGTAGGCAAGGGGAAATAAGCAGCTTGTTCATCCCACAAAGACTGCAAATTTCCAAAATAGGTTTCCACAGACATCGACGTCGTTTGTTTGCACTCGGCCAAAGCCACCTTAATTTGTTGCTTCCGAGTGCCATTGCTAACAACAAATCTTTTTTCCAACAAGTTCCACAATGGATAAACCTCCTCAAAGTACGGCAAAGATTTCTTCAAAGACGGATCAATGGTATTAAGAACCCATTGAACCAATAGCGCTTGCACGCATCTCCAATCGAGCAATTTACTAGCATCAGTAACAGGTTTGACTTCAGTACCTTCCAGAAAAGTGATCTTTTGCCTAGAGATCAGGGAGAGACGTATTGACCGAGACCACTCAGCATAGTTCGGTCCACGAAAAATAATAGGAGTAATGATATTTTCTGGTTGATCAGCAGAACTCAGAAAATATGGATCCTTTGGATTAGGATAATTTGGGTTGTGTGCACCGCCACCGCCAGTCGCGGCGGAGTAGCTGGACGCAGCATCATCTGCCATTGCGGATGTCGGGTGTACAAAAATTTTGTACAACGCCGACGAATCAGCCGCTGATGGACGGGGTCGGCGGCGAGTCGGCCGCGATCTGGCGCGTAGGAGAGAGCGGATGTCGGGTGTACAAAAGTTTGTACAACTCCGATGAATCTGCTACTGATGGATATATATATATATATATATATATATATATATATATATATATTCTTTTCTTTTCTTTCTTTCTTTCCTTCTTTTTTTTTTGGAATTTGTAAAGGGATGTACAGAGGAAAAAGTTCTGTAGGAAATAATAATAATCTAATAAGTTCCCTTTACTAAGTTGGAAAGGGATGAGCACGGAATTTGCTTCCTGCTTGCGGCGAGAAACTTCCTGCTTGCGGTGAGAAAGAACTTCCTGCTTGCGGTGAGAAAGAACTTCCTGCTTGCGGCGAGAAAGAAAAACTTCCTGCTTGCGGCGGATCAGAGATCAGAGAATCAGCCGCTGTGATCGGCGCTCGGCTGCGCGGACGGTCGCGGATCAGTAAAGGGACGACGTGGTCGGCGCTCGGCTGCACGGATCAGGCCGGCGCGGATCAGGAATCAGACGGCGCGGTCGGCGCTCGTCTGCGGTCGGCGCTCGTCTGCGGTCGGCGCTCGGCTGCGCGGAACAGGCCGGCGCGGATCAGGGATCAGACGGTGCGATGATGCGGTCGACGCTCGGCTGGCTCTGTCGGCGCGGGAGCGGGCGTCGGAATTTACGGGAGATGGCGGCTAGGGTTTTTGGGAGGCTCTGATACCATGTAGGAAATAATAATGCCTCCTTTCCATTGTTAGGGTTTGTTACAATATATATAGTGCCTACATTTGGGCTTATGGGTATGGGCCATATTTATATTGCAAATATTATCTTATAATCTAACATATATGCTATGTTTTGGGGGCTAAAAGTAAAAGCGTGACATTAGAACATGACAATTGTCCATCATCTGTCGTCACCACCACTGCCACGACGCTGCCAACGTTTGTCATAAAGCTAGAAGGATGGTTGGTAGCCACAGAGATCTACCTTCTTGGCCATGCAATTTGGCTCATGCAGAAAAGAAGGGAACCGTCCAGATTTCTTCATTTGCAAGCTTTTTGTGATGAGAAAACATGGTTAGTAACATGTATTTGCTACTTTGCTAGTCATATCACAGTCGGATACTTCACCTTGCTACATATCTGAAGTCTGAACATGGATAGTGTGTGTTTGATACACCTATAAGGAGCGCACTGGCCATTATATATCTAAAAATATGGTTATCGACGTCTTTGCTAGACATCATGGTCAGATACTGCACATGGCTACATCCCTGAACATGGATTCTTTGTGTTCAACATACTTGTTAGCAGATGAGTTTTTCATATTGTTGAGAAGTTGACTCAACTTAATCGAATTATATTATTTAGAATGAATGATTACATATATAGGCAAGGTAGCACACCCTTCTTTGAGTTTTTCCAATGTGAGACTAAAATTAGGAAGGCTTTTAAACCATACAAAGAAGTAAAACTAAACTACCAAACTACCTATCTTTACACTCACCGGCAAGCTGGAGCGTAGATGTTAAAAGCTCCGAGCCTAGAGAAGGTGAATATAAAGTAGGCAAGACAAGGCCTTGGTAAGGATGTCAACAGTTTGTTAAGTGGCAGAAACATGCTGGGGATGAACCTCATGAAGCTCGACATTCTCTCGAATGAAGTGACAATCACCCTCAATATGACAATCACCCTCAATATGCTTGGTGCGTTCATGAAAGACCGAATTTTCAGCTATGTGAATAGTTGTCGGGTTATCACAATAAAGAAGAGTTGGAAAACAGGGAGCGACACCAAGATGGTAAGAAGACTCTTGAACCACATGAGCTCGAAAAACGTATGGATGATTAAGCAATACTCAGCTTTACCAGAAGAGCGGGCAACAACATGATGTTTCTTGCTCCACCAAGTAACAAGATATCCTCTAAAATATGTGCATAAACCACTTGTTTAGTAACGATCATCCATTGAACTCGTACAATCGACATCTGCATAAGCTATCATGAGAGAGGAAGAAACCGGTAGATAAGTCCCTGGCCAATGGGACTTATTCAGGTAGCGAAGTATACACTCAACAACCTGAAGATGAGATATCTGAGGAGACTACGTATACAGGCTAACAATGCTCACAACAAATAAAATATCTTGACGAGTGACAGTAAGATACATCAACTTGTCCACAAGACGACGACAATCATGATTGAGCAACTGTGAGTCTGAAGTAGAACCAAGAGAATAGAGCTTCAAATTTGCATCCATAGGGATATCAATTGGCTTACACTCCAAGTAACTATAATCATGCAGAAGATTTATGCAATACTTGCACTGAGAGAGAATAAGAGAATCACTAGCCCAAACAACTTTGATTCCCAGAAAGTAACAAAGGAGAGCAGAATCTTTGGTTTGAAAATGAGAAGGCAATTGTGTTTTAATCATGTAAATCCCATAAATGCATCACCTGTAATAATGATATCATCAACATAGACCAAAATGATCATTGGTCCATGCTGACGACAATGAGTAAAAAAGAGAAGAATCACCAGTACTCTGAGCAAAACCATTCTTTTGAACTACCTGACTGAACTTGTCGAACCAAGCACGAGGAGAATGTTTGGGACCATATATAGACTTGCGAAGATGACAAACATGAGATTCTCTCATATTCTCATAACCATGAGGTTGTTACATATAAAGTGTGTCAACTAAATCACTATTCAAAAATACATTCTCGATGTCTAGATGATATAAATGCCATTTATGGTGCACCACAAGAGAGACTAATACATAAACACCGTTAAGTTTGGCAACATGAGAGTCTCGTAATCAATTTCATACGTTTTCGTGCAACAAGGCGAACCTTCAAGCGCTCAACATAACAATCTAGTGGAACCAAATCCCAAGTACCGTTAGACCAAAGTGCCCTGCATCTCTTCATCCATGGCGGTTTATTACCTCGGATGTTGAAGGACCTCGTATACAAAAGAAGGTGTAGAAATAGAAGAAAGAGAACTAGCAAACTTGCACAGTGGAGGACCTAGATGTTGATAAGAAACAAAATTACTAATATGATGCATAGTGCAAGTACATTGCTTCTTATGAAGAGCAATGTAAAGATCACCCATAGGAGGTACAACATTAGTAGAGACAAAAGTCATGTGCATCCTGACAAGACTTCTGTTTACGACCAGAAGGTAGTGGTGGTGGTGCAGTAGGGAAGTATGTGGTACTAGAGACGGAGTGGGCGGTGCAAGAGAATATATGGTCCATCAACGGGAACGAACAAACTTAGAGACTCTAGTGGTGGAGTAATGGGTGGAGGGAAAAAGAAAGGTCGATTCTCAAAGAAGGTAACATTAAACGAACTAACAAGCTTCCAATCAGAAGAGAAATAACAAACATAACCCTTATGAATAAAAGATTACTCCACAAAGATAAATCTGACAGCGTGAAGAGCTATCTTATAAACAGTCCGTCCAAGATGGTGAACAAAACATGAACAACCGAATACCCGTGGGACCACCGGAAAGGGTCCCTTAGTAGAAACAAAGAAAATATATTGTGATTCAGAATTGCATTTGGGAATACGGTTAATGATATCATGCATAATACCAACTGCAAATTTTCAATAAACCTTAGGAACATCCGTCAGCTCAAGTTATGAGCATTTAACCTCAAGAAGGTGATGGTTTTTACATTTCACCACGCCATTTTGTTGTGGACTATATCAGCAGGAGGTCCGATGAATAATGCCATAAGATGCACAAGTATTCTGAAACTCCTTTCTAATGTATTCACGTGTATTATATGTACGAATGATTTTTAATTATAGTAGACAACTGTGTACAAATTTGAGTAATAAAGTCGCAAAATACTTGCAATATTTGGAACGATAACATAAAAGAAATAGCAAAGTTAATACGAGATGTTCATCAATATGTGTAGCAAATTAGCAAAAATCAAACAAACTTGTGATCTTTTAAGAGGCTTGGATATCAGAATGTGTTAAAGAGAATGTAGCATCACTTCTAGAAAAGACATTCGAGAACGTAGAATGATGTCGTTTCCCAAAAATGCACGTTTACGAAGAGAACTCTGAGAAAAAAACATGAAACACTTTCCCAAGAATAGGCAAGGAGGCATGTCCAAGTCGTCGATGTTAGCCGACGGAGACGGAAGAAAGAGATGCCAATCCAGAAGATACAATCCATTTGCCTCTCGACCTCTGCCAAGAATTGTCTGTCTAAAGATCCGGAATCACAAATGAAGGGGAGAAGGTGATGTAGCATTTATGATCTCTGATGAGACGACTAAGAGAAACAAGATTGAAGTGTGAACCAGAAACATTAAGCACAAACTGAAGATGAAGTGTAGGTGTAAGAGGCACTGTCCATGATCCAAGAAGGGGAGTGAATTCCCCATTGGCTACAATAATAGACTTGGAAAACGTAGCAGCCGTAATGCGTACATGTTGCTAAGATGATTGGTTTCATCTGAGTCAATACTCCATGAAGATCTATGAGTCGAACACGAAATCCGGTGGTTGAAGTAGAAACAGAAGAGAGATGTAGTAGGCTGAGAAATAAGACAACAAAGATTGTATCTCTTGTGGTGAAAAATAGTCAGAAACGAAGTCGACGAAGAAGACGATGCAAAAATAAGACTATGAAGTCGCTGCATCTCCAGTGGCGAGAAATAATTGAAAATCATAGGCGAGAAGAATAGAGGACCTCAACATAGTCCTCGCTATGTACACCCCAAGCCAAAGGGGGTCCAGTACATACTCTCCCGCAACTATGAACATGAGCTGAAGTAGGCACCATAATACCAAAAATCACACCAACTATTCACACAAGCGCTAATAATAGAGAATAGTCGAGGCCAATATCACCAAATACAAAAAATAAAAATATATAACCCAAAACAGGTACACATGGATATCACTGAGTATCGAGTAATCAATAGGTGTAAGAAGTCCTGAAATAGCAGAAATATGTATCGCCAAACCAAATCTCATCCAAATATGTCAAAACCAAGTAACACAGGAGAGTTATACCCGTGCACGAGTATGCCGAAGCAATGACTACAAGTACCTAAAATTCGCAGTAGACAAAATTACCAAGAGTGTGACCATCCTCATGAACACGGTAGTAGAGAAATCCCAATACTCTAAGTAGTCGCAGTCGAGAAGACCATTGCACCATATAGCTAGAATCACAGTATAGCATCACAGAAATTAGTAGTAGAAGAAATCTGAGAAAACCTATATTGCAAGAGTATCCGAAGTAGCTGACAAAAGAGAGTAGATGAAACAGAGGATCGTACTAGAAGCACATTAATTAGGCGTCAAGAGAGGAAAAAAGACCAGCATCTGCCATCACAGTACAAGAAGACACCAAGTGGAGGGAAAATGCCATAAATTATATCATCATAAGGGTTAAAAGTAGAGAAATGAGCAGGTGATGGTGCGAAATGTATTGGGTTAGCGGTTTTTAAATTTCAGGAAAGTGGCTCTAAAAGTCCAAATAAACCTAAAGGGGTCTGGAATGGTTAGATAATAACGTGTCTGGAGTTAAGTCAATTGATCCAGGCTATTGATTGAAGGATGGACAAATGGACGCCTCGGATTGAACTATAGTTAGGGTTTTGATTGGCTTGGATGCGGGGGATAGCTGGGTCTCGGTTGGTCGAGGGGGGTCTAGGATCTTGGTGAGGTTGGGAAGGGGTGGGTAGTGAGGATCCGGCGATGGCGGGGATTGGGTGGCAAGGTCCGACAAGGTTCGGGGAGGAGGTGGCAGGTCTAGAGCAGCTAGGAAATCGGGGGCGGCGCGGGAGGGTTAGTACGTGATGCTGCAGATCTGTGGCTCTGGTGTGGAAGATGACTGGCGATTATTAGGGCTCTTAGAAACAGAGAGAGGAAATTGTGAGAGGAATTAGGGTTCTAAGAATGGAGAGGATGGCTGGCCGCTATTAGGGTACTTACTACTTAGGGATTAGGTTAGGGTTCTTAGAGGTGGAGAGAGGAGTTAGGGGTAAGGTTCTAAGAAGGGTTATTAAAATTTTGAAGAAAGTAAAAGAGCTAGATCCAGAATGGAACTTGCTCCACTACCATGTTGTATATGCAAGTGTAACACACCCTTCCTTTTTTTTTTTTTTTCCAATATGGGACTAAACTAGGAACAAACTAAGGAGGCTCTTAGGCCGTAGAAACAAGCAAAACTAAACTAGCTTTCCTTCTACACATTAATCTGAAAAAGTTCACCCCCAGTTTTTCGGTAAGTATGTCATTTGCTATGTCTCAACCTTGGGCCTTGGGTGATTGCCTAGTATCATATTAATCTGATATCTGGCACATTGAACATGGAAGGCTGTAGGTACAGAAGTACTCCAATTTTAAACATTAAAATGAATGATGGGGTGACATAATGTATTTAACCTAAGTACCAAGGAGGCTGTTGGTTCATAGTTTGGTTGGTTGGTAGGTTGGTTTTACATTTGCCTAAAGCACAACAAATGAATGTTTTCTATTTAATAACTAGAATTTGGGATGTGGAGATGTAGTGCATCCTGGCTGAGTGGGTTCGATCCCACAGGGAAGCGAATTATTTCTTCCAATTATGGTGGGAGTTAAAAAAAAAAAACTATAATTTGAGATGTAATTTGTATGCGTCTTGGTAATATAGACAACTAAAGTGCCCTGACCAAGATCAAGATATGACGAAGAACTCTGTGTCTTGGCAACACTAGTTACTCATACTTGAAAGTGTTCAAAGTGCCAGATATGACATTTACTGGTTCGTTTCTAATTTTATTCCCTTGTAGCAATCCAAGTGCTTTTATGCTAGATCCTACTGCTTCTATTCTAACTAGATCCGTCTTTCTAAAATTCTCTCTTTAATTGTCTGGCTTGCAAAGTTCCATGGAATTCCTCTATTGGTTGTTAATGTTGGATGATTTGGTGTCAGACTTGAATTCTTTTTTAGCTGTTCAACAATAGTGTCTTTTCGTATGCAAGGCATCAGTCTGACTGTTTACTGCATTGCACTGTATCTTCCTTGTCTTATCTAGTAATAATTTCCCATTCAAATCTCATTCCGTTATTGTGGTTCCTTCTCCATGTCCTTTACCGCAGCAAATGAATTCATATGCAACTGCTCAGAGAGTACTTTGTACTATTTTTTAGCCATTCAAACTTATCCTTAGTTCTCCCGACTTGGATCTTTTTTTGGTATTTACAGTGTTTTTTACCCTCATTTCTGCTGGTGTCACTCCTAACTCTAATTTAATAACCACACATGTAACCCGACATTTCTACAATAAGTTTATACTATTATCTTCCCTTGTGTTGGTTTATTTACCAACATAAACCTATTCTCTAAAACTAAGTGACATTTGAGGGCATCTAAAAACCGCAAATCCACCTTCCGTGCTTTAATCTTATTTAGAGATGTTTGTCCATCTTTTCTTTAAGTGCTTAGAAGGTTGCAAGAATTATCCTATGGGAAAAAGTTCCGTCTTTTTCCAAGTATATTTTGCAGTAGCAACAAGCTGTCATCTTTCTCACACATTATTTATTGAAATTTGCAGGAGATATATGGGGCACAAGAGGACCATACGACCCAATGCAAAGAAGCTGAGCTCATTATTCAAGGGAAGAATGCGGATGAACTGGAAGACATTTTCCAATAAGGTGAAGTCGGCCCAGAAAGGCTTCATGGGAGAACCCGATGAGATGAGGCCAGGACGAGGTGAATTTCATGAATTTCCAACCTCTTGTATATGTCGAACAACAGCAGTAGCAGAAGGGTTACCTAAACTAGGAACTACAAGAGGGGAGACATTGCCCACACTGACAAAGTAGGGAACTACTTGAATTACCAGAAGTCTATAATCCAGATAAGATATCTAGGAAGCAGGGTTTGCACCGTACAGGAACCCCATACAGAGTGAAGAGAGAGCATCAATCAGCTTTCTCTGAGCCAATTTTAACATGGTGAGCTTACCACAAGCCATGTTTTGGCCGATTCAATGGCTTGTTAACTTATGACAATCCAACCAGCCTGAACTTGGGTGAGTTTTGAAGATGCTTCATGCCTAGAAGCAACGTAGGCTGAACTGAGCCAGTTCTAAAGGATGCCTGAAAGTAAGTACGGTTGTGAGGTGTTGATTGAAGCTGGATCTTGGTGGGGCTTGCATAGAGGGGAGAAGCTGTTTGCCGTAGATATTATACTTTCAGGAGTGATTTATTTTAACTTGATTTATCATGGTAGATGCTGAACCTTAAAGGCTCAGCTTGTAACTGAATTCTCTACCGAGATTTCATTGGTTAATATGTTATAAAACTAAATCATATGGCATGTGTGTACAAATTATGTGAACCCTTTAGCCCTTTTTAAACACTCAATCACTTGGTTGCCATGTGTCGAACATTCTTTGGAAAGAATCCTTATGTTATCATGGATTAAAGAAGCAATACAAGAGGAGATTATCGATTGTATAATTATAAGAACATAATGCTCTGCCTCTGTTAGCTGAGTTATAATATTTTTGAAGTTGCCTATACGCTCTTTTTTCACTTCATGATATAAGCAGCAGCAGCAGTTACTTGATGTGTAACCAATCAATGCCTCCAGGCTATATATAGTTCATGTGCTCAGTTTATGCTGCACCTTCAAAAAAGAAATTTTGGTAGTCACTATTATCGGCTGTTAAATCTGCAAACTCTCCCTGTAGATTATGTAGAGCTTCATCACCATGATGCTTGCTTTTGATATGGTATTGGCTCTTACAGCTTTTCTAACCATTTTCTGTATGCATCGTATAATGTTATGAACATGTTGCAGCTTTTTAACCATTTTCTGTAGGTTTCTCTTGAAAAACGAACATTTTCTATAGTTATAGTGTAATGTTTTGAACATGATTTATTCCTAGGCTGCTTCTGCAACATTGAAGTTCAGAGTATCAGCTGTGGATATTGACTACCAGCAAGTGCTGTCTTAAATATGTAATTTGTTATTGTATATGATAGATTTCTAGCCAGATCTATTATGCTTCATTAATCAAGCAGTTCCAAAGTGCTGGAGCTCTGATCACTGAAGACCTCTATAGGGGTGAGTATTCGGTCTATTCGGCTCCAACCGAACCGAATAACCGAAAATCGAATTGGACCGAAACCGAATAAGCAAAACCGAAACCGAACCGAATTAGTCAATAACCGAACCGAACCGAATTAAATCGGTTCGGTTTTCGGTGTATTCGGCTTTTGGTTTATTTGTATTTTTTTTGTTAATATATATAATAACTAAATATACCTACATATATTTATTATATATATATATATATATATATATATATATATATATATATAAACTAAAAGCAAGATCCTTGTAGTTGGAGGCTGGCAAGCCGCCGGTCTGTCTTTTGGCGGACGCATAGAGCTGATCAGATCTGTGATCTCGGCTGTGGCCCAGTTTTGGCTACAGTCCATCCTTCTTCCGGTGGCCACTATTCGGCGAGTGGAGCGTCTTTGTGCTGATTTCCTTTGGAGGGGGGTATGCATGCGATCTCGTGGGAGCAGCTCTGTCGTCCCAGGAAGGAGGGAGGAGTGGGGCTCAGGCCGTTGCTGGATATCAGGGAGGCCTCTGCGCTCAAGCTGGCCTGGAGATTCGTTTGCGGAGGGTCTCTTTGGGCAGACTGGATGCACAGTAGATATGTGAAGCAGGACAATTTTTGGACGTGTTCTCCTGATAACAACCATTCTGTTACGTTCAAGACTGTCCTGAAACACAGGGGTGTGCTCAAGTCTGCTATCCGGAGGGTCATGAAGGATGGGTCGGACACGGACCTTTGGAGGGACCCTTGGATTGATCGGCGTTCGTTGCTAGACATTAGGGGTTCCCCGACTCATACGGAGGACAGGCGAGGTCTGACGTGTAGTCGGATCTTACGAGATGGAGAGTGGAGACCGGAATCTTATCGGTACACTGAGGAGCTGGGAGGGTTCATTATGTCTACAGTCATCGATCCGGCTTTGCCTACGGATCGGTGGATCTGGGAGCCACCTGGAGCATCTTCGGGCTCGGGGGAGTTCCAGTTCCGTAGTTGCTACAATCTTATCCGGCATACTTTTCCTCTGAGCCCTGATTACGAGTTCGTCTGGTGTAAGGGTCTGGCCAGAAAGATGCAGTTGTGTGTTTACAAGCTTCTTCTGGGTCGCCTCTTGACGAGGGATCGCCTGAGTTCTTTTGGAGTGCCAGTGCCGGACCCAAAATGTGTGCTTTGCTGTTTGGAGCCTGAGTCTATTAAACATATCTTTTTCGAGTGCACTTTGACATGGCAGATATGGTCGGAGCAGAGTCGGGTATTGGGAGTGGGCGCCTCTGGTAAATATATTGGGGACATCATCCCAGTGATACGAGATAGCAGGGGTCGAGGGCAGGACTGGTTCCGTACAGCTAGAGTTCGTCTGGCGGCTGCGGTTTGGCATGTTTGGCGGGAGCGAAATCGCCGGATCTTTGAGGGCTTAGTCACTCCTCCGGTTGGCATTCTCCATAATATTGAGTTTGATGTGAACGCTATGGTGAATGGATGAGTGTTGAGTGGGAGTCCCACTCAGATTGTATGTTGTATGATTATGACTTTTCATTTGGAATAAAATTTACCTCTTTCCAAAAAAAAATATAAACTAAATTTTCTTATTCGGTTTTCGGTTTTGGACCGAAACCCAAAACCAAAACCGAAACCGAATAAGAAAATTTAGTATTTTCAAAACCGAAACCGAACATATTTTTTTTTAAAATCGTACCGAATCTCTTATTCGGTTCGGTTCGATTTTCGGTTCAAAACCGAATAATGCTCACCCCCAGACCTCTACATATATGAACAGCTGAATGATGAAAATAAAAGGCAATTGATAAAGGTACTGCATAATTTGATCGGGGCTAGCCCATTTGTAAGTTTGTGTTATTTACAAGTTTGCCATTGAAAAAATTTATTAGGGCTAGCCCATTGGGTAGTATAAAAGTCAATTGTTTTATTTCTCTTCTCTTTCTCTTTTCCTCTCAAATTTTCTTCTAATCTCAAATTTTCTTCTAAACCCTAGATTGAGAATCCTCTTGTCCCTACAAAAATCTTCCTGTTTTGTAACCGTAGAGTGGTTATCAACGAATATTCGTAGTAGTCGGTATGTTTTCGACTACTATATTGTAAAGTTTGTTAAATAATCGGTTGATTCCTAATTTTTGAATGTTCTTTCATAATGTAGAAAATATGGAAGAAATTGGGACATTCCATGTAGCAATCGATCATCCCGGTCCTTCCGAAGAAGATGACATTCTCTCCGAAGAACCCGTGGTTGGTCCCCGACGTAGTTACATTTTTTCGTACCCTAGAATTGGACTGCCACATCACATGGCAGTCCACAAAGTACTTAGGACTGCCAGAAAGTATGGCAGTCCAATTAAATACGTATGAAGTTAAGGACTGCCTCACTTTCTGGCAGTCCATGAAGTACTTAGGACTGCCAGAAAGTATGGCAGTCGAGTTAAATACGTATGAACTTAAGGACTGCCTCACTTTCTGGCAGTCCTAAATAATTCAAGGACTGCCCATAAATCTGGCAGTCCTAAAGTTGATGATCGATTCAACTGGACTGCCACACAAGTTGACAGTCTATGAAGTACTTAGGACTGCCAGAAAGTATGGCAGTCGAGTTAAATACGTATGAACTTAAGGACTGCCTCACTTTCTGGCAGTCCTAGATACGTCAAGGACTGCCCAAAAATGTGGCAGTCTTAAAGTTGATAGTAGATTCAACTGGACTGCCACACATTTTGGCAGTCCATGAAGTACTCAGGACTGCCAGATGTTGTGGCAGTCTAGTTTAACAGGCTGAATTGGATATTGTATTTGGTTTTGTCATTGATTTAGGTATTTAAATAATTGTAAATTTATTGTAGGGCACCCCATCGCCTATGTGCACAGATTTGAGTAGTAAATTCTCGACAGATATTGTCTTTGAAACTTACGCCGAAGCATTAGAATGGTGCAGAGAAGTTGGAAGGCAAACCAACACAACCCTTGTAACTTCAAGGTCGCTACGGTGTCGGCCGAAGCATAAAACTGCAGAGATTGGCTGTGAAAGAGGTGGGACGTATAGGGTGCATCGTAAAAAAAGTGAACTTCTTCCAATAATATCTGGGAAGAAAGAGGCAGGCTCAAGGAAATGTGGTTGTCCATTCAAGCTAGTGTTGGGGTGCAAGACCGGCGAGAAGTGGACAGTTGTGGTACGTAATGGGATCCACAATCATACTATTCCGGAGACGCTAACTGGTCATGCCTACGCCGGAAGATTGAAAGATGATGAGAAAAAGTTAGTTACAGAAATGTCAGCTTCCGGAGTTGCTCCAAAAAAAATTTATTCTGCGCTGCTTCAGAAGAATGAGAGGAACAAGTCCACGTGGCGTCCCACAACGCATTGACATTACTACTTGATGAGATTGGTCGTGCGAATTCTGTCGGTTTAGATGTCGAAGTATGTGGTTGTACACATCGATATTCTCTCGGGCTCCCTTGTGCACACGAGATCAACGAATATCGACGTCAAGGTCGACCTATTCCAGTAGTGGTCGTTGACCAGCGTTGGAGACAGCTGTCGATCATGCCTACGGTGGACAGTCCAGATGATTTCTTTTCCATGCCACAGTTGAAACTTCTTTATGCCAGATGGTGTACAACACTAGAACCTGAGAGGAAGTCCATTGAACTTGGGATCCAAGAACTTGCCAACCCGGCAAGTACTCGTCTACAGGAGCCATCTTCTATCATTGCTCCGAAAGGTAGACCGCCAAAAAGACTTACAAGAACGCAAAAGAAGAAGCTCGAGTCTACTAAGCGAGAAGCCTCTCTCTTTGAGCACGTTGAAAGAAGCGTGCAAATTCTAGCCGTTCCAAAGAGGAAGGAGAAGCTCCATACTCGTAGAAAGAAACAGAATACGAGTGCTGCAAACACACTCGATGCGTACATTGGTGCTTTTGTGTCCGGCATGCGGGAATATATTTGGTCTATTGATGATGTGCCCAAAGACGGACATTGTGGATATCATGTGCTTGCGCGGCATCTAGGCTACCCCGCTAAAGACGGATGGAGACAAGTTAGAGCTGAGCTATATATTGAGCTGGAGTCTCATCTTTCATTCTATAGCAAAATACTTGGGCAAGAACATGTTGGCGAATTGTTGACAAGCATTCCATGCGACACCCAGACTACTGGACCAGAGCATTACCTGGACATACCTTCTGGTGCATATCTGTTCGCTAACAATTACAAGATCCCAATTATCGTTTTTTCCAAGCACAACAACAACACATTTTTTCCAATGTGCGCTCCTCCGAAGGACTACAGTATATCCACTCTAAATACAATTGGACTCGTCGGAGATCACTTTATTATCCCGCGGTTGATTGGGCACTCTCCTATTCCTCCCCCTGCGACACTTTGGTGGAAACATGCACCGGAAGAATCCCTCGCTTGGGTAACACCCTACGAAGATGCAATAAATGTTTACAAGAAAATTACGAACTTCGTGGAACCTATACCGCGGCCGGAGGGCCACTATGATGTATTAATTGACTGATGTACAGTTGACGAAGCGTAACTTTTTGCATAGACTCATGTATAGTTGACAAAGCGTAACATTTTGCATGAACTCATGTATAGTTGACAAAGCGTAACATTTTGCATAGGCAGCTGTATAGTTAACATTTTGTATCTTACTGCGTATCTATGAGTAGTTTGTATCTTACTGATTAGCAGCGTTGCATTTTGTATCTTACTGACGAAGCGTCGTGTCTTGTGGAATTACTGATTAGCGTATCTATGAGTGTTCTTTCAGCTATCTTACTGCATCTTACATTTTGTATGTGGACTGCCCAGGTCCTGGGCAGTCCATACTCACAGCAAGTCCTGATAAGGACTGCCCAGTTTCCTGGCAGTCCACATACATATGTGGACTGCCAGGAAACTGGGCAGTCCTTATCAGGACTTGCTGTGTGTATGTGGACTGCCCAGGTCCTGGGCAGTCCGGGCAGTCCATACTCACAGCAAGTCCTGATAAGGACTGCCCAGTTTCCTGGCAGTCCACATACAGATGTGGTTCTCGATTGACTTCAAAATTGAGCAACCAACTGGGCCCGCATCTTCCTCTTCCTCTTCCTCGGGTACTTGAGAAGGACCCGATCCGGCGTCATCTGTCATTCGGGCAATGGGTACATCATCATCGTCGGAGGAATCATCACGACGAGTCGCCGCCGCTTTCGTCAAACGCTTTGCAACACGTTTCATTCCACGTGTTCTTGTTTCTGAGGCTGGTTCGGGTTCTCTGATTGATAGTCCTTTCTCGACATTTCTACCAGCTTCATGCGCCTTGCGATCCGATGCGGTCGGACGTTTTCTTTCGGGCCTGGCCTCAACATCCTTCTCCTTTGTCTTCTTTTCATGACTATTATTGAATATTAATTACATATTAAAATGTAAGGGATGCCCACAAATGTGGCTGTTCCACTAGTGCAAACATTGGGCTGCCCAATATTCTACCAGTCCTCAGTGTATAATGGACGGCCAATTTGAATTTCAATGAGCAGCCCTGTCTCAGGACATGTGTAACTTGAGACTGCCCACATTTCTGGCAGTCCAAGATGCAGTTAGGACTGCCAGAAAAGAGGGCAGTCCTAACTCACATCATGTGTAACAAAGAACTGCCCACTTTTCTGGCAGTCCTAACTTTGTGTTGGACTGCCAGACATTTGAGCAGTCCAACATAGAGTCAGGACTGCCATAAAAGTGGGCAGTCCATTGTTTCACAAGTTATGCCAAATGGACTGTCCAGTTTTCTGGCAGTCCAACATACGATCAGGACTGCCAGAAGAATGGGTAGTCCTTCACTACACATGTTATGTCAATGGACTGCTCATTCTTCTGGCAGTCCAACATACAGTCGGGACTGCCAGAAGACTGGGCAGTCCTGGCCGACGCCAAATTTTGGCAAACACGTTTGCTACGGTCCGATGCAATGGAAATAACGAATGTAATTTATCCTTCAATTGTCTCAGATAATTTCTACGATTATTGAAAGAAATGGAGGAAGATTTCGCACCTTGTTTGCGAGGAAGGTTTCGGGGCCATCGTTATCCTTGGAAGAGAGAAGAGGACGTGGGGAAGAAGACGAAGATGATGAAGCTGCTCGCCGAGTGGTGGAGAATGGAGTCAGTGTTAGGGCTTAGGAGGAAGAAGAAGAGGGAAGTTAGGGTTCTTGAGGAAGAAGTAGTTAGGGTTCTTGAGGAAGCAGAAGAGGGAAGTTTGTGTTCGGGGGGGGGGGGGGGGGGGGGGGGGGGGGGGGGGGGGGGGCGGGGGAGGGCGGGATTACTTGGGGCAGCCCTGTGATCAAATAAATGGGCTGTCCTGAGTAAAACCCAAAAAAATTTGGGCTAGCCCCAATCCGGGCTAGCCCCGATAAAAAAGGAAGTGCCTTTATCAATTGCCAAATAAAATCAAACAACAATGTGGTTGCATGACTATCATGTATTATGGCAGGAATGTGTATTTCCAGGAACTTTACAGTCACTTTATGAGAGTAAACTAACAATCAACAGCTTAAAAGGAATTGAAACTATTTTATTCACAAGACTTGGTCTTTCTCCTTCATTTTCCTTTTCTCTATTCTTGAGTTCATCTGGAGGCTAGTCAACTGAAAGCAATCTTTTGTTAAGAAAGGCACGAGTAGGCCAGTGTCTTCTCTTCGACGAGCTCATTTGCTGTTTCATCCATCTTTGCCCGTGAAAACTCGTCAATTTTGAGACCTGTCATTGAGAAGGAAATAAGAAAAAGAAAAAGTACAAGATACTTTACAATTTATTATATAGTTTGTATACATATACTCCTCCAGAGGACCGTATTCATATCCGTATCCATATTCGACACATATCAAACATAACAGTTCCTTGTCATATATGGCTCGCCCATGTCTAGGCTCTAAAAGGACCCAAAATATGGTTAAAAGTGATACGAGAATGTACTACTTCTTTGCAACTAATACTTTATTGAACTTTTTGAAATCTATAGTTACTATCCAAATAGTCATTATTATAGATATTATTAAGATCTATTATATAAAATATGAACTTAGGTGTCTTTCATGTATATCTATTTGTATGCATGACTTCCCTATCCTACATTTTCCAAAAAATACTGTATTTGTAGTAAATATCCGAACTTTTGTCACCTTAGTCTATCATGAAACTTGCTATAGTTATTTACTGAAGAACTACAAGAGGTTCCATTAGTAACTATAAAATCTTCTTTAAATTGGAAGTAAAAGTTCCCTACATTTTCTAATTAACCTTCTTCAAAAAACATAGCCATCTTCTGACTGCAATTATAAATGCCTCAATTTGATTAATTTCTGCAGCCATTGAAAATTAGTAAATCAATTTGAAGGCTAAACTATCCTAATGACATTACAACTATAGCGTTTGGATATTTTTGTACCTTAACTTTTTGCTGTTCAATTTTGGCACCTCAACTCATAAATTGCTCATTCGAAACACATTTCGTCAATTTTGAAGCACATTTAGACCACTTCAAAAGCATATCATGTAGTACAAAAGTGCAATTTAAATACTTATATCGGCTTATATTCTTTGCTCTTAAAACTTTCAGCAGATGTGAACACAAACAAAAATAAAAACAAAAATTGTAAACTCTCATAGATTTCTTCACTTTGGTAATTTTAACATCTTACCCTTCACAATGCTCCATTCTCCTTTTTCGCAAGTGACCGGATAGGAGTAGATTAGTCCAACAGGAATACCGTAAGACCCGTCAGAGTACACTCCCATGGATACCCAGGAACCCTGGACCAAGATTTTTGTCATGTTATATGAATACTTTAATGTCGGGAGACGACGAAAATAAAATCATAGTTTGCAGTATCGGCCAATACCGTTCCGATACGACCGATATCGATACAATTTTGGCATGTCCCAATTCGATACAACCGATATCCGATACTAACCGCTACCGACATTGGTGCTCTCTTTTCCAGGCAATTCGGCAAAGATTGTAAAACATCTAAAGAAAAAAAAAACTTATCTATTCGTATGTAAAGCAAGGGTGACTACTATTTCATTCAATTTCAAAACTACTAAGAAACAACACTAGAAATACTTAAAATTACTAGTAATATACATGTACAAATGCACGTGCAAATTTTTTTTTTTTTTAAACAAATATAAATTTATTATAAAAATTATCAAACTTAGAATTTGAATTTAAGCAACCAAAAAAATACCTCCTACCTTAACCACTTGAGTTAGACTATTTACTTGTAAATGCATCTTATCAGATAGTTAAATATTGAGTTACATTTTTAAAAAATAATTAGTAGAGTATTTAGGTAGTTATTTAATTATTTAATTATTTTTTTTAAAATTTATTTAAATGGTTGGTGATATTCATACGACTTAGACGGTTCACATTTGAACCGTTTTGAAGCCTCTTTATATAGTAGAAGATGTATACATGTATAAAATATTAAATATACTTTCTAAAATGTTAATAATTGTTTTCTTTTCGATACCAAAATACTCCGATACTCCGATACGAAAACCTGGTGAAACTGTCTAACCTTCGGAGTGCCGAGAACCCAATCGCGTACATGATCGCAAGCAGCACTGGCTGCAGACAGTGCGCTCGAGCGCTGGCGCGCTTTGATAACAGCTGCACCTCTTTGCTGCACGGTTCTGATAAACTCGCCATTCAACCTTAGCATAATTTTTTTTTTCTTTTTTTTCAGAAAATAAATCTCGGAGACGAGTGATCAATCAATATTCAAAAAATAGAGAGTGGCATTAATTAATTACTACCAGTGATCATCAGCAACGAGCTCCCTGACGGATTTTTCTCCGGCACTGGTCGCGACGGTCGCGTGGTTGACGTCGGGGGTACTGGGTCGAGGAGTGGTTCCCCCACACGACGACGTTTTTCACGTCGCTGACGTGAACGTTCAGCCTCTCGGAGATCTGGCCGAGAGCTCTGTTGTGGTCGAGTCGCGTCAGGCAGGTGACGTTCTTCTCCGGGATGGAAGGAGCAAATTCTTTCAGGATGAGCGCGTTGGTGTTAGCTGGGTTGGCAACGACCACCACCTACAAATTTGAAGATCGTTACGCAGAAGAAAAGAAGAAGAAGATATTCATAACTTCACACAAATGATATGATACTTGTGATCACTGATCAGTGAGATATGAGTCGGGTGAGCATCGGTTCGGTTCGGTTCGGTTCAAACCGAACCTAATATGTGAAAACCGAAATAACCGTAAACCGTATTTTTCAAAACCGAAAATCAAACCGTTTTTTATAAAAACCGAACAAAAACCGAACCGAATTAATTCGGTTCGGTTTTCGGTCGGTTCGGTTTCATGGGCCAATGTGCATGGCCTTCATGTTTTTAGCAAAATGGGCATATTTAAATAACAAAATTTAAAAAAATATATGATTTATTGTATTTATGAATTGTTATATTACATAGAGTGAAAGATATTAGTATATATAGATTGAGGGTAGATAGAGAGAGTGCTCAAAGAAGCACCGACATAGAATAGGAGAAGAGAGTGCGTTCAGTTATGGGTTAATAAACATTAGTATATGTATATTGTGGGTAGTTTGATAAATTACTAAATCTAAATCGGTTTTCGGTTCGGTTCGATTTTTCGGATGAAGAACCGAAAACCGAACCGTTATTTCAAATTTTTAAATTTTCAAACTGTAAACCGAACCGATAACCGAAAAACCGAATCGTTTGTCATATTTCGGTTCGGTTCGATTTTCGGTTTTCAACCATTATATGCTCACTCCTAGATATGACAACTACTAACCATTCCTCACTTAAGTTCTTTTAAATTAACTAGTTCTTTTTCATGTGGGTTGCACGTTAAAAAATAAAATAAAATCTATTGTGTTCGAATTATTTTAAACATAATTTGAATATATTTTAATTATAATTAATTATAAATATATTTTTAAATTTTTTGATATTTGTTTAGTTAGATAATCTCATGTAAGTTAGTTCAAATATAATTTAAGTCCTAAATATTTTAGTATTTATACATATTCATACAGTTAGTAGGATTTTAGGTTTTAATTTTATTTTAAACTATGTAAGAAAATAACTACGGGGGCTTAATTTTTTTTTTAAAAACGAAATGGTTAATAAAATACACACGACTTATACGGCTCAATCTTAAGCCGTTTTGAAGCCCCCTTATATTAGTAGAGGTAATTAGTTTGGTTCGGTTTAAATCGAATTGATTTTGAAAAATCCGAATGAATTGTAATTTTGAAAACCGAAAATTGAACAAAATCGAACCAAATTTAAAATGATTTGGGTTTCGATCGGTTCGATTTCATGGATTAGTGGACAAACCCTTCACATTATAGCAAATTGGGCATATTTAAACAATAGATCTTCAAAAAGAAATTCAAATAATAGTAAATTGAGCCGGATCTTCACATTTTAACATTTTTTTCACACACACACACACCACACACACACACACACACACACACACACACACACACACACACACACACACACGAGAGTATATATATAATTTATTATTTTAAATCCAGCTTCACACACACACACACACACACACACACACACACACACACACACACACGAGAGAGAGAGAGAGAGTATATATATAATTTATTATTTTAAATCCAGCTTTTGGTTAGTTCGGATTTAAAATTCTAAAAAATCGAACCATAAAATATAAAATTTAAAATTGTAAACCGAATTTTAAACCGTAATGATTAAAACCAAACCGAACGTACTATTCTTGTTTGGATCTATTTTCGATTAAAAATCGAGAACTGCTCACCCTGCTTATTACCATTTATGGTCAAGAGCAGTATATTGCTATATCATCCAATTCAAGTCTCACATATTTAGTGACCACTGAATTGTCATATGTTAATACTCTTTTTTTTTTTTGCACAAATACTAATATAGGAAAAGATGCATATACATATAAAGATATAGAATACGTACATTTTCAAATAATATAGCCATTGCTGCATGAATACGGATATTGACACAATTTTTCGTGTCCATAATATTGTTACATGTCAGAAGACCCATTTTATACTTATATTCAACCCTCCCATGTAGGGGCGGATCTACCTGGACGGCACTGGGGGCTGGAAATCTCATTAAATTTATTTTATTTTAATTTTTTTTTTAAATACCATCAAAAAATTTTATTTTATTAATCATAAATAAAATTTTTAAATGACTGTCTTCATAGAAAAAGAGTTGCTTAGTAGTATTATAAATGATATTGTACTTAAACATTTTAAAAGTTTGAAAATTTATAGAGAACAATTGTGAAATGTAATATTTTATTGTATACAAATAGTACTATTTAATATAAAATAATATTATTATATCTTAAAAAATTTGGAGGCATTATTTTTGAACCCTCTTATGATTGTGCTCCCAGTGGATTGTCATCCTGGATCCGCCACTGCTCCCATGTAAGTCCCGAATTAATTTTTTAGGTTCTTGATTTAAGTAGCATATACTTTTTATATATAGGCTCTTCTACAAATACCTAAGAAGCAACTGTGTCTGTGTTGTGTTGTGTCGTGTCCGACATATGTCGGATATGCCATAGACACGCTCCAAGATACACTAAGACATATCAAATTTGTGCCGGACCCGTGTCTCTGTGTCCAAAACTTATCGTGTCGTATCTATATCCGTGCCACATATAAAAATATTTGAGACGTTTTTTTAAAGAAGAATCCTGCAGGTTACCTTGCAATTGGCAGCGGCATGCTGCTCCAAAGCTGATGCTTGAGATTTGTAGATGGAAACATTTTTAGACATCACATCCTTTCTCTCCATTCCCTCCTTTCTTGGAAACCCTCCGACCATGACAGCAATATTTACACCAGTACATGCTTCGACCACATCAGTAGTAGCAAGCACACCTATATAACTCAAAAAAAACAAAAAAATTACTCTTAGGATCTCACATAATAAGTAGATATTAGCTGGCGTAGTTACTCAAAACAGTTGTTTCTAGTTTGGTTCTCGGAATTAGGATCATGGAAAAGAAAACTTATTTCTTTTTTATATTTGGATGTAAAAAAAAAGGCACGAAAGGAAATTAATTTCCAAGAGAAAAAGAAAATGGGAAAAAAAGTTTTTGACTTTTTCAAATACCAAAAAAAAAGTTTGAATTATTTCCTTTGCTTTCCTTTCCGCAAACCAAACTAGGCATTAGATTTATGGGATATTTAGTAATAGAGTCTAGTATAATAGTTGAAATTAGAGTTTAAGCCTCCATAACGTCCGACGTTAGTTTTTGGGTCTTAAATACACTGTTTAGAAATAATGAATTTAAGACCCACATAATAACGTCAGACATTTTGGAAACTTAAATCATAATATTAACTATTATGTGAGAATGCATGTCTAAATAATCCTAGATTTATCATCGAAAGAAAGAAAGAAACGTGCCTGTCAACAGAGGGAACGCAGAATCGACCAGCTCCATTTTGACACCATTTAATGGCTCTGCAGAAATATCAAGCATGTGCAGAATTACAGGTTGATCGGGGCCTAGCATCGCCCCTCTTGCGATCATCGGGACAAGGGCGTAGCCTATTTGTCCTGCATGTCACCAAACAACCCAAGATTGCTTTATATATGCTACATGTTGCACGGACACGACACGCCACGGCGGCGACGGTATCGGCGTTTCCCTAGTGTAATTTGGAGTGAGCGTTTACACAACAGACAGTACTGATTGTTGGGAGTGTCCGAGCATGCTTTACCTTCTTTTTTTTTTTTTAAATTTGGCATGTGGCAGTTGCAAATGGAACATTGTTTACCAACACCTCGCCTAATAATATTGTATCTGCCATGTTTCAGTCATACGGTGACACAGCAACAATATTCGTGTGTTGTAGTGTACTTTTGAGTGTCCGTGTGTCATGTCGAATATGTGTGCTTACATCAGTCTATGGAACTCTGCCCACAAAAGTCACATGTCTCTACGCTAATCACTTGGGCTAGTGGTCATTGGGATCGGGAGTCCCGTTTCCAGAGCCCCGCCGAAGTTCCGTGATCCTTGGGCCGTTGGATCGCGCGACATCGCATGGGCCCTGCAGGATCCGATGGTGCAAGGGGCAGAACTTCGACGGGACTTCGCAGACGGATATCTTGATCCGGATCCTCTCTCTCTCTCTCTCTCTCTCTCTCTCTCTCTCTATATATATATATATATATATATATATATATATATATATATATATATATAGTTTTGTTTTTTTTCGGTTTTTGTTTTCCGGAAAAAAAAATCTTTCCTTTCTAGTTTTTCGTTAGGATCTGTGTTTAGGGTTCTCCCCTCATTTTGTAGAAACTTGGACTATCTTCCGGTTCCAAACTCTCTATTTCCTTTTCAATGAAGACTTTAGCCATTGTTAATATATATATATATATATATATATATATATATATATATATATATATATATATATATATATATATTTGTTATTAAGTATTTTTGAATGTCCTTTAAATAACAGCTATTGATCTGTCTTTTTGAAATGTACAAATTAGTTCAAAATTTTGCAAAAAATTTGGTAGTTAAGAAACACATCAGTACGTACAAATTAGTTAAGACAGATGCAATTACTGTTATTTTGGAATTGATAATTTTGGTGAATGTCTTACCAATACCACTAGGCTACACACACACACACACACACACACACACACACACACACACATATATATATATATATATATATATATATATATATATATATATATATATGGTTGGATTGTATTTTTTTGTCAGTCCAAATTAGACTAAATTATTTAATTTTTTGCAATATTTTAAACTAATAACGGTTAAGAAGGGATATATATATATATATATATATATATATATATATATATATATATATATATATATATATATATATATATATATATATATAAACTTATAGAAAGTATAAAGACAAGCAAAAGCTAAGTATGAAAGCACAAATTGCCTGCAGCACCAGTGACCAGCACTCTCACTGGAACCTTAGCTGCTCTCCGACGGCTGATGAGACCAAGTCGCATCATGACACTCTGGAAGAGTACAGAAAGTACCGAAGCCATATTATATAATATAAGATATTTTTGAATCACTATAGCTACATCACCTACTTCTTCTTTCTATGACACAATATATATATATGGCAATTAAAAGAAAAAAAGAGCGATGGTATATACTTTCTCATAGGTATCAAGCAACTGAAACCCACAAGTAAAGAACTAGTCAGTCGGAAGTGATTCATTCCAAAGTTCGAGAGAACGAACAAAGCGTGCAGGTGGGACCGATGATAAGAGTGTGTTACCAGTGAACAGATCTGCTGTCTCCATTATTCTATATAGGTTAGTTCTGTTATATATTCTAAGCAATGTTTTAAAAATCGGACCGATGATCGAACCGAAATTTTTTGGTATAGGTCGGACCGGGGTTCAACCGGTTCAATCGGGTTCAACCGGAGTTCAATCGGGGTTCAAATAGACTTGGTTTAGTTTGGTTTAAATACGTAAGATATTCATATTTACTTATTGGTTTAGTTTTGTTTGGTCATAAGTATGTTGGTTTGGTTTACTCTTACAACTATAAGGTCAATCAAATCCAAACCAAGAATCAAATTGTCCAAATTTTTCATGATAATTTTTTTAATTTTTTTTTTCTTAAAAAAATATCAAAATTAGTCGGTTCAATTGCGAACCGGTTCGGCCGGTTCACCGGTTGAATCCGATTTTTACAAAAAACCGACAGTTCTTTAAAAGATCCGATTTTAATCGAACCGGACCGATTTTTTTGTATAAAGCGGTCAGACCCGGTCCGACCGCCGGTCCGGTCCGATTTTTACAACATTGATTCTAAGTATTTGACAACTTTTTTTTTTAAATCTATAACTATAGTAGCTGAGGACACGTGTCACATACTGAGAACATATGACATAATTGATATAGAATAACAAAAATAACACATCTGTTTCCGGCACCACCACTTGCGAGGACACAAAACGTGTGCTTTCCATTCGTTGAAGAGTAATTAGGCTGTGTTTGATTGTGCGTTTTTTCCATGAAAAATATTTCCACCACAAATTTTTCACCAATTGTAGTGTTTGATAGCTTATATTTTTCATGGAATTATTTTCCAAAAAACTATCATTTTCCATATTTTCTTCTAAATGGTGGAAAATAAAACTTGTCTAACCCATAGGAAAATATTATTTTCCATAGAAAATAACTATTTTTCGTGGAAAATAATGACAATCAAACAACCAAATTAAGTTTTCCATAGAAAATTTTAAAATTCCATGAAATTTTTTTCCTAGAAAAATAATTCCATGGAATTAATTTCTTTTCCACGTATTTTCCACCTTGCAATCAAACACACCCTAAGGATTCCCGCTCTTTATTTTCAAATACAACCACAACATAACAGATATAAACATATTAAATTCAGTTCAACTACAAAACTCAAAATAGAAACTTGTACTAGAATTATGACACGTGGACAAATTTTTCTATTTAGGTTATTGATTTTTTAGGAATTTATAATCAAGAGCCTTGTTAGCAATCACCCGAATAAAACTCGTATTATACACGAATTTTTTCGTATCTTTCATAAACGTATAATACTTACGTACTTTTGACAGATCCAAATCAGTACGTAAATTTTAAGCATGCGATGTTTTAAACGTGTTTCGTATAAATTATTGAAAAATTTGGTAAAAAAAGTGCTTGGAACATGTTTAATTAACCAAATTTGACAATATATTTAAGAATGTGAAGTTTCTAATCTCAATATTTTTATTTTTCGAATATTTGACCGAATTTTTGAACGTATTTTATTTGCACTGAGCCGATTATACTCATACTTTTGTCGTCCCGAATTTTTTCCGTTTGCCGAATTGCTAACAAGGATCAAGAGATAGATGCACATAATCCAATGATTTATAATCGCCGAGTTTGAAAAGAAAAGAAAAAAACTCATGAGTTCCTCTAAAGTTTTTGTTTTATATTTTGTTAGTAAAAGACATAAATGTCAAAGTGAAAATTAATCGACAAGCCTCAAGACATTCATTTATTTACATTTTTATATCGATGTCCGGATGTAAACATAACTACTAAATATATAAAATGAGGTATTGTATATGACTGCATTTCAAGATAAGAATTTGAAAGGAAATAAAGATAAAAATTTTGGGTCTGTCCCCCACCACAGGGCCGCGAGTGGAGGGAGCGTAACAATTTTTTCATAGTTATTTTTATGGATGGGCTAATTAGAGTTTAGGTCCTGAATTTTATACCAGCTTAGACTTTAGGTTTTAACATGTCTAATTAGAAAATTTAGGTCCTGAATTTTTTTTTTTAATCTTTTCCATTATACCCTCCATTTTATATTTTAAAAAAGAGTTATTTGTATTTATTCCTCCAATTGCTAATCATATCTTCACTTCCTCCATTTTTATTTTAATTAGTGTTGTTCCCAATCCTTCGGATATAGTGCAAACAAATCCTCCTTAGATTTGAGTTTTTGCATTTAAAAACTCATTGTCTAAAAAAATTCTCATATTTTCATCTTTGCTCAGTTTGCATCCATGCCTTTAGAAATGACCGTTAATTTTAAAAAATAAAAAATAACATATACCCCAAATGTCCTCCCTTTTCTACCAGTGGTGGTCAGCCCCCTCCTCCCTCCGCCGGTCGGACCCCTGACCCGCCGCCCCCTCCTCCCTCCGCTGACTGGCCCACCTCGACCGCCCTCTCCTCCCTCCACTGGTCGGCCCCCTCGAACCCCCCTCCTCCCTTCGCTGGCCGGCCATGCTCGACCCGCCCCCTCCTCCCTCCGCTGGCCGGACACCCTCCCCTCTCCTCTGGTCGGCCCCGCTTGACCCGCCCCCACCACCGGAGAGAGATGGGGAAGAGAGTGGAGGGAGGGATAAAATTGTATTTTTAGACGTATTTTAACGGCTGTTAACGACAGGATGCAAACTGAGCAAAATAAAAATATGAGAATTTTTTTAATTGTTTGTACTTTATCCGAAGGATTTGGGGTAACACTAATTAAAACAAAAATGGGAGGAGGGGAAAAGTGGAGATATAATTAGCAATTGGAAAAGTAAATACAAATTACTCTAAAAAAAAAATCTCATGCATTGGGATGAATGGTATAATGGAAAAAATAGAAATGTTCAAAATCCAAACTCTCAAATTGGACATATTAGAGCTTAAACTCTAAGTTGGTATAAAATCCAGGATCTAAATACTACTTAGCCCTTATTTTTATTTTCAGCATTTATTACTTTCGATAGAGTCGGTGATCATGTCATTTCGTGTTATTTGTAGATTTATAAATACTGAAGAAGAGCTATAATCCACAATTTTGTCTCCTTCTAGTACAATGTAGACACCATTGATATAGAAGAAGAAATAGTTAGGAGACAGCATGGCTGGTGGTTAGAAGATTATTTCTTTTTTGGTACATACTTACTGAAGGCTAATTCTGAGGGCACTCCAATATTTGTTAGAGACTAATCCTTGCTAGGGAACAATCCAGTAGAGTGAAACTTTTACTAAGGACAGTCCGAATTTTACTTGGGACTAGCCCTTGGAATACTGTTCCAGAGGAGGAAACGGGTGAGGCCGGGACGGACGACGCGTTGGACGGAGACTTAGGTGGGCGCGAGGGCTCCGACGCCGACGAGGACGAAGGTGGAGGAGGAGGGAGGTGAGGGCGAAGGTGGCGGAGGAGGGTGAGGAGGGTGCCGTCGAGGGAGGCGAGGGGGAGGCCGTCGGGGGAGGAGAAGAGGGAGTAGGAGGCGCGGACGGAGGGGGTGACGGTGACGATTTTGACGCCGACGTAGGGGAGGAGGGAGGGGTCAAGGGACCAACAGGGCACGAGGAGGAGGAGCGAGGGGGAGGCCTCCCCCTGGGAGAGGGAGAGGGAGAGTGGGTGGGAGTGGCGGAGCGGGGCACGTACGGAGGAGGAGAGGGCCGGAAGGGTGAAGCGGAGTTGGGGGATGTTGGTGGAGTTGGGGAGGAGGGAGAGGAGGGTGGGGGCGTCGAGGACGACGAGCGGTGGAGGAGGGGCAGGAGATGATGAGGGAGGCGAGGGCAGAGACGGTAGGCGGTAGGGGTGCTGTCACTCCCCGATCCTGAAATACGTATTTTAATACGTAAACCGATAAATTGTATTTACCTTGTATTTATACTATATTTATTATGCTGTATTTCTTCATGCATTTCCCAAAAATATTTGACAAAATATTATTTCCTAATTTATTTTCTGCATTTGGGCCTACAGTTTTGGCTCATTTGGGTAATCCATTCTTGGTTCACCAATGGTTCATCATGAACCCATGGGTCCAAGATCTTTATATATAACTCATCTCATTCTCTCTCCTCTCATTTACTTCCTCCACCAACCAAGGCAAGTACCAACTTGCTCAAAAGATGGATCCATAATTTTGTCAATGATTTCTTACAAAAAAAACTATTTGCCAAAACATGTTCTTCTCCTCAATCTATACTAGTTTAGAACTTGGAAATTTCCATTTTGAAGCTTTGATTTTTGTAGATCTAGGTTTTAATCATTTTCGGATTTTGCATGGTTTGATCTACTTTAGTTGGATTTTATGGGTTTTTGATGCTTCCATGTGGAAGAGCATTCAGTTTCACCCAAGTTGGAACTTTGGAAATCTGGATTTGGAGTTCGGATGGCCAAGTTATGATGCTTTGAAGTTTGGGTTCAGCCATGGTGTTCTTGCCGTTTGGAGAAGACAGTGAACAGTGTGCTCCGTTTGAGCACGCTTCCTGTTGGAAGCGTGTCTTCCCTTGAGCTTGCGTGACTTTTCACGCAGCTCTCTTCTTGAGCTTGCGTGACTTTTCACGCAGCTCTCTCCTTGAGCTTGCGTGACTTTTCACGCAGCTCTCTTCTTGAGCTTGCGTGACTTTTCACGCAGCTATCTCCTTGAGCTTGCGTGACTTTTCACGCAGCTCTCCTTGAGCTTGCGTGACTTTTCACGCAGCTCTCTCCCTTTGAGCCTGCGTGACTTTTCACGCAGCTCTCTCCTTGAGCCTGCGTGACCTTTCACGCAGCTCTTCCCTTGAGTCTGCGTGACTTTTCACGCACGCTGCCTTGAGTGAGCCTGAGTGAGCCTGCGTGACTTTTCACCCCTTGAGCGTGCGTGCTTTTGTGCGTGCGCTTTTGATATTTTATTAGATATTATATGCCCATTTTATATCCTTACGCCCTTTGTCCCGAGCATGATATGAGAACTAATGTGACCCCGGAGAACAAAGTGTTCCAACCTGATACATGTACCTGAATGTCCCAGTTCTTGTTCATGCTCGACAAAAGACTCGTAACTCCACGTGGCGTATTTGCAATGATGCATTACACTAAGGAGGGTAAAACATGTTGACATACTGATTGACATGGATCCTCTTTGGGGTACTCGTACTAAAGTACGACTTTAGGAGGATAATCATGCAGGCCACAGCATGTGAGTCCAAGATTTCACCTAGGGTTAAACTAGGCAACTAAATATACTAGATGCATGGGGAGGGCAGAATCCCGAGATCGTGTTACACCAGCCGCCTTGAGATATTGTCTTGACGCGCCGGCTGGTCTCCACGGATACTGTGTCATCTGCAACGAGTGGATGACTGTATCCGATTAATTCCTGCTATATATTATATGTTTTAGCAGGGTGGCCTTACGAGGGACCTGTGCTCAATCATACCTGTCTACGCGAACCCCTGGGTTGGCTAGCCTTGCTGGAAAGATACGATCTGAGGATTTTCTAATAACATGACGCGAGGATAACCTCGTCCCACTAGAAACTCGTAGACTTGATTGGCCGTGAAAATGACTCGCTTGTATCCTATTACCTTCCATGAATAACTGAGGGAAGCGGACTGTCATGGTACGTGATCCAACCCATGTTCTTGTTTGATTGTTGGGTTGGTTATCGTAATATGATAGGCTGTGGACCGAAGTTATGAACGGAAGACTTATTCTGATTGTGAATGGCTACTTCTGTGAATGACTGAGGAACATGGACTATCATGGTACATGATCCAACCCATGTTCTTGTTTGATTGTTGGGTTGGTTATTGTGCTGCGATAGGCTATCGACCGAAGTCACGACCAGGTGATTTTATTGTTTATACCTTTTAACTTATGTGAAAGTTATAGAGTACGACACGTCCCGACTCCATGCGGCACCTTTTGTCCTTGTTTGGTTGTAAGGGTGCCACATGGGTTCGAAGATGTTGTGCTACCCTATAATAGTAGCATAAGTATTACTATTATCAATTATTCTATTAACTGGGTTGTTAATCTTAACTCTTGTGCCCCTTTGGCGGTACTTGCTATTCGGGGCTGACCCCGCTGGTTTTTGTTTGGCCAGATCCCGTAGCAGAGCCTGAGGACACGATCTTCCTCCCTGACATCCATGGTGCATACTAGGAGCATGGCGGTTCGGGGACTCGAGTGGGTTTCTTCTCCACCACTCCTGCTTATACTTTTGCGGCGTTTAGCCACCGTCACCTGTTAGTCGGATTACTTGATATTTTGTGTCAGTACATCATTGTAATTAAACAGACTGCAGCTGTGTATAATTTTGTACTCCTGACTCTCTGAGATAGCTAAATTATAAAGCTAGTCTCTCATGACCATTTTGATGAAGCGTCGGAGACGCCTTACTGCTTTATCTTTAATGTTCATTTAATTGCTGATGTGGCTTGAGTGATTGAGACATAGAACTCTGTGGGACCATAGGAGACTTGATTGTAGCATGTACCCCCTAGTCTCTCGACAGCCACGATCGCCGTATGACGTTACGTACCTCATATGGAGTAGCTGGCCTAGTCCGTCTCCGTATTTCGGTACTGGGGCGTGACATGTGCTGCTGCCATTGTTGGTAGAATTCTCTGTTTGGACACAACCAAGTAGGACTACAACTTTGTTAGCAGTCCTAGTTTATGTTAGGACTGCAACTTTGTTGGCAGTCCTACTTTATGGTAGGACTGCCAACAAGTTTGGCAGTCCTGAAAAAATTTGGACTAATCCCAAATAAATAAGGTTTTTTTCTAAGGGCACCACCCTTTTTGCTAGGGGATAGTCCAATTTTTTTTTCAAAATATTACAAGTTTGCCATCATTTTTTTTTACTTGGGGCTAGCCCAAGCAAAGGTATAAATACCAACTTTTGTTTTCTTTTTCTCTCTCCCTCTACTCTTTTCTTTTCTCCCTCAACTCTTTTCTTTTCTCCCTCAACTCTAGGTCAAAGAATTTAACCCCAAGTTTTTTTCCAACCTACATTTTTTCCAAATTTTTCTCTCCCTCAACTCCAGGTCATTGACTTCTCCCATTTATTGGTAAGTCATCGAATTAATATATGTTTAATATTTTAAACATGAATTTCATATATAAAAGTTGAATTATGTGTTTAATGTAGAAAAATATTGAACATGGAACAACCGGGATCATCAAATGTTGTATACTCTCTTCCCGCCACGTTCGAAGAACACTTTAATGCATCGGAAGCCCTCTTGGTAAACTAAATTTTAACTTTTCATCGGATGAAAATTCGTATTGTGACACAGAGGACGATCACCTCTCTGGCAGTCCTTCAAATATGTAGGAGTGCCAGGCCCCTGACAGTCCTACATATGTGCAGGACTGTCAGGGGCCTGGCAGTCCTACTTCAGTGAAGGACTGCCACCTCTCTGGCAATCCTAATCTATGAAACCTATTTGCTTAATGATGTTGTCTAATTGTATTAACTTTTAAGTTCTATTGTAGGACTTGAGATCTTCCGATTTTGCGGTACCGGCTCCAATTGCAGTCAATGTAGCCCATTTATTCTGGACTGATCTTTGTTTTGAATCAAGCGAGGGTGCGGTACATTGGTGTCGAGAAGTTAGACAAAAAAACAACATAGTTCTAGTGATATCCATATCGGTCCGAAATCGTCCGGGACGACAAACTGTGGTGGTTGGCTGTGAAAGAGGTGGTGTGTTCAGAACGCACAAGAAAAACACAGTTATCCAAAGTAAAGTTCCAAAAAAAAATGTTGGAACGAAAAAATGTGGTTGTCTATTCACGATACATATTAGAAACGAAGAAGAAGGGAAATGGACATTAGAAGTGAAGAATGGAACCCACAACCATGAGATTGCCGAGACACTATTGGGTCATCCGTATGTCGGACGGTTGAACAATACAGAGAAGAAGATAGTCGAAGCCTTGTTCACCTCTGGAGTTGCACCGAGACAAATCAATTCCGTCATACGACATGAAGATGAGAAAAACAAGTCTACAATGAAGTCAATATACAACGCCCTATCTTCTTCAAACGCTGTCCGGACGAAATCAAGAATGGCGATACAAGAAGTGCTCAAGTTGCTTGCCGATAATCATTATGTTGAGTTCCATAAAAGACATCCCAGAGTAATGAAGTAATTTCAATCTTTTGGGCTCATCCCGATTGCACAAG
Source organism: Iris pallida (assembly GCA_029216955.1). Classification (NCBI taxonomy): domain Eukaryota; kingdom Viridiplantae; phylum Streptophyta; class Magnoliopsida; order Asparagales; family Iridaceae; genus Iris; species Iris pallida. The sequence continues at coordinate 25,191,280 of JANAVB010002199.1, read as the reverse complement.
TTTGGCCAGGTCTTTTGCCGACGTGTTAGTCCTTGATTGTACGTACAAGACCAATAAGTTCAAGATGCCTCTCTTTCATGTTGTCGGGTTTACCTCTACTTGAAAAACATTTCCAGTGGCATTTTGCTTCATGAAGAGTGAGAAACTTGAAGACTACACATGGGCGTTGGAGAAACTGAAAATACTTTACACCGGTCATATAGAGCCGTCAGTTTTTGTTACCGACAGAGAGTATGCCATAATTAATGCTATTCGCATTATTTTTCCTCAAGCGGATACATTGCTGTGCACTTGGCATGTCAATCGTAATATTCAAGCCCAATGTAAGTTGAAGTTTCGGAAGGAGGATGGTAAAATTGACATGCAAATTTTTGACGAATTCTACAATGATTGGAATTGTGTGTGGCGAGCCTCTACGATTGCCAGTTACGACGCCACATGGTACTTATTCAAGCAAAAGTGGAAGGCGAGGGAGCCGGCATGCATTTCCTACATCCAAGATACATGACTTGAACCGCACAAAGAATAATTCGTCTCAGCATGGTCGAATGTGGTGAAGCATTACGGCACGACAACTACCAACCGTGTCGAAGGAGCACACTCTTTATTGAAGAGACACCTAAAATTATCTCTCGGCAACTTTGTCTCTGTTTGGCAAGCTATACATTTATCAGTAGACCGGACGGTGAATGAAATTAAGGCATCATTTGAGATGAGTTTGAATATAGTCAAGCATGAGCATAGAAAGGAAGTACTCTTAGATGCTTTAATGCGCGTGGTATCTCACAAGGCGTTGGCATTAATAGTTGATGAGATTGAAAGGTCAAAGTTTGTCGGGTTTGATCCCGAGGTTTGCGGGTGTGTATATCGACATACACTGGGCCTCCCTTGTGCACATCAGATTAATGAATATTGTCGTGAATCCATTCCTATTCCAGTAGATGCTGTCGATCAACGTTGGAGGCAGTTGTCTATGATGCCCCTGGTGAAGACGGACGATGATTTCTTCTCTTTGCCACAAGTGAAACTTCTCCACGCAAGGTGGTGTGCCTCAGTAGCAGCGGAACGGATGTCCATTGAGCTTAAAATCCAAGAAATTGCATGTCCGGTGACTACTAGAATGCATGAGCCGCCCGTTGTTTCCAATCCTAAAGGCAGACCTCAAACAAGATTGACTAGTTCACAGAAGAGAAGGCTGGAGTCGACTAAGAGAGATCCATTATCCTTTGAGCATGTTGAACGAAGCTTACAGCAACCTCCACCTGCACGGAAGGGCAAGCTTGTCGTTCGCCAAAAAATGGAGAAAATAGACCTCCCAAGAGAAGATACATTTGGTCTATTGTCGATTGTAAGCCAAACAACGAGTTTGTATATTGACAAATTTCAACCTGAGCTTCGCAGTTACATTTGGTCTATTGTCGATGTCCCCGGTGATGGCCATTGCGGATTTTATGTGCTTGCAAGGCATCTTGGTAATGATGACAAAGACGGATGGGGACGGGTGAGGCAGGAGCTGTACGAGGAGTTAGAGACTCGTCTTCCATTCTACTCCCGCATCCTAAGCGAAGAAACGGTTGCAAGTTTGTTGTTAAGTATCCCTTGCACCGACAGTGTAACCGGGAAAGACCACTACATGTTAGTCCTGTCTGTCGGCTATTTATTTGCTAATAGGTACTTGATACCTGTTGTACTTATCTCGCCGGATATTAACAATATATTCTTTTCGATGTGCGCTCTTCCGATGGACCACGGACATTCTAACCTATGTACTATAGGTCTGATCGGGGATCACTTCGTTATACTAAAGATGATCGCTCATTCTTCGATTCCTCCACATTCAACAGTTTGGTACAAAAGAGCACAGGTCGAAGCCATCGCTTGGACCACACCTTTCATTGATCAGATCAACCATTGTAAGAAGTTGTTGAAAATTGAGGAGCCAATAGACTTACCTGCTGACCACTACGTCGTCGAAATCGACTAAGTATGGATATTTTTACAGTTTGACATTTTGTATATGGAGGACCACTTTTGTATACAGTAAAATATGAAGTCCACTAATCTATATGGAGTAAATTTTGTGTTATATGTGTTTACTATGTGCTATCTGTGTTATATGTGTCTACATGTGTGCTATCTGTGTTATATGTGTTTACGTGTGTGCTATCTGTGTTATATGTGTTTACCTGTGTGCTATCTGTGTTATATGTGTCTACATGTGTGCTATTCAGTGTAGGACTGCCAGGGTGGTGGCAGTCCTATTTATAAGTCTTTGGGACAGAGTTTCAGTTTGAGAAACACTGTCACAGATTTTCATAAGTAGGACTGCCACCCCCGGCAGTCCTAATTCAAACTTGCTGTTACAGCAAGTTTGAATTAGGACTGCCAGTTTGAAATAGGACTGCCAGCACCCTGGCAGTCCTACTTTAGTGTAGGACTGCCAGGGGTGTGACAGTCCTACTTATGAAACTCTGTGACAGAGTTTCAGTTTGAGGAGCTCATCACAGAGTTTTATAGGTAGGACTGCCACCCCCTGGCAGTCCTACACTGAAGTAGAACTGCGAGGGTGCTGGCAGTCCTACTTCAGTGTAGGACTGCCAGGAGGTGGCAGTCCTACTTATGAAACTCTGTGACAGAGTTTCATAATGAGGAGCTTAACACAGAGTATTAGTATCAGGACTGCCACCCCCTGGCAGTCCTACACTGAATTAGGACTGCCAGGGTGCTGGCAGTCCTAATTCAGTGTAGGACTGCCAGGGGGGTGGCAGTCCTAATTATGAAACTCTGTGACAGTTTTTGTCACGCCCCGCTCCCGTAGGAGCGATCGTCCTCGCTAAGGCGTGATGCCGCACGAGCCTAGATTGCGCTCATGCAAGGCGGGTTCCATAACGGCCGATTACAGCGACGGCGACGGGGTCGTCGCACAGAAGTCCCAAGCAGAGACATTGAATACGCAGCGGAAATTTAGAACAAAACACAAATTATTTAAAAGAAGCTCTTTATTGATATCGAAACAACGGTTACATTGGGGGCGCAAGGCCGAGATTACAATCACTCAAATTCACTCGTCTCACATTACAAATCACTCAAATCTCTCTCATCTCTCGATTACATTGCTTGAGCCAGCGGAAGCTTCGGAAGGCGATGTCCATACATTATGTCCTGTATAAGTCTTTAATTTCATGCGGCCGCACGCTTCGAATCGCCAAGGAACTCCGTGCCTCGACGCATCCAAGCGAGCTCCGCGCCACGAGCTTCTACCTGTGCCTGCACATGAAGACTGTGTGGGTGTCAGTACTCAACTATACTGGTGGAGTGAGCTTCTCGCCAAACCCATACAAAACCGACACGTTCATTTACTTTGTGTAATACAAGCCCCTTTTACGATTATCTTTCTAGTCTTGCCTTAGGATCGATTTTAGGACCGACGCCTTGGTCTATTTTATGTCTCTAGACCGTCACCATGCCTTGCACTAATAATGTACTCATACCTTACCGCTAGACCTTCTCGTTCCAATAACGTCAACTTATTGCCTCGTGCTTGCCCTTTCGTGCTATACTCTGGGACGTAACGACTCGGTCGTGCAATGAACTCGATTCGTGCTTTAGTATCACCGATGCAGTGCCTCCTCGCTTAGTCTTGCCTATACTCGTGTTGTGACAACGTGGCCAGGCCTCACATCTCGAGGTCGTGCCCAGAAACTCAACATGACTTAACCAAAGTTTCCCTACGGCCCTTCTCGACTTAACTCGCAACGACTAATCCGACTTGTGGAACCGGTGTTGAAAACTCAAGCACAACGCCATATCTCGTGCCGAAGCACGTGTCTTTATATATAGCCGAATCGCAGGCTTTATAATACTTTGGGTGCAACCGAGCACACATTTCACCATTCAACACATACCTTGCTTACACTTCCTTTGTTATGACCGACACCGTGCATGCGGATTCGCCGTTTAGCACGCCAATTATCTATATGAAAGGCCACTGGCATGACAAGCCATCGCGGACATAGCTCGGGTATGCGGCGGGTCCTTCAGCGCAGGTAGCGAGCCCCGTTGAAAGCCCTCGACTACCCACGCAATTAAAGCATGCACTGCTATAACGTCTACCCCCTAGGATGACTGGGCCCGGTGCCCCGGCGTATAACCAGTCTAGAAAGAAATCCTTGTCGACAAGGTGTCCAATGACCACGCACCTACGAGACATCTAGATGCACGTAAATGCATGGCCTAATTTGTTGGTACGACTGGAACTATACTTAGCAACTCGTGCTCTGAATCACACTTGGCATAACGTGCCTCGAGACCGTGAGACTCCCAACCGAGGGACCGCCTCGAACTTCTTAACGTGGATAGGAATGCGAGACTCCCAACCGAGGGACCGCCTCGAACTTCTTAACGTGGATAGGAACGCGAGACTCCCAACCGAGGGACCGCCTCGAACATCTTAACGTGGATAGGAACGCGAGACTCCCAACCGAGGAACCGCCTCGAACTTCTTAACGTGACGAGCCTTAATACCGTGGGAACGAATGGCTATATGCAGCCGTAGAACCGTGGGACCGTGCATACGCTCAACTTGAACAACCAAGGTCTTTGGGTATCTAAACTCATGCTATAAGCCGTGCGATACAACTTAGCTTGTGGGACGATCAAGGCTACGCCGAGCCTTGTATTCGAGAAAACGTGCATGCTTTATCGAGCATCTACGCGGGCGACGCCTACGACTTAGTGTAACTCATAGTATGTGACGAATACCAACTTTCTTTCTCCCAAGCCACGGGACGAAGGACCGAGTGTCATTTTCAAAGCACGCCGTGCACCAACTATAATTCGACCGTGGGACGTTTTTCATGTTCTAAACTCGATTCGATCCGTCGAGATAATTCCCTTTAGCTATGTGGATTCGTCTCTTTATTATTAAGCCTACTTGTGCAAGTTGAAAACACGCAATTTATTATGTGAAGGCTAAGATGAGGCAAGTTCACCGAAACTACCCCACCTGAGCGAGCGGTCTTCGAGTCGCCGTTGCAAGGACAAGTCTGAACGCCGTCGGCGTTTCGATTCCTCCGATTGACTTCGCGGGACGGGGCACTACAACATACACCACTCAGAACAAGTCTCGTCCTCGAGACTTTCCTGAAGGCAAACCATCCTACCATTTCTACAGCCAAGACTTAAACGTACACACTCCGTCTATGCGTTTCTTCGATTCCGAGCCACGCTCGTGCTTATCGCTAACTTAGTCGTAAGGCACACCAACCGATCAACCAACATTCGAACTCGTCTCAATTCAATGATCGCGTTACCGTCAACATTTCTTCGAAACTTACGATTTCAAAATCCTCGAAACTTTCCCGTTTCTCAAGTCTCACTTGATTCAACGTTTCACTTAGTTGGATCGTGCATATATTCTAGGCGCCCCCAAAATATATGCATTTCAGCCAAGCCTCGTGATAGAGAATCCGCCATCACCACTCGAGTCGGATCGTGCACATATTCGGGCGTCCCAGATATACGTGCATGTCAATCGAGCCTCATGAGTGGTGCCTCCATAATTTCTATCGCTACGCACTCGGACGTCTGCCTAACCGCTAGGCTAGGTCTTTCTGTCAGTACTGGAATCATAGTTCCCAAACAACGATATCAACGCTGACCCCATCCTAAGGTCAAACCAAATCGATGGTAAGGAATTTTCTACCCAAGCTCGCATCACTCCGATTTCTAAACATCGAGCATCAATTTTCTACGCACATCCCAATATTCATCGCACGGGGTTCGAGTCGTTCAGCAAAGGCATCATACGATAATTCACGTTCAACCAATCCTCGATAAGAACATATCGCTCGTTCATCAAGCCGTTTCGCATAGTTTATCTCTTCGAACACGTTCGACATAAGTTCGCTTATCATCCCTTCTCAAGTCAAGCACGCTACGACATAATTTATCGCTAAACCATAATTCACATTTCACGTTTCCGAAATCATCTATTCTAATTCACGTAATCGATCACAAGGTCGTCTGACTCAACAATATGCCACGCTCCGATCTCATGCGAGTCCGATTATCCACGGTGGGCATGAAATCACCATGCAATGCTCCCGCGGAATAATCATTCTTATCGGCGCGTAACTCTTGTTTTGGGTCTAGACTAAATCATTCTCGATGTACGGATTGGACCTACACAATCCTCAAGTTTCATTTGATCACAAGCCCTAACATACTCGAATTCTCCTTCGCATCAAACCGACAAGTCGGGACAATCAAAGTTGCCGCATCCTGATTTTTTGAGTTCAATCATTCCCGCGACATGAATCACCATGTTAGCGCTCACACGGAACGATTGCCCCAAATCCGACGCAACGCATGTGCGAGGCTAGAGTCGCGCTCGCGCAAGACAAGATCGTCGACGCTGTGGTTATTCGCGTAACCATCAAGATACGATCACTTTTACCCAACATTCATCTCAATCAAAATCCTAAGTATTGCATCCAACCGAATAATAGCACTTGCACGATCGTCATTCACTGAGTCAGAGTACCCCCGAGTTATTGCATATCATCTTTGATATGCCTCAATACCATCGACGATATACGTAACCTGACGATCTTCGTTTGCAACGAATTCTGAGTCGTACGAATGATGCTATCGTCCGACTGGATAATCTCCTCGACATTCAAATTCAATTTCGATCATTACCCCTCGAATCGTTCACAACATCAATTTCTTCAACCCAAATTTACGTATCGTTTATCCGTCTATCTTAGTCATCGACTAACGAATTTTCTCAATTCGCATCATTCCTTGCTAACTCAAACCATCGAGCAACATCGATTTTCAATCTTCAAAGTCGTTTGCGTAATCTTTCAAAGTCAAACCTTTCATGCACGCTATCTTTCCGTCGTGCTAACTTTTCGTATAAGATCCGTATCAATTTCTTCGATCAAGTCATCCATTTATTTTTATCGTTTAGAATCTCCATTCAACCATTTCGTAACTCGTATTACCGTTTGCCAATCGTTCGGACGATATCTCATTTGCGACTCTCGAATCATGACCAACTAAGCGCTACTCGTTCTAAGACTTTGCGATATCATCGCTCGTCGACATACTCGTACTATTCGTAAATCCTCTAGTTTCGATCGAACAATATCTATAACGTCCATACACCACTCAAGGTCAAGTCATTCTACAAATCCTCAAAACTATCATTCGAATCAAAATCGACTTCTTTGAATCCCGTTCGATCCATTCCTCGAATTTCAAGCACGCTCATCTATATCACATAGACGTTATCGTCGCTCGATAGCACTCTATCGGTAGCCACTCTAAGTATAGTTTCGTTCCCGACCGAGCGGTACTCAATATCGCTCGTAACTCACTTGTACCATAAAGTCTAGGTGCGCGACACGCGGCACAACTTAGCCGAAAGGCCGTGTGCATAACCATCCCGTATGGACTATACTCCGACTTTGCACGCTCATTTTCTAATATCGACGTAGGACTCGTTAGGCATGCATGCGACTTGCTAACTTACGCACGTGTGTTCTATTAACTCAAGTCCGTCGTAGTTGGCACAAAGGCCTTCGCCTATCAGTCCCGTTCAGCCGAGTACTCGTACGAGCTTTTGAAAATATTAGACTTATTGTATGGACATCCCGTGGGACAATTGAGAGAGAGCGTTCCAACGATAACAACTTGCGGAAGCAATATTCAGAGTTCGCGGAAACAACGGAGTTAAAGAATTTAATCGATAGTCCAAGGACGTAAAGCCGTGTTCTGATACCATTATGTCACGTCCCGCTCCCGTAGGAGCGATCATCCTCTCTAAGGCGTGATGTCGTACGAGCCTAGATTGCGCTCGTGCAAGACGGGTTCCATAACGGCCGATTACAGCGGCGGCGACGGGGTCGTCGCACAGAAGTCCCAAGCAGAGACATTGAACACGCAGCGGAAATTTAGAACAAAACACAAATTATTTAAAAGAAGCTCTTTATTGATATCGAAACAACGGTTACATTGGGGGCGCAAGGCCGAGATTACAATCACTCAAATTCACTCATCTCATATTACAAATCACTCAAATCTCTCTGTAAGCCCCCTGAATTTCAGGGCTATTTTAAAATTTTCTAAATAAATTATTATCAATAAATATATTATTATTTAATTGTTTAGATCATTAATGTACCTTTCCGTAGCTTTGACTTCTGGAGCGTCAGGGATACCAATCTCTGTAAACTCTCTTCACGAGTTTTGAAGTAGACAAGATTATCTTCGTTTTGATATATCATGTCCCACTTGAATTCGTTCCCTTGTGCTCTTTTTGCATCGCGCAAGTTCGGGTCAACTTAGACCGATTAATCGTTGAATATTATTCCCACTTTTATTTTTGATCATCGTTTGCACGTTACCGTTGCTTTTAATTTAGGAGCACCAGATCAGCCATTTTCTCGAAACCAACTTCTCATAAATGATCTACTCGAGACGCTCTTCACCCATGACCTTCGTGTCCCACTCAGACACTTCATTTTGTGCTCCATTCTCTTCGCACAACTTCCGGGTCAATTTAGGCCGATTTATTTTCTACCGTGAAACCCGATTTATTTTCCAATTTAATTTCGGGACCCGACATCGACCCAACCTGTCAACCCGAAGTATGGACGTGGCCCATACGAAGCCTACTCCCCGCCTGAAACTTGTGTCCCATTTATTGGAGTCCCCGTATATTATTTATTTACCCGTGTTCATAAATACGTATTTAATTCAATTATTGCACTCTGTTCAATTTTGACTCGACCCGGTTTGACCGAACCCAAGCTCCATGTTGCCCTTTCATGACTGCCCAAATACCCTACATAATTTTTCTATTTCTCCTATTTAGGAAATATCTCTCCTTCCTTCTATTTTTACAAATATCTCTTATATATATATATATATATATATATATATATATATATATATATATATATATATATATATATACATATATATATATATATTATATATAAACATCTCACCCTCTCTCTTCTATTATTTGGAACACACACCTACACCCCTCACTCCCCTCACAGCTCACAGCACCCCCCCTACATAGCCGACCTCCTTTTTCCACTCTCCCTCTCATTCAAATAATATCAAATCTCTCTCTCACTCTCTATTATTGCACACACACATACATGCATCTCTCTCTCCCTCTTTTATTATCAAAACACAAACACACACACCCCTACTCCACCACCACAGCCGACTCCTCCTCCCCTGGCCGAACACCCCACCACCAGCCACCACCCTCTCCTCCATCTCCTCCTCCATACTTCCTCACCATCATCAACTTCATTATCATCATCACCATCATAAACACCACCACCTTCACCATCATCTTCCCACAACACCACCACCACAACGCCACCACCACCACCACACAGCCCCTCCCCGCCGTACCCCGGCGACACGCCGCCGCAGCCGCCGCCCCACACCGTCGCAGCGCACCAGCGCACAGCCGCAGCAGCACGGCGCCAGGCCGCGCGCGCGCTGGCAGCGCTGGCCGCGCCGTCGCCGGCCACCGTGGCTCCGACGACCCCCCCCCACGGGTGCGCCCCACTCCGGCGACCTCCCCCAGGCCACCGCCCGCTTCCCCGGCGCGACGCATGGGCTATTCGTGCGTTTTGAACGAAATCCCGTCGGCGCGCGCGAGTTTTGAACTCGAAAATAGCGCTCCGTCGCAGCAAGTTCGTGCACGTTTTCTGGGAGATCCGACCGTTGGATCGACGAACTCTTCGCTCCGTCATAATCTTGGTATATCCATCTTCACTCCTGTCAATTTTCGCCCGTTAATTATGTCGTTTGATACCTCAAAACTGGCCACCAATTGACGTTTTAAATTAAACTATTTTTGGACAGTTTCGTGGAGCCGACTTCGTCAGCTCGTAACTTCGCCGTCGCAGCTCCGTTTTGCGCACCGTCAGTTCCGGTGCACAGCTGGTATAACCATCTTCCTGTCTCCTTTAGATTTCGTTTCATTTTAAGCACGTTCGGTTGGTCGAATTCGACGCCAAAGTTGGCCGTCCGAATTCTTTAAATTGTACTTGTTAAATTCCATTTTTGAACCCGGGACTCCGGATTCAATTTCTGACACCACCAGTAGACTCGTGGCATCGTTCTGGCATGTTTTCATATAAAGTTTGCTTGATTTGGAGAACGTGGGCCCTGGCACGCATTTCGGTGCAAAGCGGGTCCCACTTTTCAGGTCAACTGGTCACTTTGAGATCGGCTCATCGGAATCCACTTCCGGATATACCGTTGAGTTCGTATCGTCATTCTGGACTCGTTGACATATAATTTGCTGAGTTTTGAAGACATTTGCTCCGGCACGCATTTCCGTGCAAACCGGATACCAAGTGTCGCGTCAACGTATCATTTTGAGATCGGCACATCGGAATTCCATTTTGGACATATCGTTGGGTTCGTATCGTCATTCTGGATTCGTGGACATATAATTTGCTAGGTTTTATAGACTTCTATCCCGACACATTTTTCGGTGCAAAGTGTGTCCAACGACGGACATCATTTTGACCCAAAATTACCGTTTTGCCCCTGTGTCCAAATTGGACTTATGGGTAGGCTATCCTAGCTGATTTGACCGTTCTGGACACGTCGGTGATATTTATTTTATCATCCGACAACATCTGTAGATTTTGATTATGTATTATCCTTAATTTATAATTAATTATTTTTCTAGATATTGTTACTTTCTGGTTTTGAGTTTTTATATATATTTTAATTGCTGTAAAAATCTTGGAAAAATGGTATTTAAATATTATGTTAATTTAGCTAACTTATTATAATTTTTCTAGCATTTATTAAGTGCTTTTGGTATTTTATAAAAATAGGAAAACAGAACTCATTTTTAGTATATTTATGTTTGCTGATTTTTAATAAATATTTATGAGGGTTTATAAATCCCCGAAAAATTAGTATAAATTTCTATAATTAACAAGGATTATTTTGGTACTTTATTTTATATATATTTAAGCTTTTTGTCTATCTCTAAAATTGTTGGAACTTAGTGTACAGTTTGATTTATTTATTAAATAATTACGACTTGCAACTTTTTATGTTGTTTTGTGTTTTAGTCGTATTGGACCTCACCCCGCACTAGTGTAAAGACCCTAGAGAGTTAGTTTGTGTATAGTGGCACTTCACATTAGACTTTTATGCTAGGTCCCCACTTGGCTAGTATCCAGTTAGGAGTCGTGTCACACCACTAGTATATTGTTGATCCTAGCTTAGAACTGAGTTGTATGTCATTATTGACAGGACACCGGACATCTATATCTTCGTACTAGTATTCTTGCTTTGCTCGAGGCAAGTACATCTACACACTCATTTACTGTCTTTTAATGCTAGAACATGTATTAACCCTGTTAAAATACTGCTTTCTGAATAACTGCAAGTTAAATCTTCACATGTTACATTAAATTGGTCCCTACCATGCTTAGGACAGTTATCATATCTTCACATGTTCCTTACTGGTTCTCAGTACATGTTTTACTATGCTTTATACTACTCGGAGTATTCACATGTTTCATATTGTTCCCAGTATCGGCTGTGCTTATATTACTCCCAGTGTCTCTCACATGTTTTTACTGTTCTCGTATCTCTCACATGATAGAATATGGGTTATGGGAAAACTGATAGTAGTGTACGTGATCATGACCCCCCTATAGTAGCGAGCGAGGTCGCATTTTATATGCATACTTTGCCGTAGGCCATTATCCCGCATTTCTGTACGGATGTACACCTATGCTTGTTGACTTGTACGTATGTACATTTTATTTACATTGTACCTCGGTACATTGTACATCTATTGACCGATCACGTACTTGCTACAGTTTTAAATATTACATATACATCTGTCTTTATGACATATGTATCCTTGCCATGATAGATTATGAGATATACCATGATTCCAGATATGCCATGTTCCCTGTGTTACTATGATATTGTGATCCCAGTTGTACCATGAGGCCATGTTTCTAGTATTTCCTGTTTTATAGACTTATCACACCATGTTTCTTGTTGTACATCTCTTTCATTATATGTTCAGTACTTTAGTTGTAGAGGTTGTACTTGCTCCCGTCCTGACAGGATAACGTTGTAGGTATACTTTTCGAGAAGGAAACGCTATGTTACATATTATGGCACTGCTTTGAGGACCTGGCCTTAGCTCCAGTAGAGGCCCCAGCGGGGAACCTTGCTTAGATATCTTTCTCGTGTTTTGGGACTGAGACTTTGGTATGTTTTTATATTTGGATACTGGACTTTGTCTCCAGTTAGATACTTTGGTTATGTATTATTAAGTCTGTGCTTATATTACCTTCGCTTATAGATGCTGTGTTGTGATGAACCTTTAATTATGATTTTAGAACTGTTAGTAGCTTAGATCATTTATTGTCTATTCATAGAACAGCTTACTGCGCTTTAACCAAGCGTAGGCTGGACATGGCTCGGCCTGGCCCAACAATTTGGATAACGGGTCGTGACACTCTCTCATCTCTCGATTATAATGCTTGAGCCAGCGGAAGCTTCGGAAGGCGATGTCCATACATTATGTCCTGTATAAGTCTTCGATTCCACGCGGTCGCACGCTTTGAATCGCCAAGGAACTCCGTGCCTCGACGCATCCAAGCGAGCTCCGCGCCACGAGCTTCTACCTGTGCCTGCACATGAAGACTGTGTGGGTGTCAGTACTCAACTGTACTGGTGGAGTGAGCTCCTCGCCCACCCATACAAAACCGACACGTTTATTTACTTTGTGCAATACAAGCCCCTTTTACGATTGTCTTTCTAGTCTTGCCTTAGGATCGATTTTAGGACCGACGCCTTGGTCTATTTTGTGTCTCTAGACCGTCACCGTGTCTTGCACTAATAATGTACTCATACCTTACCGCTAGACCTTCTCGTTCCAATAACGTCAACTTATTGCCTCGTGCTTGCCCTTTCGTGCCATACTCTGGAACGTAACGACTCGGTCGTGCAATGAACTCGATTCGTGCTTTAGTATCACCGAGGCAGTGCCTCCTCTCTTAGTCTTGCCTATACTCGTGTTGTGACAACGCGGCAAGGCCTCACATCTCGAGGTCGTGCCCAGAAACTCAACATGACTTAACCAAAGTTGCCCTATGGCCCTTCTCGACTTAACTCGTAACGACTAACCCGACTTGTGGAACCGGTGTTGAGAACTCAAGCACAACGCCATATCTCGTGTCGAAGTACGTGTCTTTATGTATAGCCAAATCGCAGGCTTTATAATACTTTGGGTGCAACCGAGCACACATTTCACCATTCAACGCATACCGTGCTTACACTTCCTTTGTTATGACCGACACCGTGCATGCGGATTTGCCGCTTAGCACGCCAATTATCTATATGAAAGGCCACTGGCATGACAAGCCATCGCGGACATAGCTCGGGTAGGCGGCGGGTCCTTCAGCGCAGGTAGCGAGCCCCGTTGAAAGTCCCCGACTACCCACGCAATAAAAGCATGCACTTTTATAACGTCTACCCCCTATGATGACTGGGCCCGGTGCCTCGGCGTATAACCAGTTTAGGCAGAAATCCTTGTCGACAAGGTGTCCAATGACCACGCACCTACGAGACATCTAGACTCGCGTAAAAGCATGGCCTAATTTGTTGGTACGACTGGAACTATACTTAGCAACTCGTGCTCTGAATCACACTTGGCATAACGTGTCTCGAGGCCGTGAGACTCCCAACCGAGGGACCGTCTCGAACTTCTTAACGTGGATAGGAACGCGAGACTCCCAACCGAGGGACCGCCTCAAACTTCTTAACGTGGATAGGAACGCGAGACTCCCAACCGAGGGACCGCCTCGAACATCTTAACGTGGATAGGAACGCGAGACTCCCAATCGAGGGACCGCCTCGAACTTTTTAACGTGACGAGCCTTAATACCGTGGAAACGAATGGCTATATGCAGCCGTAGAATCGTGGGACCGTGCATACGCTCAACTTGAACAACCAAGGTCTGTGGGTATCTAATCTCATGCTATAAGTCGTGCGATACAACTTAGCTTGTGGGACGATCAAGGCTACGCCGAGCCTTGCATTCGAGGAAACGTGCATGCTTTATCGAGCATCTACGCGGGCGACGCCTACGACTTAGGCTAACTCATAGTATGTGACGAATACCAACTTTCCTTCTCCCAAGCCACGGGACGAAGGACCGAGTGTCATTTTCAAAGCACGCCGTGCACCAACTCTAATCCGACCGTGGGACGTTTTTCATGTTCTAAACTCGATTCGATCTGTCGGAATAATTTCCTTTAGCTATGTGGATTTGTCTCTTTATTATTAAGCCTACTTGTGCAAGTTGAAAACACGCGATTTATTATGTGAAGGCTAAGATGAGACAAGTTTACCGAAACTACCCCACCTGAGCGAGCGGTCTTCGAGTCGCCGTTGCAAGGACAAGTCTGAACGCCGTCGGCATTTCGATTCCTCCGATTGACTTCGCAGGACGGGGCACTACAGTTTTTCAGTTTGAGGAGCTCATCACAGAGTATTAGTATCAGGACTGCCACCCCCTGGCAGTCCTACACTGAAGTAGGACTGCCATGGTGCTGGCAGTCCTAATTGAAACTTGCTGTTACAGCAAGTATCAATTAGGACTGCCAGCACCATGGCAGTCCTAATTCAGTGTAGGACTGTCGGAGGGGTGGCAGTCCTAATTATGAAACTCTGTGACATTTTTTCAGTTTGAGGAGCTCATCACAGAGTATTAGTATCCAACAACATAAGTACTTCAAACAAGCAAAATATCCACAATAAGTACTTCAAAATAAGTACTTCAGACAACTTAAGTTTCAAAATAAGTGTCAACATAAGTACATTTCAGACAACTTAAGTTTCAAACATTCCACATCCAACTTAAGTTTCAAAAAAGCAAAATATCCACAACAATTCATCACAAGCACATAAATATTCCACATCCAACTTAAGTTTCAAACAAGAAAAATATCCAGATCCAACTACATATCATGCCGGACCTTTGAACGAGACTCCCTATTATTCATGAAGGGGAACTCGACCACGTCGTCGGTGCGACCAAGCTCGTTGGCGACCGCGACACTAGTGTCACTTTGGCATCCTCTCCGGAGTGTCTGGGCCAATTCCTTCACCTTCTGAGGCTGAAAATGAAAGTATAAATAAATTAAGTCTACAAACAAGGAAATCTCAGTCTTATTACAAATACGGAACTCACCATCCCCACCAACCCAGCATACAAGACATTTTTTGAAGGAAGTGCTCCAATTGCTCCGACGGCCACGGGACCCGGGTTTGTAGGGTTCGACAACTTAGGATGTCCGACCCCCAGAAGTACTGCATGTAGTCCTCGCTGCAGTCGGCCATCTGGGTGACCGGTCGTCTTTCAGATTCTCGAAGTACATGTCGTTGCCACTCGGAGTAAAAGTCGGTCACCCAGTCGAAATCCGTCGATTTGTAATTTAAAGGTTGGGTTCCGTACGGAGGCTCCAACAGTCGTAGTGTGCGCTTCGGCACAGTTTGCACAAAGCCAAACTGACAAAGTACTCTATCGGACATGTACGGCTCCGTGATATCATAGCATGTGATCATGCCATGAAATAAAGAAACTGGTTGGACCTCACGATTCTGCTCACGTAAATTCCGGTATGGATTCCAAAAAATCTGTAGGAAAACAGTTAACAACAAAACAAAATTAACATAAAAAAGTAAGTCAAAATTTAGTACCTCTTCTGGCACCAAATTGTCTAGTACTTCACGAATGGAAGCCAGTGTTTGCCAATTTTTGGTTTCCAGCTGGGATGGCCTCCATCGACACACTCTAGGAAGGTGTTCAACATACTCTGGGTTCAGGTCAGCCCGTCTGAGCATCGAAAAGTGCTCGTATATCCATGCCTATTCAATTTATAAATGAATAGTCAAAAAATAAACAACAAAATGAAGTATACAAGAATAACATAGAATAGAAGTTTTCTTACATGTAGTAGAGTCTGACAGCCGGCCATTATCTTAGTCCCGACACAGGATGCGATACCGAGCTCGCGGTAAAGATTGGCTAGGATACCGCTTCCCCAGGATATATCAATGAAGTCATCCACTTCAGATAAATTGAGCATGTACCTAGCATGTATCGACGTTCCGGACTTGTCCGGAATGCCGACCGTTCCTAGGACGAACAGCATATACGCACGGGACACCGCGTCGACCGTATCATCGTCATCGTCATCCACCTCCATATCCATGAAATGGTCCACCAGAAATGATAGAGAAATTCCGTATGACTTCTTGAAGCCTGGCAGAGTTGTAAAACTGGTAGCCTGAAGTCCAAGGTGACTTGAGACAAACTTGACGATCTTCTCGTACCATTTCACGGATTTCTCATTGGTGTAATGTTCTTTGGTCATGACGCGCCCGGTCACTGGCAGCTCCAGTATCTGGTAGACGTCGTCAAGTGTAATGGTCATCTCCCCTGCTGGAAGATGAAATGTGTTGGTCTCCGGGTGCCATCTCTCCACAAAGGCGGATATAAGGGCACTATCCATTGTCCGATAGGCGTTTTGTGCCAAATTGTGCAAGCCGCTCGGTATGATTTTGCTCTGGACGACCTCCGATAAGCTTGCAAACTGTCAGGACACGATTTTCTTCCCGTGACTCACAGCCCTAAGGATACGATATGTCCTCTGTATATCAAACAACAGAAAAACATAACAATTATGAAATACATATATATAGTATACTAAACTGGTAGCTTACAAACGTCATGTACATACCGGGTTCTTTCATATTTCATACGCAATGTGGTTCTCAAAAGAAACTAACATTGAGCAACCGGGCGGACGGACAGACGGCTCAGAATGACCGGCCTCCTCAGATGGAGCAGAACCGCCTTGACGTGATAGGAGTCGGCCAATTGGCACGTCGTCGTCGTCGTCATCGGAAGAACGCGTAGGAGTAGGAGCTCGTTGCTTCGACCGAGCTTGACGTGCCGGTGGCGGCGTCCGAGACCGAGCTTGGGGCGCCGGTTCGGAAATTGTTAGCGGACGCTCGAGAGGAAGTCCCGCACGTTCCTTCCGCTTTGACGCGGTGGGCCGTATTCTTTTGTTAGCGGCCGGTGGACTGCAGGACAACATACAGTTATTAAATAATAGAAACATAAATAGGACATGCAGTTACCCCCCGCATATGAGAATCATGTAGTTATCCACCCCCATATCTCATTACAGTAGGACTGCCATGCCTGTGGCAGTCCTAATGTAAATCAGGACTGCCACAGTCCTGGCAGTCCTCTTTCACAAGAGGACTGTCAGGACTGTGGCAGTCCTGATTTACATTAGGACTGCCACAGGCCTGGCAGTCCTACTGTATTCAACCCGAACGGCCAAAAACGACATGCTCGTTTGTCGTGTTCTAGGGTTAGGGTTTCAAGATAAAATGTGAGTTTCTTGTGTTCGAAAATTTCTTTCATGAACCATAAAGAGATTCTAAACCTAATTTATCAAAAAAAATTAGAGAATTAAAATTATTCTAGGATTTTGAATAGAATGTACAAAATTCTTGAAGAAATTAGGGGAGAACGTACCTAGATTTCGGTTGCTTTGACTTGCGTGTCATCTCTTCGAATCTACGAATGTTGTGGAAGAAATCTTGGTGGAGGAATTGGGAGTGGAGTGGTGGAGAAGAAGAAATTAGGGTTTTGGAAGAGGGAGAGGGAGAGAGCTTTTTTTTTCTTTTTGTGGAGAGAGAGTGTAGAATGAGTAATGAGAAAAAATGAAGGGTTTGGGGGGTTGGGCTGCTCCCTAGCAAAATTTGGGTGCCCCCTAGCAAATTCTCCACCTTCTTAAGCTGCCCCCAAGTAAGGGCTGCCCCCAAGTAAAAATGGTGGTGCCCTTAGAAAAATGGGGGTGGCAAACTTGTAAATTTTTTTAAAAAATTTGGACTAGCCCCAAGTAAGTTTTGGAGTGCCCTTAGAATTAGCCTTACCTAGGAATCACTGACAATAAATAAATGGTGTATCAGACACGTGTGTCAGACACGCGTGCTAGTCACAGCCCAAGCATCAAGCATCGTATCTAAAGATGAGATGTCTCGGTATTGCCAGTCTTGTGTCGTGTCGTAGTCTTATTATCCATTTGGCTTGGCTTACTGTGAGAGAATTTCTTAATTAAGCGACTAAGCGAGCTACCCGGTCCCAGTTATATTGAAGTTACAAGAGGGCCCAAAATGTTAATAAGCAAAAGCATAATATATGGACGCTTATGGGGCGTTTCGTTCAAGTTTTTGTGGGTTGGAAATGGGTTTTGAATTCTTTACCCATGTTTGGTATGTTCAGGATTGGGAATGAGGAGGAAATAGGAGGGGCTTAGAGGGGAAAGCTATTCCCAAGTCCCCTTGGGAATAGATCTGCTTTCCTAGGAATGATGTTTGGCTATTTTGTTTGGACGTTTATACCCTCTTTTATTTTCAAATTTTCAAGTTCTATTCCAAACATGTAAATCATCATAAAATTAATGAAAGGGTATTAAAGGAAAACTAAATAAATTAATATTTCTATCCCTTTATAAACCAAACATGGAGATAAATTTTTTTTAAATTTTGAACTACCTATTTCCAACCTAACCAAACATGGGTATGAGAATGTTGAATTCCTTTCCCATGGGAAAGGAATTGAAAACCTATTCCTAGAAATACAAAAACTTATATTTTACTTGCAAAAATCATGTACAAATACAAATACAAATACAAATACAAATACAAATACAAAAACTTATATTGAGAATGTTGAATTCCTTTCCCAAAGATCATGTACAAATACAAATACAAAAAAAAAAAAAATCACTTATTAATATAAATTTATACTTGCATCCTATTTTTTGTGTCAACTTAATTTTACTTTCTGTCACAAAAAATATTTTTTATACAAAACAAATATTTTTGTGACAAAACGAATATTTTTCATGACCAAAAACAGATACGAGTCTAATAAACACAAAAAGTGGAATGTAAGTACAAATTCATATTAATAAGTGGAACGAAAGTCACAAATTCTCCTTTTATAAGAAAAAAAAAAAAAAAGACGTCCCAAACCGAACGCTAACATGTTTCCCGCCAATTGGCTCATCCCCCCCCCCCCATTGTGGGCCCTCGTCTGCCAAACCGTCACGTCAGCACGAGCTGAACCACGATTTTCTAAAACCGTTATACCTTTTTTTGTTTCTAAACAATAGGAAGATCTAAAGATAAAAATAGATATTTTGCATTAGTAATATATACAAAAGTCAAAAAATTTGCAACATTACGATTTTTTGAACCCTGTGTAAGAGCTTGCAAACTGCCGGCCTTCCCACGCCCAGAATTTCACCTTCGTATCAACTTGATTTTCTTAAAATGTTTCATCCCGGATTTTCTATTCTATTACCCCTCTTATAAAGATTAAGAAACTAAAGCAAAAAAACTTTAAAAACACGGGGAAGCATTTAAACAGAAGCTCCAGTTTCATAATGAATATAGACAGATTGGCAACTACCAAGTCCATTTTCACATTACACACAAAATCCAATTTCCCTACAGCCATTCAATAAACTTCTCCAATACTCAACCTCGTCGCCTGTTGGTTGAAGCCACCAGGCCACCAACTTATTTGGAGCCATCTCAACTAAAAAATCAAGCTCAAGACAGATGTTTCTCAGTAACAAAGAAACAACTACAGGTTTAACATTTTAAATTTTTAATACCAAGATACTATTGCACATCTTTCTAGCTAATCCACCTTTACATATCAACTTAATGCCCATGATACACATCCCACTTTATGCCTGGGAAAACACGGTACAGACTAAAATCGAACTCGTCTTCATCATTAGATCACAAAATCAATCAATCTGAAATTTTAACTCTTACGGTACAAACAAAGGACACGAGAATAGCAAGCCTGGTAATGTGTCAGCCATTGCAAATATCGAGCTCTGGAAGGTGCTATGGTAAAACTCAAGTTTTTGACAGCTTCATCCCAAATATACGAAAACGATTAGTACCTTAACTCGTACAGATTCACAATTTCATTCACACCAGGTTACTTGGAATAAACCATCCTGAAGCAAAGAAAAGGTGGAGGCCATGAAAGAACCAAACAGAAAGTAAAATTAACCTTTCGCAACAAAGCTGCACGAGTGAAGCAATAGAATGAAAATGGTTTTGTTTAAGTACTGGATCAAGGTGGTGCACATTAAGTTAACAGTACGGCTTGTCACGGTTGCCTACATATCCTGCCAAAGTCAATGTATGACAAACCTATACAATAATGTTAGACAGGAGACCAAGGAGACTAGTGTAGGTAACAAACCAATAGCGCGAAATCGAATCTGCTCAATACCAAGAAGACAAAGCAACTCTCAAAAGCCACTAGCATTTTACAGCTGATAAAATGAGATTGAAGCTTTCTAGTTCCATCACCTACAACTGTATTTATGTACATAAGCCAGCCGGATGAAGCACATCACTCTTATATCATATCACTTTGATAAACAAACGATAGCAAACACAATAGTCTCAGCCACGAGAGCTCCCTGTACCAACATGTAAGTTTTATCACAAGACTTAAATCACACAAGAGTAAGGAAAAATATTAAGCTGAACAGAAATTACCTCTTGAAGAAGATGAACCTCTATGCTTGGAACGGGCACCCCTATCATGCGAAAAGCTGGGAATCTTTGATATAACTAAAGAGCTTTGTAATCCTTCTAGTAACTGAAAGAGAACCATTAGTGGAGCATTAGTTAACAAAGACGGTAAGAATAAGATAAAAATCACAAAAAAAGATGATGTCAAAAAATAAAGTATTAAGATGTTTCAAGCATGAACACAATAATAAAGCATAGAATTCCCATGACACAGCGAATCTGAACGTGTTAATTGTTAACAGTATTTCAGAAAATACAAAAAAGGTGATACGACGACTATTTGGCCCATGTATAAACTCGTCTCAAAAATGTTTCAAGAGAACTTCTCGACTCCGAGACCCTGCTTTTGATCTTGCAGACAGCTTTCAACAGGATAGTAGAAAAAAGACCAATGAATCTCCAAAATGACCAGCAACTGCAAGATAAGGTCGATCCGAGGCATGGTAAAGCCAAAAGGCAATGGGCGAGATCTCAGCTGTCAGGTTTAGTTCACGGTAGAAATCACAGGCAAATGATGATATGAACTTATAGGTAGTGAATGTTGGTGAAACAAAATCAAGAAACCAAGATGCGTGGGCTCAAAATAGCTAAGATAGACACCAAACAGTCCATATAATGGAAGCTTCAGAACAACCATTTCAATATTACTTAGCAATGCTAAATCCAAGGTGTGGCTACTCCTAGGCACGTGGAACACAATATTAAGGAGTGAATTACGACAAAAAAAAGATAAATTATTAATACAATAAATTTAAGTATGTAATTTAATCAATTGGAGAGAGATGAGAGTCCATTAATGTAGGGGAGAGAGATATCCAGGTATTACTGACTCTTTATAGTGTATAAATGTAATGACATATATAGTAATTAATGTAATACAATAGATTTGAGAATATGATTTTGTACTCAAGAGGAGCAAAGAGAGTAATCGAGAGAAAGAGAGCAGAATGTACGAAAGCTATTAAATTGTAGATATGACAAGGAAAATTCAATAAACTGTTTTAATAATAATAAAATAATATCAATAGAAACAATCTGTGACTTATGTAATAAAGAGAATGAAACTGCTTCAACATTTGTTGTTGAGTGTGATTACTCTATAGATATCTAAGAGAATATTTTTAGCCTTTTGGAATATTAAAGTTATCCTAGATTAAGTGCATTCTTGGTGAACTTGGAGAGAAAAACATAATTTTCTAATTATCCAGAGATGTGGAATATTTCAATGGATGGTACTGTTTGGAGCATACGGAGGAAAATAAAATTGTGGATTTTGAGCAAAACAGTATCGTGGTTAAATCTGTTTTTTAATATTCTCCCTAGTTCAATTTTGTACACGTTCCTCATCTGCTGGTAAGAAAGGAGTTGTGGTTGTGGCAACGATTCATAGTCTGCTAACTTGCTGAGGAGATTCAGCCACCAGAAGGGCTTTGGTAGATACTTCGGCTCCTAGTATACTGGGAGAACATGATAACTTAAGAGAGCTTAGATTTTTAGTTTCTTTTGTATTGAACTTCTAGTAGTCTCCCAATTGCTAAGTTGTTTCGTTATCAAAACGTAATAGCTTTTATGTTTGTGTTGGACATGGTCAGAGAGTAGGGATTTTGGGCAGCTATGATGCTTATGTTTTAAGGATATTGGTTTTTCTGAGAATAGTAATGATATCCGATTGAGTACTCCACAAGGTGATAAAGGAAGTGCTTACCTGTTTTACTCAAAAGAAAAAACATTTATTACATCAGAAATGTCCAAAAGTTACATTTTAGACATTGAAGTTAAGAATACTTGCAATATATTATAGTATACAACAACTTCTAACTGTATGGATCATGCATTTTATCAACCTATGATTTAAGGATATTGGTTTTTTGAGATTAGTAAATATATCTGATCGAGTAGGTGATAATGGTCTAGTGCTTACCTGTTCTACTCCAAAAAAAAATGTTAACATCAGAAATGTCCAAAGTAACATATTAGACATTGAACTTAAGAATACTTGCAATATATTATAGTATACAACATTTTCTAACTCTGGATTATGCATTTTATCAAGCTATGATTGGGCAAGATATGTGTCGCCTTAGGAACCTTTTTATCATATTATATCAAGGCTCCCGCTGATGCAAGTTATGGGTGAGGGTTGAGATATGTGTAGCCATACCCCCAATATATGGAAAGGATGATCCAATGACTTCAACCAGCATCCTTATGATAAATCTTTACTATTTAACTACAACAGAAATTTGAAGCTGTCATCGTATTAGTGAGGTTGTCAACCGTCATCATACAACAAAGTTCAGAAGTCCCCAAAAATTTCAGAAATAAATTTATATTTCAAACCATGTATGCATGATATAGTTGTGAATGCAACAATGCATGCATGCAAGCAGTGTCACTGTTCTAAAAATCGGGATTAGTTGGCGCCTACCCGACGCCTGACAACTGCCCGACTATGCAGGTTTGGGGTTTATGGAATTTTCAGCAGTTTTTTGTGGACCGCCTAGAATTATGCTACGCGTCCG
Source organism: Iris pallida (assembly GCA_029216955.1). Lineage (NCBI taxonomy): Eukaryota > Viridiplantae > Streptophyta > Magnoliopsida > Asparagales > Iridaceae > Iris > Iris pallida. Next base: position 25,168,012 of record JANAVB010002199.1, on the reverse strand, counting down.
ATGTCCACCTGACTACCTCCTAGCGACTTTTACAACCTTGTGCATTGTATTTTTTTCTCACTTAGATACATGTATATTTTACATGCCTAAATTCTCTTTACATATACATAAATATAAATGGCTAATTTTCACTTAAATGCATGAACTTTCGACTTTTGACACTTCAATACCCAAAACTATTTCTTTTCGGCAAGTTGATACCCTGAAAATTTTATTTTCACTTTAATACCCTGAACTATCACTTACTTTGTAGTTAGAGGCAACAATAAGCAACACAGGACCAAAATCCCTATGATAATTAGTTATTCCTTTGAACTTTTTTCTAAAAAAATATTAGAAAAGAAATCTAAAAAATACTTCTTTTTCTTCTTCCTTTTCCATCCGAAATAAATCATCTCCCTCCCTATGAAGCCCCTACACAACCCTCTTCCCTCCGGTCACCCGCACTCTAATTTAGGGTATTAAAGTGCAAAAGTAGGTAGTTCAGGGTATTTAAGTGAAAATTAGCTTGTGTGTGTGTCTGTCCCAAGAAAGTAAAGTATCTCAAACTGGGTAAATGTTAAACTCGGTGTTTATTGCGTAAAATATTTATGTGAAAACGATAACTTCGGAGAGACATGAACATGATTGTTTCTATCAACATTATCGTTTATCAAGAAGAAAGAGAACAAATCGAACTGATAGATATGATGGTTATGCTAAGATTTCATTGTATCCAAAAGAAATGTGACACCAGACATTACTTCAATACTTATGTCTCTAGAAAGCCATTTATAATGAAAAAAAAAAATTAAAAGCTGCAAAATCTTATGTCTGGGAGAGTATAGTAATTAACACCAATTTCAAGATAGGCCACCAGTGCAAAAGCGAAAGGGAAAGAATGGCAATAAATTTACCCTTGAGGTAGGTTGAATTTTACGGTTGGATCTCCTTGGTTCTATTGAATCAGACATTTCCTTAACGGATTTCTCTCCCTTGTCTTCACTCCTTGTAGGCTTAACCATAGAAGATGTCGACCTTCCTTTTGCCCCAGAATCACCCTCAGCAGCTGATGTTGACTTCTTCTTGGCAGCAGGGAGACCAGGTAAAGCTTGCATGTGGGAATCTAGAGACAAGCTGGCTGATGTTCCAAGACTGCTAGGGAAGGAAACAACCTCTACAGGATTCTTTTCTAAAGTAGTCTTTTCGCTTATACCAGCTCTGAGATTATGTAAAGCACCACGAGAGCCGTCTCCTCTGTTGGAAACAGAAGTAGCTGAGAGTGAAGAGGTATCCTTCTCACTTGTACTTCTAGTCTGAATAGTTTGAGATTTCAAAGATTTAATCCCCCTTGTCTTATTAAATTCACCAGCTTGTTTTCCTTTAGGTTCTACCTTGGAAGTATTTTTCCACAGGCGAGATTGCTGTGGCATCAAATATTTTGCAAACTTAAGGGAATCATTCCCTTCACTTGTCTTGTCTATCTTATTATCTGTAACATAATGTTTGCTTACTTCCATAAATTTCCTTTTCTTTCCAGGCTTTGGAACACCAAAGACTACCCTTGATCCTTCTTTTTGCAAGCCAGTCCGCTTTACCTTAAGTGCTTCAGAAATCCTTTCCTCCCTCACATTCCTTCCAACAGAAAATACTCTATCTTTTGCAGATAAATTAAGGGGTCTTGACTCCTCAGGGTTTCCTGGATCTTCGAGGGGAATGTTCTTCGACAGCTTTCCTATTCCTCTTCCATCGAACTCTGCATCAAAATTGGCTTCAGACCTGCCTAACTTCGGTCGTTTTTCCTTCGGCGTATCACCCTAATTGTCATCAGAGACATAAGTGACTTGACAAAAATAGTAATAAACCAAGCATCACTACCACAAGAAAGCAATAGATGAGAAAAAGAGTAAGAAATTCCAAGAAAAAATTGGGAACCTCATAAGGACAAAGTGTATTTTCCCTCGCTCGCAACCACTCCGTCCACTGACCGTCCTTCCAAACGAGCGATGGTCGAAGACTCCAAGCTCGAACGACTGAAGAATCACCTCCAGCTACAGAAACAAAATTATTCTTAATGCAATTGTTGTCTAGTACAATCCAATATGCAGAGTGCAATATGAAATACTGAGCTGGGACATAAATAAAACACCAGAAAGCCCGATACCATAAAAATATTCAAAGTACATGCTTAAGGAAATTGCCCAGCAATTCTTCTCTATCAAGACAGGCTTTGGCATAAGGAATTTGAAATCAACACTTACAAAAAGATCTTGTTGTAAACACAAAAAGTAAACAAGATCTTTTGAGTTGGGATGCTAAAAAATGTGAACTTGTGTTGACGGTGGAACCCCACTTTTTAGGGGGTGGGAGACAGAAAATATAAGTAGGGTTTACATGATTTTGGATTAACAAACCTAAGACAAAAAAAACCTGTTTAGGAGCCCTTCACTTAATCCCCTCCTGCTAAAATTACCTTCCCGTAGCAATCACAGGACCGAGGAACTGACCTATCTCACTAGTGAGGAAAGGTCGAGCAGCTTTTCCCTCGTCTCAAAATATGTCCATTAGAGTGTCACAACTTACAGTCAATATAATGATCATAAAATCAGGATATTTTGGATAACACTTTGCTTGCTGAGATCAAGATAATTGGGCAAGAATAAATTTGGAAACGTCACTAATCTTTTCTTGAGAAAAGGGTAAGCACTTAGATGGGAACACCTGAAGCTAAGATCCCAACCTATATAACATATAAACATATAATAAAGGTCTGACATTCCACACTCCAAGGCCCCGTTTGGTTCGCAGAAAGGAAAGGAAAGGAAATCAATTCTTTGCTCTTTCCTTTCCTTTGGAAAATTGTAATTCCTATTAAAAAAAATTTCCGGTGTTTGGAAAGGCCCGGAAAATTGGAAGAGGAAGTGAATAATTGAGGGCGGGAAAATGAATCCATGGGATGAGTGGGGGAACAATTTCCCCCGTATTTTCTTTTCCTTGGGAATCATTTTCCTTTCATGTTCATTTCCTTTGGCATCCAAACACAGGAAAGAAATGACTTTCCTTTCCGAAGGCCCTGATTTTGCGAACCAAACGTACTCTAAATGGAAAGAGTGTGAGTACATATTTATTATTTATACAATAATGAAAGAAGTTAGAACTCTAGATGTTCTGGTTGTTGTCCAAAAATGTGCATGACTACAGCACCACATTAGACTAAAGCTTGCAAGGTTACAAATTTTTATTTGGTTCAAGTCCACAGAGAACAATTAAACCGATTGCGATGTTATATGCTGCTTTCTATCAACTCTGACTTTCTGCTTTCAGAACCGGCCATCACAACTTGCTAAGGACCCTACTTCCTGGAGGCATACCCATCTATGTTAACCAGAATGTTATGAAACACAATATCTCTATTCTATCCTATGATTTGAAGTGAACATCAGAAAGCAAACCCTTGGCCAATATTTTTCTAGACATTCCACACACACAAATATTACTGTAGCTTTTTGTTGCAGAACTTGCTAATACTAATAAAATGTAGTTTTACAGAAAATCATCAATATTATGAACAAGGGTAGAACAAGTGCCTGAACTAAGCAACATCTGACTCAAAATTGGGAATAGTTCATAACTTCACTAATCTTTTCCTTATAAGGTATATACTAATTATTCATGCTCTTGTATGCTTTCGGCTATAGCGAACTATAGACTTCACTGGCTTTCTCTTGTTTCCCAGTAGCTCGATGATCATACTATAACTGTCGTATGACAGAATTATATGCAATAACATGCAGGTACATCATTAAAATTGTAACATATTAATCCAACAACAAAACACACAATGTGTCAGAGAATTAATGATTATGCCTGCATGAATGAACAAACCTGGAAAATACACAGTCAGCTTTGTTTCATCTCCTTGGATTTTTTCAGTGACGACCCCTTCCCACCAACTGAAAATAAACATGTGAATAAGAATGATAGCAGAAGAAATTTCGGATAGGATAAAATTTGCAAACACAATCATGCAGATTTCTCCATGGTGCATGAGGACATGTAAAATATTGACAGAATGGTAACTGATGTAAGAAAAAAAAAAAGGCTCGAATAACCAAAAATGCACAAATGCAAATAAGTATCCATAAAGCCAACCCACACTAATGGCGAACTTCCATTTAAAAGAGAATAAGTGTGTTAATTAGACTTTGGGTCCCAGAAACTTTCAAAAAATAGCATTTGGGTCATGAAGATGTCCAGCTTAGGGTTTGGGTCCTAAGATGACAGTTGACACATGTTGACCATACAGAACCTGTTAATAAATAAATTGAATCAGAACTCAAGAAGGATGGACCCTAAGTCTAATTAACCCTAAAATATTTATTAACAGATTCTGGATAGTCAACACGGGTTAACCGTCATCTCAGGACCCAAATGCGGACGTTTCTGTGACCAAAGTCTTAACTAACCTATATATATATATATATATATATATATATATATATATATATATATTTTTTTTTTTTTTTTTTTTTTTTGGAAAAAGGGTAAATTTTATTCCATCAACTCAATAAGGTTACAACATAGAGATACAATCCCGGCTCAGGGGGACATTACTAGTACATCCGACTCAATGTTATGAAGTATGCCCACCAGTGGGGTGGATAGTCCCTCGTAAATGCGCCGGTTCCTCTCCCGCCAGACATGCCAAACTGAAGCAGCAAGTCTCAATCTAGCACACCTAGCCCAGCTCTGCTCCTTGCCCCTGCAATCCCCAATCCACTTAAGGATTTCTCTGAAGTCACGCTCCCTTCCAACCCCTCCCAAGTGTCTCCGGCTCTGCTCTGCCCAGATGCTCCACGTCACATGGCACTGAAAGAACAGATGCCCAATGGATTCAGTCTCTGTCGCACACAAAACACACTTAGGGTCAGGGACAGAAACCCCGAACCGCAGCAATTTGTCCCGAGTAAGCAGCCGGCCCATCACCAGTTTGTATGCAGACAGTTGCATTTTCCTGGCTAGCCCCTTCCCCCAGACAAAGTCGAACTCCTCAATATCATCGAAGTGAGTGCGGACAAGGTCGTAGCAGCTGCTAAATCGGAACTCCCCTGCACCCACCGAGCGGCCAGGAGGGGCCCAAATCCAGACATCAGACAGTGCCGTAGGAGTGATCTGCACCTGTCTGATCTCCTCCCCTAACGGAGCAGTGAAACGGTACTCCTCTGGCCTCCAGACCCCACCACTGATGATGTGCCTACACGTCAGACCCCTGTATGCCACGCCGTCCCGCTGGGGGCCCAGTATCTCCAGGAGAGACTGACCTGAGATCCACGGATCGAGCCATAGGTCCGTCTCCCCTCCCTCCCTCATCCTCCTCCGCAAAGCCGTCCGAAGGGCAGGACGGTTCCTCAGGATATGCTTGAAAGACACAGAGAAGTTGTTGTCAATTTCACATACCCAGAAGTTTCTGCCCCGGAGATATCGACTAGTCATCCAGGCCGACCATAGAGAATCACCCTGAAGGAACCTCCATGCCAGCTTGATCCCCGCCGCCTCCCTGACAGAAACAAGTGATCGCAGACCCACACCTCCCTCTTTCCTGGGCCGACAGAGCTGCTCCCAAGAGATGGCATGAATCCCCCCATGCCAGATGAACTTGGCACATATGCCCTCAATCTTTCGGATAGTAGCCAAAGGGACCATAATCGATTGGAGCCAGAACAGCGCAATAGCAGAGATAACTGAGCGAACCAGCTCAATACGCCCTCCAAACGATAGGCCAGCCGCCTGCCAGCCCTCAACCCTCCTCTGAGCAAAATCCACCAGACTCTGACAATCACGATCCTTCGCGTAGTTGACGGAAAGGGGCACCCCCAGATATTTCACCGGGAGATCCCCCTTTTCCACCCCAAGCTCCAAGGCCCGCTCCTCCTTCAAAGTGCAAGAGCTGCTGAAATAGACTTTGCTTTTGTCCCTGTTTAACCGAAGGCCCGAAAGCTGTCCGAACTCCTCCATCACTGCCGCAAGCTCCCTCATCCCACGCATGGAAGGCCTCAACAGGACCAAAAGATCATCTGCATAAATGAGATGAGAGACCACCGGGGAGACCCTGCTGTATATCGGTACAATCCTCTCCCGATGTACCGCGATGTCCATCAAACATGTGAAATACTCCATCACAAGGGTGAATAGGTAGGGGGAAAGCGGGTCCCCCTGCCGAAGCCCCCTGCTGCTACCAAAGAACCCGTAAGGGATACCCTGGATGAGGACCGAGAAAGTAGGAGAGGTGATGCACTCTCTGACTCTATCCACCCAAGTCGCGGAGAAGCCCATCGCAGCCATCAAATGACAGAGGAAGTCCCTGTTGACAGTGTCGTATGCTTTCCTCAGGTCGAGCTTCACACATGCCTTCATCCCTCCAGGCTTGTGGAACTCCCGGATCAGCTCATGAGCCAGCAGGCTATGCTCCGCAACAGACCGCCCCTTAATGAAGGCCGCCTGATTCCGAGACACCAGACCCTGCATAGCATCCTCCATCCTCCTGCACATAAGATGAGTAATTATTTTATACAAATAATTACAGCAAGCAATCGGTCGAAAGTCAGCAAGAGATGTCGCCCCCTCCTTCTTGGGCACAAGTGTCAGGAAGGTGTGGTTTAGCTCCTTCAGGAGCTTGCCCGTATCAAAGAACTCCTGAACAGCCGTAAGGACCGGGGCCTTGAGGGTATTCCAATGGCGTTTGTAGAAACCACTGGAGAACCCATCCGGCCCAGGAGCCTTGGAAGCATCAGCCTGCATCACAATCGTCTCCACCTCCGCCATCCGGATAGGGACCATAAGGAGACTATTGCCGTACTCCGTAATCAACGTCTTCGTAATCAGCTGCGAGAAAACCGAGGGATAGTCCGTCTGATGATAGAGCTCAGAGTAGAACTGGACAGCCTCCTCCTGGATAGCAACCTGGTCGGTCACAAGGCGCCCGTCCCTGCCAATCAGTCTCTGGATACGGTTCCGGTGCTGACGCGCCCGGATGACATCATAGAAGAATTTGGTGCAACGGTCCCCATCCTTGAGCCAAGAGCATTTGGCCCGTTGGGCCGCACTAATCTCCTGCTGAAGCCTCAAGGTGTTGACCTCTGCAGCCAAACTCTTCTCTCTAGCCGCCATCTCCCCACTCAACATGTCGCCCTGAAGCTCTGCCTGCAGGTCTCTCAACTCCGCCTCCTTCTCCTGTAGGGAGGTCCGGGGAAGAGCCCTCACCCAGTCTCGGATGGCGCGTTTGGCGTTTTTCAGCCTGTGAACCATACAAAACTGGGCAGTGCCGACCGCCTCCTGGCCAAGTCCTCCCGCCACAGTCTCCTCATAGCCAGCCGATAGGAACCAACTGTTGTCATACCGGAATGGACGGGCTCTCCATCTGGGACTCTCCACGAAGCGCACCAGGATCGGCGAGTGGTCACTGGTCCCCGCAGGGAGCCCCTCAGCCACAGAAGAGGGGAATAGGCGGAACCAATCAATGTTCCCCAAAGCCCGATCCAGCTGGCATGCCACCCTGCTCACCTCCGCCTTGTTGTGCCAAGTCCATATGTGTCCTATCCTCTCCAGGTCCCTGAGCCCAGACTGGAGAAGGCAAGACTGAAAATCTGAGAGTATCTGGTCCGGCACCGGCCTCCCCCCAGCTTCTCTCCCCGGTATAGCGTAGCATTGAAGTCTCCCATAATAAGAAGAGGGAGATGCCGATGCCTCGCTAATGAACTCAGCCTGATGATGTCCTGCCACAAGGTCTCACGACGCCTCCTGTCATTGTGCCCGTAGACGGCACCCAGTAAGAAGCGGAACCCCCCCTTGTTGGTGAAGGAGATAACCACCAGCTGGTCAGACATGAAAACCTCCTCACCCTCCCAACTAGCTCCATTCCATCTAACCCAGATCCTCGCCATATCACAGAGACCAAGGTTGTGAAGCTGGACCCAGTCCGTAGGGGTTCTACGGGACAGAGTTTTCGCCCCCCTGATCTTAGTCTCAAGTAATATCGAGATTTCACACTGTTCCTTCCTCAGCACCTAACTAATCTCCCTCCATCTCCCCAGAGAACACCCCCCCCCCGGACATTCCAGGCAAGGGCCGACATCTAAACCACGGGTGGGGTCCCCTGAACATCCTCTGAAGGGGCACCCGGGGAGAGTGCAACCTCCATATCTCTGGTATCCTCATCTCTATCCCCCTGTAGAAGGAGGGGGGCCGTGGCCCCATGTGGATCCCCCTGTGGGGGAGGCTGTGCGAGTACTGCCACCCATTTAGGGTTGACCTGCCACACTCTCTCTGTCCCACCCTGTCCGCTGTCCTCACCATGTGCCTCCGTAGCCTGGCGCTTCCGACTATACACCTGAAGAGCAAGCGCTTCGTTATCTCCCTGTCGCCTGACCTCCTGCCCCATACTCCTGGTGGTCATGGTCCTCGTCCCCACATACTCAACCAACGCTCCAGCAAGATCCTCCGTCGGGGACCCCTCACCTTCCCCCGAGACGGGAGGAGAGTCTGCCTCCATATCATCCTCCATCACGCCCACCTGGTCCACAACGGGGGAGTCATCTGCACCACCTGCCACCTGCACAGCCTCCTCCGGCACCACCTCAGAAGCTCCCCCACGTCTACACGTACTCGGGAGATGCCTGAAGCAGGCACATGCCGGACATCTGGGGGGGACCCACTCATACTCAACCTTCTGCAAAGCGAACTGGCCAGAGGGTGTCTGTACTTCAACTGCTCAGGTAGGTCCAACCTGGCGTCAATCTCCACAAAAACCCGTGCATACATCAGTCTAGACCTGAAAGCGGTGGCATCATCCGCCTTAATCGGTTTGCCAATGAGGCTGGCAAGTCTCATAAGAAGTGGGACACTCCAGAAGCGAACCGGAAACTCAGGAAAACGAACCCACACTGGCACAGCATTAAGCACCTCCTTCTCGCACCTCAAGTCGGGAGTCCATTGCTTCAGAATGATGAGGCGGCCGTCAAATGTCCATGGCCCTCCCTGGAGTATCCGAGTCACATCTTCCGCCAACCCAAATTTAACGAAGTAGAAGCCGTTCTCCTTGGAGAAGAACTCCATGCTCCCCTTCGGCCGCCAGACTCTGTCCGCATATCCTCTGATCTGCCCGTAGAAGGGCTTGCTCCCCAACACGTATAGCACTAACGTGTTCTCCCAGAATACCGTCACCTTCGCCACTTCGTCGGCTGGGAAGTCGGCACAGAGCTCACCCCCAATCGCCAGAGGTGCAACGTACTCCATCGATGCCGGCGTCTTGGCGACCCCCACCTTGCATGCATCCGCCCAGGATACAGGCCGCGGGCCCGTACTCCGAGGTGGGGTCGTCGGAGGTGGCCTGGCACTCATGCTCGCAGCAGTAACCCTCCCTCCGATAACTGGGACAGCCGTCCCCGTCACCCCTTTCGCACGAGGCCGCCACGCAATCCTGGCTTGTCCCTCCCGTTCCCCCGAGTGTGCCTGTCCCCCCGATGGACCCGCTCTCCTGGCTATCCCCGCCCTCCTGTCCGATCCCCGCGTATAAGTTGTGCCCCTCCGAGCCTCAGGGATCTGCGATCTTTGCCCTCCTCCGCGCCGAACCCTCCGATTCTGGACCGTAGTCCAAGCCCCCTCCTCATCCTCCAATCCCGACGATGTTCTTTGGGCGGTGAACACCATCGGGGACCCCCCGGATGCCACCGCCGTCGAACACCCAGCCGAAACCTTACCCGGGAGGGGAGTCCCCGCCCGCAGCCCGCCCCGGCCACCCCCCCCCCCCCGCCTGGGGGGGGTCGCCGGCAGCCGCCCGCCCCCCGGGGAGGGTCGCCGGACCTCCCCGGTCAGCCTGCTGCCCTCCCGCGCCCCCGCGGACGCGAGCAGTGGCTGCCACGCCATTCGCCGGCGGCCCGCCGCCGCCGACCGCCACTGGCCGGTCGCCACCGACCGCCCCCGCCACCCCCTTGCCCTTCCCCCGGTCCGGGGGGCGGTTGGCAGCCTCCACGTCGCGATTGGTCGATGCCCTAGCAGAGCTAGGGTTTCCTGTAGCCGCCATATATATATATATATATATATATATATATATATATATATATTTGCGAGTGCTATAATGTCCTAGTAAAAATTGATGGTAACAAATATAATTTCACACCTCTAAGTAAATCACACACTGTTCCGAACTTATTAGTGCATGTTATCTAAATCCGGTTTCTCACAATTGATTAAAATGGAAAAAGACGATCTGAAATAGTTATGTACAGAATTTCATTAAGAACTCATCCATGGGATATGATGTAGTCCTGTCTAGGTGTGCTTGCCAATCGAAGTACAAAGTAGACCACCAAAGTGGAGGGTCCACTCTTCACAGCAATTTTGAAAGCCCAAGCATAGACAGACAGTATCCTGTATGTTTCTCAGACTCCTAACTATTGTACATAATTGCCTAAGTATCTCTACAAATGAAAAGCCATCTATTATCAATTGCTTAATCCAGATAAAATATTCCCAAAAAGTGTGATACTTTAAAATCTAGCAGTTAATTGTAAGATCATTCATTGAATGGACTAAAGTGTAAACTTGAGAGGGAAAATAAGATCGCACATGGATGCTGTCACGCCCCGACCCGGAATCACCCGAATCATCGTCCTCGCAGGGGACGTGATGCCACACGAGCCTGGAGTTGCGCTCGTGCAAGGCAAGATGACAAGTTCTCAAATGGTTATCTTTGAGTTGATATTAACAACGAAAGAAAAACAGAGTATACGAAACAATTCTCTTTATTGATATTCGAAATGAGATTACAAAGGCTTTCAATAGCCTAACTAAGGGTCCGTTTGGATGTGTTTTCTGAAATTTTTTCCTAAAAACAGTTTTCTGAGAGTAAGTTATAAAACTGTTTTCTGAGTATAAAAATTCTGAGTTTACGTTTGGTTAGTTTCATTTAGAAAATAATTTTTTGAAACAAAAAATAAAAAAATTTGTTTGGTAAAATATTTTTATAAAGTAATTTTTTTATTGTGTCCATATTATTCTGTGTCATGTCTAACTGTGTCCTATAAACAAATTTTTTGTATCCGACATTTTTGTGTGTCCACCACAGATCTGACACGGTGAGGGGTCGAGCTCCTCCGCCGCCGCCACCGGAGCCGAGCGCGAGGAGCAGCCGCCGCAGCCGGAGGAGGAGGAGCTTCGCCCCCGTTCCCCTCTTGTACTACTCGTGTCCAACTCTGTGTCATGTCTAGCAGATGGAGAGGGGGATGGTGCGGCTGGAGAGGCCGGAGCTCGAGGCGGTCGAGCTCCTCCTCCGTCGACCCAACCCTAACCGTAGCCCTAGGTCGAGGAAGACAAGGCGAGCTCCTTCGCCGCCAAGCTCAGTCACCATCGTTCGTGGCTCGGGGGACTCGCAACCTTGGTTCCAGGCCGCCGCCGTCGACTCCAGCCCGCCCCCAGCCTCGAGCTCCCCCGGCCCTCGACATGGCCATGGTCCTCGAGTTCGGATCCGCCATCCTCGAGCTCAGATCCGCCGTCCTCGAGCTCGACAACGCCGTCGTCGCCAACCCCACCGTCGTGCTTGAGCTCGGCCCCGCCGTGGTCGCCAACCCTACCGCCGTCCTCGAGCTCGAGGAGGACCACGACGTCGAGCGGGGGTGAGTTCGAGGCCACGACGTCGAGCTCGAGAACCTGCCGCTGAGACAAGGACGAGAAGCCCCAGATCTGGGCGTCAGCACTGGGCTCACCAGTATGGTGAGAGGGAGAGGCACGGTTGCTCCAAGGAGGAGATGGAGAGCGGAAGAAGAGAGAAGTGGTGAGAGAGAGAGAGAATCGAGAAAGTGGGGAGGGTTTAGGGGGGTGTTGGGGTGGGGCCCGCCAACCTATGGAAAATACACTCGGAAAGCAACTTTTTGCTCCACTCTGAAATCTGATTTTAAACTCATGTTTTGAGAAAGAAAAGTTTAAACGCGTAAACCAAAAAACTGCAGCCAAACAGATTTTTGAAATGTTTCTCCATTTAAACTCAGAAAACTGAGTTTAAATGGAGAACCAAACGGACCCTAAATTTGCCAGGTTTGCTACAACACTCGAGTTCTCTCTTGTCCACAAAGGATTTCACCGTTCAATACATCATGCCTTCTATATCTCAGCCGCATCAATCATGTTGCGAGTCCGAGCGTCAATGCGATCGCACGCTTCAATACGCAACGGCATTCCAAGCCTCAACGCGTTCAAGCGAAGCTCCGCCACGAGCAATCCATTTCCTGCACCCTGCGTGAAAGCTGGTGGGAGATCAGTACGTTCGTCCTCGCATGTACTGAAGCAAAGACCTTCTTTCTAAACCGACATTTTAGTATTCATGTTCAATCATGCAACTTAGCTTATGGTCATGCTATATTCTCCTTAGGGTCGATTTCATGACATATTCGAAAGCAGTAAAGCATGTTATCATGGCAAGTATGTTATTCGAATTGAATAGATAAGCAGACAAGCAATCCCGTGTTTGTTTCGTGGCACGACTTCTTACCAAGTTGACGCACTCGCCCTTGCACCGACGCAAAGTGAATACGTCGCATTCATTCCCTGTCACGTTATAAGTGCTCTCTATGCAAGATCTATGTGCGGGACACATACGTGCCTACACTTTCAACCCATCGTTCCTTAACTATATGATGGTCGTTGGCGTATTCGCGCCAAAATGAACTAAAGGTGTTTCTCTTGTCTTTTTCTTACTTTCTTTTCTCTCTTTCTTTTCTTTCTCGAATTTGGGTAGCCCGGCGTTTCACGAGTTGTGTCTCTATCCCAAACAACCGAAACTTACCGTTGCATACCATTATTTGCGGCTTTTCACATCTACAACCGAGTGCTAATCGGACTTCACAGATGTGCGCCTATCAAAGATTATATCCCTCCTAGGCCGAACGGTCCCGGTGCCCCGGTGCACCCGTTCGGAGGGAACGTTCCGTGCACGGAAGATATCACAATTATCTCAAGTCCATTCGACCATGCAACGCCCTATTATTCAGACAACCAAACATAGTCTTGAGCCGAGGCTCAGACTTTATCAAACAACCAAACATAGTCTTGAGTCCGAAACCCAGACTTTATCCTCTCGCATTTCTTCCATTAACTTTCTATGTTCTTACCTTTCGTACTTCGTTTCAATGTTCAATGGCATTATGCCTCAACTCAATGTTCGTCAACCGAACGACCCGAAGGTCCCGAACATCTTTCGAGGCATCATGCCACATCTAATCTAACAGTTCCGTCACATTCATGTCACAACTGTATTCTTTCGCAACGAAGCCATCTTTTATGATCTCGTGCACGTAGGCACGTTTCGACACATTTATCATCTATCATTCGCGTCGTGCACTTGCTGCACGCATCGAAGCCGTATTTCTATGTTCTATGCCTTAATGTTCAATGTTCGTGGCTTGCGCGCTAGGGCGTTCGCCTATTGTCTTTCAATGTGCTAGGCGCTAGTCGGGTCCCCAACGCACCGCTTCCGTCTAGCGAAATCTATAACACTGGGCCCCGATGTCTACGGTAGCATCAAAATTTTGTTTTGGTGCAGGTTCAAAAATGCTAAGCAAGAAGAGAAGCAGAATGCTACAAGATATTCTGGAAGTATGCATTTGCGTTCAAGATTGGATTCCTGCAGAAAAACGGACTCAACACTTAAGGGATGAAGGTGCCGACATTAATGAACAGGACTTTCAGTCTCTTACTATAGACGAGTCTACCAGAGGAGGAGAAGTGAACAATGAACTGACCAAAAGACCGAAGACTTGAAGATCAAACTGTAAATAAAATTTGTAGTTCAATTTTTAAGTTTACCAAATAAAACAAATGGTATATTAAAGTTTATTTATTTCAATTAGTTTTTCATAAGCCATTTCTAAGTCCCAATTATCTTAAGGCCAAATGCCATTTATTTTGTTTTTTTTTAATTTTCCCACGGGCCAACCCGGAATGGCCCAGACCTGGCCTGGTAAAACCGGACCCGCTCCTTCTCAGGTTATAGGCCAGGCTCGGTTTGGGTTTAGCTTTCCTCAGCCCGGCCCAGCTTCCTCAAAGCCAGTTAACTACTCTGGGCCCGGCCTGATAGACACCTTAAGTTAAAATGTTTGTTGGAGACTGTGTTGTCACTTGTCGGTGGCCTCAACATGTTAGTACTTCACTTTTATTGTGTTTCTTTCATGTTAAGCATATAGCTCTTCTTAGCTTTTCATGCACGTCTTTAATCCAAAAATCATTATACATGCATGCTATTATCATTAGTTGATTAATGCTAGTCCATCCTATATCTACCAAGTACCAACAGGGAAGAATGATATCTTTTAGTTTATACTTTTCTCAAACCTACTTTATTTAATTTTATGCATTGGGATTTTTATTACTTTATGTTAATAATATTTTTATGATTTTTTATTTATAAAATATAAGAAATGATTAAATATTTTTGTGCCTGGGGCAATGACATAGCTGGTGAGGTTATATCCAAGGTGCGTCAATTGCCGGTTGGATTCCAAACCCCCTCTTTGGCCCACTGGGCCCTAGAGAATTTCTGGAAGGGCTACCTCTAACCAAGGACAAAGCCCTACCTGTAAATAAAAGAATAAATAAAAGACTTGATTAAATATCTAATAATATTATAAAAATGAGTTATGCTAGATTAACAAAACTATATTATTGATTTTTGGCACAAAAAAAATAATTTTACCATATATAGTCGAATATTTGTTCATATGATAAAGAAAACCTCATTTAGTGAAACATATAAAATTATAGGTACAATTCGACCACCAGTTCGACCCTGGTTAAACCTTGAACCACTACCTTTTCCAGTTCGATTACCAGTTCGGTTCTAAGAACATTGCATAATACCCACATCGCACCCTAGGAATAGTATTCCTCCATATTGTGGGAATATGATGCCCACGAAAATTCATTATTCCCATGAAATTTTAATTTGGCCTATGCCAAAGGCAGTAATATGGATGGGAATAACAAATTCCTATCAATTACCACGTACGAAACGCCCCTAAAATGCTTGACACATTACTATATTTAAGAACTTTCTAATTGTCAAAAGGTCTTAATAAACAATTTGGAAAATATAAAAAGTGCTCACCCGTCACGCATCCAGGCATCTACATGATCTCCAATTGCCCATACATAATTACCAACAGCCTCCCGGCGACGCTTCCTTGTGCCTTCATGTTTTGATGTTGTCATAGGATGGGCAATACGTATTCTAGGAGCTGTGTTTCCTTCACCGTCGAGTGATACCCATTCTTTTAGCTGTTCAGAACCTGTGTAGAGAAATTTATACCAGCAAATGTTACCTATCTCAGAAGAATGTGATAAAAATAGTTGGTGTGCACCTTACTGAAGGAGACAATAAGTCACGATTAGAAGTGCTGTAATTACAACCTCTTGCTTACCTTTGTCAGTGAGAAGGTTATCATAGCAAACATATGCTTTATTATCTTTTAAATCAAGGACATGAGCAGAAAACCAAGCTCCTCTGAGACCATCATCATCAGATACAACCTAAAATTGATTTGAAAGTAAAGATTTAGGTATGATGAAAATGAAAAGAACAGGTCAAAAGATCATCAAAATAGGGCACTTCTACTAACACAAATTTTATAATATTAAACATGTTCAGCTTCGAAAAACTTATTATAATGTAAAACCTCAAAGAGAGCATTGTGAAATACAGCGGACCAATATATTGTCGAAAAAATGGGCACTTCTAATTTCTAAATACAAATACATACAATCAGAACATTAGGTTGGTCCGACTTTGAATCAATGAGAGAAGAGTGAAAGTGAAACACACAAGATCAAAAGATTGTCAAGAAATGGGCACTTCTCACTTACAAATAAAGACAGTCAAAACATTAGACTTGTTCAGTTTCAAAGGACCTATTAAAATGTACATACCTCAACAAGAGATCCCTGTTGTATGTCACTTTCCATCAGACTGGTCGACAATTGATCTCTTTGATGCCTATCATTCTGAACAGTTAAAGAATTTACTAATTCACCTGCTCAAATAAAGCCTAATCAGAAATCTTACACCTTCCATACATAAATTAACATTGTTTGATACTTGAAAAGAAACAGAATAGTTGTTTATTGTACCTTGATAGTTT
The DNA here is from genome assembly GCA_029216955.1 of Iris pallida. Lineage (NCBI taxonomy): Eukaryota > Viridiplantae > Streptophyta > Magnoliopsida > Asparagales > Iridaceae > Iris > Iris pallida. The sequence continues at coordinate 25,151,852 of JANAVB010002199.1, read as the reverse complement.
CCAGCCAATGTACCAGATTGCTCACTGTTCGATACACTGTACTCAGTACCAGTTTTTCGTATGCCTTTATTGTTCAAAGGCTTTTCGTTAGATTGTTTTACTACTCGATCATGATGATCACTGTGGTTCAAACCCATATCTTCTTCTCCAAGCAGGTTGTTTGTATTGACCTTTTCAGTGCCAGTCTGCAGTAATTTCCGGAAAGCCTCCGGACCAGCATCTATCAATTCACTCAATCTGAAAGGTAAGGGATCGCCCATTGCAATGATCGCTCCTGCTTGTGATACAGCTTCTGCAGCGAGTTCTGCAGCTTTTACAATGGCATCAATATTCTCTGCTTGTTTTGCTGCAGCAGAAGCAGCTTCAACCCTTCTCCTGGCAGCCTCACGTGCAGCAGAAATGACTGAACTAGATCCATCAATCTTCTCCTTTCCCTTTAAGACTGAATCAGGTGTTAACCTTCCCAAGCTTTTTCCAGTATCGGAGCCACTCTCTGGAATCTGAGTCAGATTTTCTTTTGTAGCCAAACCCAGACTTTCATCAGCCATCATCTTTGCCTGTAAAGCTGCATCCGATGCAACTTTAGCAGCTGCTGCAGCTGCCTTTGCAACAGATGCAGCTGCAGCAGCAGCCACTGCTGCAGAAGCAAGTTTTACTTCAACTTCTGAAGCCAGTCCAGAATCTCTCTGGGCAGCTAACTGGCTCCATATACCTTGACTGTGCCTGACAGAAACAGCAGCAAGAGAAGCAGCATCCTCAGCTTGTAGTTTAGCCTGCTCGATTCTACTGCTCGTCTCTTCTGAAAAGATGGCCCTCTGCTCGGTAGTATTATTGCTTACTATCGAGGCAGGAAAGATGTTAGGCGTAGTGGTGATAATACCAGAGGCAACCTTAGTTGGCATTCTAGAAGATGAGACCAAGTCTGCAGATGCAGGTGGAACAATTTCAACAATACCAGTAGAACCAGGTTCTGTAGTAGACTGAGATACAGGAATAGTTGAACTAAGGTCATCAGCTCCTGCAGCCTTCTTTCTTTTTCTGGGCTTCTGATTAATAGAGGCATTCTTATTGGTCCCTGGGCTTGCAGTCTTCCTTTGAGTTTCATTCTTCACAACTGTCACAGCGGTTGCACTCAAGGGACTTGACGTTGGCAGTAAAGAACCAGGGGTCACAAGCTGAATATTCGGAGCACGTGTCATGGATGAGTCTCTCACAGGAGTTACTTTAACAGTTTCGACAACAGGAACTGTTGAATATTGTGTCACAGCATTAAGTGTTGAACCTTGGATTGGGACACCTCGTGGTCCGTTACGAGGGGCTTGAGATGACCATGGTGTACTATTGTTCGCAAATTGCCTTGTCTGTGAAGAATAATAAGATTGCAATGGAGACGAAGCCTGATTAAAGTCAAGGTGCATGCCTCTTGGCATATTAGGGATTAACACATCATTAGTAGAAGTACTCCACACAGGAGATGGCAAAGGAGTGGAATTTTGAAGAGCTGAGGGTACAACCTTGCCACCACTTTGACTAGCAGAAGTATTGGAGACTTTGCTTTGAAGAGAGCTGCATCTCGACACTTGTTCAGGTACCCGTACAGCTGTATTCATTCAGCACAAGATAAACCAGAATCCATTCAGCTAACTACAACAGTTAGTTTAAAAGAGAACTTAGTGACATACCTGAACGAGGATGTTTTGTCTCAGAATTAACCAAAGGTGACTTCTGATTCTGATATTTTTCTAAAGACAAACGCCACACAGCTTCCCATGAGCTTCTTCCCCTATCTGTTTGTACGTAATAATGAGCAATCAAAATTGAAGCGTAAAGTAACATAAGATGAGAAGTAATGATAAATATTAAAAAAAAGGACCCACCAGTTCCTCCAAAAGCCGACACCATACAAGCCTCATCGGGTGGGACACCCTGACTGCAATAATAAAATATGAAAGTATTATTTGATGAATAAAATGGGAATTAAGGATATGCTTTATTCAATTAACAAACCAAATTGACCAAATTTGGTTTATTTTGTTGTGTTGTCGGGTACGGTTAGGTTCAGTTTTCATTTTTCATTCTATCGCTATTTGGTTTTCCTTTGGGAAAAAGTTAAATGAACCGACCAAATAAAACCAAACTAATGGCTTACGGGAGTAGAAATCTGCCATTCAATGTCCCTTTATTACTACTCTATAAATATCAAAATAATCCCTACTGCACTACCACTAAGCTATGTTCCTGAGTTTTTTTCTGAGAAAACCTGTGAAGACTCCTCTCCTGATCTCCACCTCTAAATCATGCAATCCATCGATGACCAACTAAATCAGTGACTTCTGAACCCTTCTTCTACCTCGCCACCATCTGCGCCTACAGCACTGACCCCACTCCAAAGTCCAAACCTCCATGTTTCTCTTTCGTCCTTCCAACATTCCACTTCTCGCTCTTCTTCACGTCCACTCCATGAGATGCACTACCATGAAGCCCATGTGTATCTCATGAACCTCATTAACAAGTAGAAATTTATATCATATTTTTATATAGGCTGAATAAAGCCCGTTCATATCTCGTGGGCCATATCAATAAGATTTTTATACATGTTCAGATTATGATTGGACCAAGCCAGGCACATGATACAAACAAGAAAGTATGAGCAAAATAAACTCTATAATTTTGGTTCAACTTCCTTTTCAATTCTTTAAAAAGATCACTCCAGTTTCGCATAAAACCAAAGAATTTTCAATATGGTATGCTTAGGAAAGATTCGAAAGAAACAGCTTATGAAGGACAGAACAACCAAATAACAATCCTAATCGGAAGGAAAAATAGATAAGGATCCACTACTTACATTAGAGATCCATATACAAAGATTTGTGCACGCAATTGTACTTGCTGTAGATCTGTGAAAGGTTGGTAAAACAATGTTGTCGCTGCAACTGATGAGTTCAAATCAGGCAAACCAGATGTCTGAACAATCGGCGAACAAGATGTCTTCATTTCATTGCCTTTGCACTGTCTACTTTCTTCCAACTGCATGTCCCTGCTCACAGTTCCAACAGATGTAGAAGTGACACTGCATGATCTTGCATCCTTATCACCAGGCGTCTTTACTATCGATGTTCCTTTAGCAGACTTCTTTTTTGGTGTTGTTAGACTTTCATTTGAGGATACAGTCACCCGAGTAGTTTTATCCGCATTAGCTGTCTTTCTCCTGACACCATGTTGCTTCCCTACTTTGGATTCTGTATGACTTCCATGAGACTTCTCTTTTGAAATCTTAATATCAAGAAAAACAACCAAAGTTTACTTAGCATTCACCAAAATCTAGGACGACTAAAAATTAGTGTTAAAATAATATACTATGGTGATAATTACCTTGGGAAGTTCAGAAGTCTGCATACTAGGGAAAGGTTTCCATTCAATGCCAGGATTTTTTTTCGAAATATCTGCTAGGGAGCCGACCTCAAATGTGAAGCTTCTATCATCCTCAGCTTTTGACAGGACTTTCTCACGATTACCCCCTGTTTCAGAAGAAATCTGAGGAGCATTATTAGAAGCAATGCCTGTTTGATCTAAGAGAACCCTACTCCCTTCTTCGTCTTCTACATGCTCACTGCAACTGATAACCGTGGGAGAACCACAATTTGGTTCCAAGGTACTTGGTTTGCCACTATTGGCTTCTACCAAGTGGTCTTCACCGTCACTTCTAGATGAAGAGAATGCAGATATCTTCGTAAAATAATTTTGAGCATCACCTGCAGTACATAACCCATGTAGCTATCTAAAAGAACTACAAATAACTTAAAAGTGCAGCATGAAATGCAGATAGGAAAAAAAAATAACAGGTATACGGAGACAATATAGGCGTTGCTCCGAGACAGGGTAAAGGTAGAAATGTCTGTAAGAACAATCTGAGCATCACATGCAACGCATAACCATTGTACATATCTGAAAGAACATTATGAGAATCTAGAATGAAAAAGCAAATAGACACATAAAAGATGGTAAATATATAGAAATATTCATGGTTTGTAAGATCATCCCAGCTAGACACGGATATCACTCGATAATAGCATTCAAATTATTAAAATTAAAAGGGAAATTTTTCATGGGTTAATGACATAGCAGAAGCAAAAATACACATGATGCATCTGCATCTTTAGGTTCAACTTTCACCACAAGACCGTGCATGTAACATATTGAGTGCACACAGATTGACGTTGCATCTATCGTCTTTCCAACATTCAGATTCTAGAAACTCAGGCGAAAGTCATGTAGCTAGTAGAGTATCAGGATAAAGAAAGGCGCCTACAGCCAGCTTTTATTTGCACTATTTCAGGAAACGGAATCAAAATTCATTCAAATAGTTATGCAGACATTTGAAAGGCAAGACATTCTGGCTATTTGCCATCTCCAGGAATAAACTATTCATATCACATTGTTTATTGTAAAGATAATTACCTGAAGAATTTTTCTCAGAAGATGGAGTTTCAAGCAATGTTTGTCCCTCATCATTACTAGCAAGTCTCACTGTAAAGGAAAATGTAAAAGATTCAACTATAAACAGATGACAGAAGATTGCCATAAGTTACTTGGAAACAGCACACCTTAAACAACAAAAAAAGGAGGGCTGTGTCACACCACAATCTTTCAATGAAAATATAAAAGCAAAGGTTTCCAAATAAGAATAAAAAGACAACTAAGCTACTATAAGATTACCAGTAACATTCACAGCTATCTCCTTGTCTACCGGGGTAAAAAATGCCGGAGAAACAGAGGCATCATTTACATTTGAAGCAGAATCATTGACAACAAGAACCCCTTTGATGCCCACAGTATTTTCCTGTGAGATTGATTTATTTATCAACGATTGAGGCTCATTCTGACACGAGGGATCAACACTGTCCACATAAGATGAAGACTGCCTATCTATAATAGTTTGTGACTCAGTTGTAGAATCAAGAGGACTATGATCATCATTAGTAGGTTTGGCAACTGGCCTACTCGATAATTGGGTGAGCAAGTTTCCCTCTGGATGTGACAAATAGGCATTTGCAGAATATATTATTTCTTTCTCATGGGATTGAATCAACTCTGATGCAAGTGAGCTTGAGTTAGCTTCCTCGTTCTGTTCCACAGCAGATATATCTTGGTGGTCAAGAGAAGCAACCTTGGTACCTACCAAGAAAATCCATCAGTGGCGGGCAGGCATATATACTTTTGTAATCCATTTCCAAAAATATTTTAATAGTAGTAATTAGAGGGAAGGGGGAAGAGAGAGAAAGAGAGGGAGAAAATAAAAGCAAGAGTCACCTGACTCGTTATGGAGCTCTCCTTTAGGATGTGAGCTGCTAGTAACAACTGGATCAGTAATTGCAACTGGTTCATTTGGTAACTGAGCATCTATACTCTTTCCTTTTTGTTCAACAACCTCATCCACATGTTTGGAAATATCAGGAAGTGACTGCTGAATATTTGTATCTTTCTTGAGGGGAACCAATTCAACATCAACCTTAGCATGACCAATTACTGAAGAAAAATATGTGCATAACACTTTCAATATTTAAAAGCAATTGATAAGAAAATAAGTAGATATGGAAATTTGTTAGAACTCACCTGATTCATCCTTTGTCATCTTGGCAACTGTATCAGTCAAAACTGAGGTTGTATCAGCATTTTTCCCAGAAGATGATCTGTCTTCTGACTTCTCCGTTAAAACACCACCATCATTATTCCCACTGGTAACTTCAGGACAGGTAGAAGGCACCAGTTTGTCTCTCCCATCCAAATCATCAGCAATAGGAGATGTGATCTTAACATCAACATCGGAAAGAGCAGCAGGCATGTGAGCATCTGAGACATTCACACCAGCTTCGGGTTTCTTAGCAGCTTCATCTTCAAAATGCTTTACCACAACAGCAGGCTCAGGAGTTTGTGATTTGAAGTTATCCAAGCCATTGACATCTTTCACTTCATTAATCTGTGTTTCAAAATCCATGGGAGCTGTAGCATGCACTTCCAATGCAATAGGAGATGTGATCTTAACATCAACATCGGAAAGAACAGCAGGCATGTGAGAATCTGAGACATTCACACCAGCTTCGGGTTTCTTAGCAGCTTCATCTTCAAAATGCTTTTCTACAACAGCAGGCTCAGGAGTCTGTGATTTGAAGTTATCTAAGCCATTGACATCTTTCACTTCATTAATCTGTGTTTCAAAATCCACGGGAGCTGTAGCATGCACTTCCAATGCCATTTTTGACGCATCTCCTATACTGCTATTTTTAGTCAGGTGGCGTTCAGGGGATTCTTCTCCTCCAGTTACTTCTATATAAGAGTCCAGTAGTTCCTCTTCATGATTCTTAGCAGTATGAGTTGGCAATTCAGCACGGAGATACTCAACCTTAGAGCAAGGATCTGATTGCTTACAGCACACATCTTCAGAATCTTCACCCAGATGGGACAGAACAGGATCATGTTCATTACCAACTTTGAGAGTTTGTGGACCAATAGATGTATCTCCTTCAGTCACCTGTGAACACATATCCTTTGCACGTATTGAACTTCTCTCACTTGCTTCAGTGTCCTTGTTCAAAGCCTTCATTGGGTAAGCAATAGCTTCTAGAAACCCATCAGGGTTCTCACTAAAACCAGATTTGTTGCATTCTTGATCCATTGGCACCATAGAATCCATAATAGGGTCCAAACAGGAACAATCTTTTCCGCTACAAAGGTGACGCATCACTTCCTGCCCCCTGAGATACTGCACATTCACTTCATCCCTTTTCGTGACATGACTTGTCTCTTTCAGACCATCATCAGATAGAAAATCTGACCTCTCGGCCATGCTAATCCTAGTGTCTTCTTCCACTACTTGATCAGAAGGAACTGGAATGTGGAACTCTTCAGGGCCCACACTAAGGTTACCCAACGCAGATGAAGGATTATCTTGAGCACTGGTACAAGTAATACAATCAGAACTTTTCTGAACAGCACTACCTGCACCGCAGCAATAACCGTCAGATATTGTCGTGTATGCAACAATAACAAAGGCCAATCCGAAGTAGCTTGTGTGACATTTAATTGATTACCTATGGCCACTGAAAGGGCTACAAAATTACAAATATGTCAATATGTGTGTGTGTTTGTGTGTTTTTGTGAGAGAGAGAGAGAGAGAGAGAGAAAGAGAGAACTAGACTTGGACCCTTCAAGAAGATCTAAATCCAAATCCCCGTCATGCGAAATCAAAGAAAGCCCACTCCGCTCATAGTGAAAATCCATTAGATCCATCTTGCTACATAATCCTAAATATCTATAAACCATAAATTCAAAGCACTTTGAGTCCTCTGCTGAAGTGACCCGAAATTGTTAGATCAACAGATTCCACTATAAATGTATTATTCAGTTTTCTTGACAATTAGAACATGGTCCTTGGTTTGAATCTCATTGTCTCTTCGAAATTATGAACCAATTCACCTCGTCATGTCAACCATGCACATAGGTACCACATAGTGGTTACGAAAGAGAAGCCAAAAGCATTCAAATATTGTACAACAAGATATATGCAGCGGATTTTCAATATGAGTGTTTTCTTTCAGTTTTGGGGCTCAAATCCTATATCTATCTCTATATGTAATGTATCTCTCTAGTTACTTGTCCAATTTTCTATTTATCTACACAAGCACACATGTCATACATTATTTATGTATGTTATATGAATTAAAGTTATATTTATCCCCCTCTTTGGCCTAGTGCTTTACAGTTTATATCTGTCGACATATATCAAGATTAAAAAAAATACAGGTAGCTGATGATTCAACACCACATACAATGATACAAATTAACAAATAAATACAAAATTCTTGTTTAACAAATATACATCTAGCTTGTCCTGACAAGGCATTCCAAGCAATACATAAAATTGCACTGCCACTCTGAGTTGCATACATTCAACTCCTCTTCAAAGGCTCAAGTATGATACTATAGTGTCATCTGCTCTTTTTCCCTAGAAACAAATAAAAGAAGAAAACTGTGTCCTCCTCTAGCAGTTTCAATTTAACATCAAAAAGATAAGGGGCATCTAAGTAATTTCTGGGTCAACTAATAAATTCTCCTCATCCTCTAAAGAAACACTTCCCCGGACCAACTCCAGTCCCTCTCCAGTCTCTAACCAAAAGCACAACTCTCAGTCGACATCTCTCCTTACCTTCCCTCCTTTTTCTCCATCCATCAATGATGTCTAATTATGGGGATGCTACAGGAGGCTCAAAAGAGATAACTCGTGACTCAAAATTATTGGGACGGAGGCACTGTTAATGTACAGAACCAACTTAGATCTTATATTTCTGAGTGCAACTGACCCAGTAAACACCTAATCCTCCCCTGCCTTCTTTCTGATCCAAATTCAAACTAAATCTGGCTGAATCCATCTCCAGTTCATCTGACACTCACACTATTATATTTGTGAACTGACCCAAGAAAACACAAGATACGTATCCTCGGGTACATTTTTTTAATCCAGATTCAAACCAAGTGTGACCTGACACAAATACGAACACTGACAGTGTAGGTTTGTCAACTAGTTGGTTTGGGTATTCAACCAGAATCAAACCCATTTAGTATATCGTCTCCCAAATTTGAATCCAAAGCTAATATGGACCAAAGAATCCCTACCCTATCTAACCGACTTTAGAAACTCGTGTTTGGGTTCGCTTTGGGTATCCTTTGACTCGTTTTCTTACCTTGTTCTTGTACAAATGCTCGAATATTGTGGGAATAATATAGGATTCTGAAAGAAAAAAAATATAAATGATCATCTCTCCCAAAAACAAGCCAGCCCACACCAAAACAGAACTTAAAATACCGACTAAGTTCGATGCTAAATTAATCCAGGTTCCATTTTTACATCCAGCCCAAACCCAAAATACATTCAGGATCTCTTTTTACACTCAAACTTAATTATTTAGTGGAAATCGGATTTTGTTAGTAGCTATTATCGAAGGCCTTTAATGGGCGTTCCGGTGCAACCTAGTAGGTTGCTGAACACTTTTCTACTAGATTCATCTAATGGTGAATTACACTTTTCATTTATATTGCTGCGCTCAAAAAGAAAGCCCCATAAGAGTTTCACTTTTACCCAAGAAACTTGAGCCCAGCTGAACTCCAGATCTTTTACCATAAGTTTGAGATGTATACATCTAAAGGCACAGTTTGACACATACCTTCAACCGGAGTCTGAACCCCAATTGTGACTTCATCTACCATAGTTAAGTCACTCATGCATTTATCAGGTGGTAGTGATGGGTCATTCTGTCCGGTATCCCCCATCTTCGAACTATGGTCATCATCTTGCTTTAAAGTGCTATCTGTTTTACCTTTCTCACCGATTAACCCATCATGCGCAACTGCTTCCATGTTTCTGTCAGTCATCTCATCCTCTACAACAGATTTCAGTAACATTTCAACTGATTCAGATGATGTCGCTTCAGACCAGACATTGTTATGCCTAGAAATCGAGCAAGACTCAGCAGCAGTCGAACTGAATTCAATTGCAGTTGTTCCAGATGAGAAGTCCTCGATCCAATTGTTGTCCTGACCTTGTATGCCTAGTAAAATATCCGTATCAACTAAGCTATCAAACCTAAGATGTACCTGAAGGTGTTCATCAATATCAATTTTCGGTAGAGCAAATGATTGTAAGCTTGAAGGGAATTTGTTGTTTTCTTCTCCTACTAGCTGGAAACTCTGGTTTTGAAATTCGCTGTCATCATAATCCATGGGTGTTTCCCTGAAAAGGTTTTGAAGTAAAAAGGTAAGCTATCGACTCCAAGTCTAAAACTCATAGGACAAATGAGGTATATAATAACTTAATGGAAGTTACAATTATAAAATTCAAGATGGGTTCTGTAAACTTCAATTTTTAAAATCCAAGCAATGATTAATGACCCCAAAGAGTTTAAAGGTCATTATTTTTTAAAAAGACCACATGATCTCCAATAATGGTGTATTCATAAATTATTCATGAGTGGATAATAGTATCTTAAAGTATAGACACAAAATTGGATCTTCCAAGCAATTGATCAAATTACTTGACAGATACTCTTGAGTGCAATTGTGTGAATGTGCCTAAACTTCAATGCCCACTTTACTCAGGAGTATAACTGTCAAAGATTAAAACCGCACTTAGGCACCAAGTTCCTTAGGCGTAAAGTGCAAAGTGCAAAAAATCAAGGCGTGTAGTAAACCGTGCTTGGGCATTTAGCAAAAAGCACAGAAGGTACACACTTGCACAAAACAAGACGCGTCTTAGGAGTCAGGATCTTCTAAGAGGCCAATGAATCTTAGTAAGAACCTCAATCCGGCTCTTCCTACTTAGGAGCTCATTTTTTCGACGACATGAACTCATTTCTCCGGTGACGGCCCGACGACAAGAGCGTTTCCATAACATGACCAGAATTTTAAAAGAATATATAAATTTTGGAAAGAAATTTGGAAAATTTTTAATACACGATTATCAAAATAACAAGAAACTAATGATTATTTACCTTGATATCATAAAAATCTCCATGAAAATGATCTCTATAACTTTGAAGTGAACTTAATAAAATCTAATAAATATTAAGATATCTTTATATTTTGATAACAATAATTAATAAACATAAAAAACTTATTAGTGCACGCTCCAAATTTTAGACTCTTCTAAGTAGTCATGCTCCCCAACTCTCGTCCCACGCTTCTGGCTTCTAAGAGACATGTTCATATCATAATAGAAAGAAAAACAAAGGTCCTCAACCTCGAAACCGCTTTGTTCCAAGTGACAATTGTTCACAACAAAACAGCAAAGATATGGTGGCACTTGAACAATTAATAGGGAGAGTTAATAACGAAATTAGATCCTTACACAAGGTCACGCTTGTTCGCAGCAAGAGCAAGGTACACGCTTGGCTGAAGCGAGGCACACCGAGCTCATGATGATGAAAAAACAAGTGAGAGAGAGAAACAAGGTTCCAGAAATCGCTTTCGTCTCAGCCCTACGCTTGTGGTTTCGGTTTCAACAATTTTGAAACTTTTTGTGGTTCTAGTCATAATTTGGATTCACATGCCCATATATATATATATATATATATATGGAAATGGTAATTGTGGCGAACGCTCCCACCGGGAATCGATCTCCTGACCACTAGGTTAGAGGTTCATTGGCTATATATATATATATATATATATATATATATATATATATATATATATATCCTGACGATATCCGAGAGAAGCCCATTTTTATATACAGGCTTCGGGCATGACCCATTATTGATCATGTAACGAATGTGGGAAATGGTTGATTTCTAAAATCCTATGTTGCACGGTCAAAAATACGACACAACAGATATCAAATACGACGACACGAGCATGGCACTGATATTGGCATGTCCTAATGTATTTTGGAATGTCCGTGTTGCACCCAAAACAATGTGACACAAAAATGGCACAAAGTTTTGGAGTGCCTGTGATTCCATGGTAAAATCCCACATGTACCACTGGAACTTCCGCTTTTTGGTGCCCACTTTCTTGATTAGAATGGCCATGTCACGTAATTGGCACTTGAATGCATTTAAGAAGGCTACGGAAAAATTAGTCCCATCTCTAAAATCAATCTTGAACTGTTAGTTCTTATAAAACAGTAGCCGAGACATTGCAAATTTGACCGGTTACTAGCCAGATTATTACATCAACAATTACTAAAATCTTGATAGGTGCTCACTGATTAGCTCAGCTCAAGCTCAACATGATTCAGTACCAGTGAGTACTGGCATCACCAAGTATCAGAACCTCTGTACTGAACACTGATCACACTGGGTTGTTAGCTTTGTTGGTTAGCAATTAAATCACCCACTGGCCAGCTCAACACACAACCTGGACCTATACGTGGAGTCCAAGTCAACACACGTCAGCATTAGTCAGCATTTCATTGCCAGGCAGCTAAGTTGGTATCAGAGGAGAGTATCAGTACTGATACTGGATGTAAACCCTATAAATAGAGAAGTAGAAGAGAGAAATCATCAGAGAATGCATTGTATTTTTTTCTTCTTCAATTCAGTTGATTTTTCTTTCAATTGTATTTCCCGCATTTTTACATTTGAATAACAAAGCCCAGTTCTTCCCCAATTTCTCAATTCCAATTCATTTCTGCACAAAATACTTATAGCTATGTCAAATTGTACTTGATCTCCTCAGATTCATGGCCAAGGAGCTCGGAGATCTATCAATTTGGTATCAGAGCCTCTGGAGCCTCTCCTCAAAGTTTCCGGCGAACGTGAGACGAGCAGCCATGGCTCCAGTGATGGTTCACCAGAGAATCATTCGATCCCAGAGGTCTGCAGAAGGGTTCGTGCTCTACAAGGTACAATCCATCATCTCAATCAAAAATTTGATCGACTCTTAGAAGAATTGGTTAGATCCAGAGAGGGAACTGAATTTTCTTCAGGACGAGCAGCCATGGCCGATTCTCAAATGCCAGTAGTCTCACAAACTCCACCCTCACTGAGTACACAACTCCCTGAAGTAACCCCCTGCTCATCCTTCTGCACCTATGACAACTCCACTATCAAATCCTTATCACCATACACCTAACCTACTATAAACCCTTACTCTCCATATCAACAAGTACACAGAACACCTACAGGAATTCGGTTCAATTCTATGATCCATGCCCAGGTCAATACACCTAATTCAATGTCTACACACTCCTCCATGTTGCCTATTCCCCCCTATATGGGGACATCATTCTGGAAGCCCTGCACTACACTCCAGTGGTCATTCTTGGGGACACCTGCACTTAGGTTGAAATTGCCCGATTGTGATGGTATTACTGATGTGGAGGAATGGTTGCTAAGGGTCGGTCATTATTTCAATTACTATAATGTACCTGAATGGGATAGAGTGAAGGTATGCTCTGTGCAAATGAAGGGAACTCTGCAGCCTATTGATTTGACTGGTTGATGAAGATAAGAGGTGGAATTCTCAGTTGGGAAGACTTGTCAGTCCATTAGGATCGAGTTTGGGCCATCTCAGTTCACTAATCATGTAATAGAATTGAAACTATTAAGGCAGGAAGGCACAATACATGAGTATGATCTCCAATTTCAAAAACTTTCTAAGAGAGTCCAAGGAATATCCAAAGCTTGCTTAGTCAACCAGTACATTGGGAGCTAGAGGGAGGAAGTCAGATATGAAGTACAGATGGCTAATCCAAGTAACCTGCCAGTGGCAATGCAAACAGCCAGACTTCACGAAGCCAAGCTATTGGCTGTTAGGCAGTCTCAGAAGATGAACTCCTACCAGGCCAGACCTACAGGAACATCTAGTTCTATGATACCCCACCATGGAGAGGATAGCAGGAAGACAGTTACTTCAACTATGACAGGGAGAACACATAACCCTGCAGGACCCATAACACCTACCATTTCACCAAATGAAATCATGAGAAGAAAGAATTTGGGACTTCGTTTTTTGTGTGACGAAAAGTGGGTCAAAGGACACAGATGCAAGGAAAAAAAGACTATTCATGATAATTGCTGATGATGAAAGACTTGAGGCACTGAGTGGGGAGAAAAGCACAGAGGATTCAAAGGAAGGAACAACTACAGAATCCTTCTCTATATCCTTACAAGCTTTAAATGGGACTATGCAACATTCAACTATCAAGATGAGGGGTACAGTTCAAAACAAGCCACTTATAATGTTAATTGATTCTGGATCCACGCATATCTTCATTGATGTAAATTTCAGTGAGAGGTTGAGGTTGCCAGTATCTGATGATGAGCAGTTTGAAGTCTTAGTGGCTAATGGTGAGAAACTGAGAAGCAAGGGCTTGTGTTCTAGGGCGGTAACTAATTGCCAAGGCAAAAAAAATCAAAATCAACCTGCTGTAGCTGCCCATCATAGGTTGCCACATTGTCCTAGGAGCTAACTGGCTCAGCACTCCTGGTGATCTCACTTGGAATTTCAAGGAATTAACAATGAGATATGAAGAACAAGGGAAGATGCAGTGTTTTAAAGGAATTCATGAAGATAGTAGTAGCCTACCTGAACCACTTAATAAGGAAATGAGACAAAAGTCCCAGTTCTACACTATCCAGTTGTGCACTGCTGAACTCTCTCCTAAATCCGCAGAAAGTACCACTGCCCTGAATAGTCTATTAAGCAGGTTCAAACACTTATTTACAGAACCAAGGGGACTGCCTCCCAAAAGGAAATATGACAACAAAAATCCCTTATTACCAGGGGCTACACCAGTCTGCAGTAGGCCTTACAGGCATCCATATGCCCACAAAAATGAGATAGAAAGCAAGTCAGAAAGATGTTGGACAGTGGATCATCAGACTAAGTACCAGCTCCTACTCTTCTCCAGTTATCCTAGTAAAAAGGCAGATTGGTCTTGGAGAATGTGTATAGACTATAGAGCTCTTAACCAGAGCACGGTCAAAGACAAATTTCCAATTCCTTTTATAGATGAGTTGTTTGAGGAACTACATGGGGAAAAATATTTTTCCAAACTGGATTTGAGGGTTGGGTATCACCAAGTTAGGATGGCTGATGAAGATGTACACAAAACAGTATTTAGAACTCATGATGGATATTATGAGTTCCTTGTCATGCCTTTTGGCCTCACTAATGCTCCCTCTACATTCCAGACAATGATGAATACAGTCCTCAAATAATATCTTAGGAAATTTGTTTTAATATTCTTTGATGATATCCTTGTTTGCAGTGCTACTTTGGAGGATCATCTTACTTATCTGGAACAGGTTTTTCACAAGTTATAAAGTTATCACCTCAAAGTTAAAGAGAGTAAATGTTATTTTGCTCTCCAGCAAGTAGGGTATCTAGGCCATGTCATATCCCAGGCAGGGGTGAAGGTTGATACAGAGAAAAATTTGGCAGTTACTCAGTGGACTATACCAAAGACCCTGAAGGAATTAAGAGGCTCCTAGGTCTTACTGGCTACTACAAAAGATTTATAGAGAGCTATGGTGTAATAGCAGGTCCTGTAACTGAACTGCTTAAGAAGAATGCCTTCCACTGGAGTGAAAAAGCACAGAAAGCCTTTGAAGAACTAAAGGCTGCTCTTACAAAACCTCCAGTTTTAAGCATGTCTAATTTTTCAGAGAAGTTTGTATTGGAATTTGATGCCTCAGGGGAAGGAATGGGGACAGTCTTGATGCAAAAGGGGAAATATATAGCTTTTCTCGATCAGCATTTGAAAGGAAGAGCTAAGGTTCTTTCCACATATGAGAAAGAAATGCTAGCTATTCTATTAGCAATTAAAAGTGGAGTCCGTACTTATGGGGGAGGACTTTTCTTACAAGGACAGATCGTACGTCCTTGAAATATTTACTGGAGCAGAAGATGTACATTGAAGCTCAATACAAGTGAATTTTGAAGCTGCATGGTTACAACTATAGGGTGGAGCACAAGAATGGGCAAGAAAACAAAGCTGCTGAAAGCCTGTCCAGAAGAGGGGAGGCTACACTGACTGCTATTTCCATAAGCCAAGCAGATTGGCTACAACAATTTCAAGACCAAATGAAGAATTTTGAGTATTATACAGACCGAAAAGTTAAGTGGGCCCAGGGTTTGCTAGATGAAAGGAAATACACCATGAGAAATGGACTGTTATACTACAAAAATAGGCTACTAATTGATCTAAAATCTGACTTTGCTATTACCATATTGAAAGAACACCATAATCAGTTAAAGGGAGGTCAGTATGGGGAATTAAAGACCCTACGTAGACCAAAAAAGGGCTGATATTGGAAAGGGATGGAAAAATCAGTAACGGAGTATGTGAAAGCTTGTGAGGTTTGTCAAAGGAATATGAATGAAAACATATCCCCAGCTGGGTTGCTACAGCCTCTACCTGTGCCAGATAGAATATGGGAAGAGATATCCATGGATTTCATAGATGGACTACCCAACAGTCATCATAAGACTACTATATTGGTTGTACTTGACAAATTAACCAAGTATGTACATTTATTTTCCCTGCTGCTATGGTAGATCATGTATTCATGGATGGTGTTCTCAAGCTCATGGATGCCCAAGTCTATAATATCAGACAGGGACCCAATTTTCACAAGCCAATTTTGGAAAGAATTTTTCAAATTTCAGGATACTCAGTTGAAGTATATCACTGCTTACCACCCTCAAACTGATGAACAAATTGAAATACACCATGAGAAATGGACTGTTATACTACAAAAATAGGCTACTAATTGATCCAAAATCTGACTTTGCTATTACCATATTGAAAGAACACCATAATCAGTTAAAGGGAGGTCAGTATGGGGAATTAAAGACCCTACGTAGACCAAAAAAGGGCTGATATTGGAAAGGGATGGAAAAATCAGTTACGGAGTATGTGAAAGCTTGTGAGGTTTGTCAAAGGAATATGAATGAAAACATATCCCCAGCTGGGTTGCTACAGCCTCTACCTGTGCCAGATAGAATATGGGAAGAGATATCCATGGATTTCATAGATGGACTACCCAACAGTCATCATAAGACTACTATATTGGTTGTACTTGACAAATTAACCAAGTATGTACATTTATTTTCCCTGCTGCTATGGTAGCTCATGTATTCATGGATGGTGTTCTCAAGCTCATGGATGCCCAAGTCTATAATATCAGACAGGGACCCAATTTTCACAAGCCAATTTTGGAAAGAATTTTTCAAATTTCAGGATACTCAGTTGAAGTATATCACTGCTTACCACCCTCAAACTGATGAACAAATTGAAGTTACCAACAGAAGTGTTGAAGGCTACTTGAGGTGCTTCTGTGGACATAAATCTAACGAATGGTGTAAATATCTTCCATGGGCAGGATAATGGTTCAACACCAACTGGCACTCTTCTACAAAGATCACCCCCTTTGAAGCAGTATATGGAAGAGCACCACCTCACCTACTCACCTATGTACCTGATTCACCACATGACAGAGATGTGACAGAAGCCTTAAACTCTTGAGACAATGCACTACAACTCTTAAAGAAAAACCTACATCCAGCCCAGGATAGAATGAAGAAGTCTGATATTAAGAGGACAGGCAGAGAATTTTCAGTAGGAGATTGGGTTTTCCTTAAGCTGCAGTCTTACAGGCAAGTTCCAGTAGGCCAAAGATAACCTCAAAAGTTAATCTCCTACCTACCATGTTATTTCTAAGGTAGGTGCAATTGCCTATAAACTCTCTCTACCTAAACGTTCAAATATCCATCATGTGTTCCATGTTTCTCAGTTAAAGAAGAAGGTCAGTCCTAGCATTGAAATCCAGGAGGGGACTCCCACTCAGACTTAGGAGGTAGTGTTAGAGCCTGAGTTGATACTGGAGAGGAGGTTAGTCCAGAGAAGGAACATAGCTGCTGTGGATTTATTGGTGCAGTGGAAATATTCTGATAGGGACCATGCCCTATAGATTCCTTGTGAGAAGTTCATTAGGTCTTATCCCTATTTTTGACCTTGAGACGAGGTCAATTTAAGGGGTGGGAGTTGATAGATGCTCACTGATTAGCTCAGCTCGAGCTCAACATGATTCACTGAGAGCTCAACATGATTCAGTATCAGTGAGTACTGGCATCACCAAGTATCAGAACCTCTGTACTGAACACTAAAAACACTGGGTTGTTAGCTTTGTTGGTTAGCTATTAAATCTCCCACTGGCCAGCTCAGCAGACAACCTGGACCTAGACGTGGAGCCCAAGTCAACACACGTCAGCATCAGTCAGCATTCCATTGCCAGGCAGCTAGGCTGGTATCTGAGAATAGTATCAGTACTGATACTGGATGTAAATCCTATAAATAGAGAAGTAGCAGAGAGAGAAATCATCAGAGAATGCATTATAATTTTTCTTCTTCAATTCAGTTGATTTTCCTTTCAATTGTATTTTCCCGCATTTTTACATTTGAATAACCAACCCTAGTTCTTCCCCAATTTCTCAATTCCAATTCAATTTATGCACAAATTACTGATAGCTGTCAAATTGTACTCGATCTCCTCCGATTCATGGCCAAGGAGCTCGGGGATCTATCAAATCTACAAAATCTATATATGATCTTTGCAAAAAGTAACTAAAACAACATAGTTTCCAAGAAAAAAAAGAAATCCTGTGCAAACCAACCAACAAAACCTTATACGGCGCCGAACGTGGCAACAAAATCCCAACTTTAAGCTCGTTCGAGCGAATCAAACTCCCGACAAAGCTAATGCTTCAAATTTCAAACGAAACCCTAATTTTCAAAAGTGAAGAACCCGAAAACAAAATCTCCAATAAAAGCAAATAAATCAGATTCAAACCAATCAATTTACGCCCAAGAATTCCCGAATGACTACAAAAGAGTCGACAAGATCCCAACTTTAAGCTCACTCGAACCGGTCGAACTCCTCGCGCAGCTATATTTTCAAATTTTCGAACGAAACCCTAATTTCTCAAAAGAGAACAGCCCGCGAATGAATCAGAGGGAAAGTTACTAGCAACATTACAATTTGAGAGGCAGGATCGAAAGCCCTAATTTTATTCGTAAATAAATTGAGAGAAAGAGAGGGAGTGTACGAGTGAAGTGGAGAGAGAAGAAAAAGAGAGTGACTTTAAATATAGAGAGAGGGAAAGACCTAGGTCGCTGCTCCTTCCCTCCATCCGTGGACGAGATCGTGGCCGTTGGCAGAGAGGGCCCGGGATCCAACGTCAGCGGAGAGGGGGTTCATTGTCCGAGGGCTCGGAAGCGGATCCGGGCGCAGGACCGCTCCGGCGGGGATCCGGCGAGGCCCGACATGGATCCAGCGGCTGGGATCCTCCGGCAAGGGGGTCCGGCGGCGGAGATCGGATGACTTGCCGGCGGGTCGGTGGTGGAGGAGTCACTCGCGCAACCCTTTCTTTTTTCGTGGGAGTCTCACTGAGCTTCGCTCTCGTTCGCACGCGTTTTTTTGGCGAAAGAGAGAATTTGTGGCTGAGGGGAAATTAAGGAAACGACGCTTGGGAGGGGGAGATTTACCATTTTGCCCTTCGGATTTTCTCGTACTCGCGTGCTATCTGTGGTCCCGGATTCTTTTGACGTCGTCACAGTCCCTCGCTCCTTTTTTTTGCACAGGACCTTTTCTTATGTGTAAATCTACTGTATTTAAAATAGGAGGGTGATCTCTTCAGTTCTCATTATGATCCGTGTGTCTCGGTACCTTTTTTTAAAAAAAAAATTTATTCATTTTATTTGATAAATAATAATACACACAATGTCCAAACAAATAAAAAAGTACACTCTGAATAACTTAAATTTATAAATAACTAATGTAGGATACGCGCGTTTTAGAAATGTCACACCCCTTCGAATATTTAATTTTATTTGATATCCGATAAAAAATAATAAATAAAATATCACAGTAAAGACATTACAAAATAATTAAATATATAAATGATAATAAACAAAATGAGTATATACAATATAATTAAATATATTTAAGATTTATTTTTGATTTTAGTAATATTTGACATGATTTAAAGTTCTAGGATAAAAAAAATTGAAAAATATGATTTGAGTAGTCAACTTAAGAATATTCTAAACTACGTTAATTGTGAGGACAACTATTAGTTAATTGCTATAATAATTAAATGGGAGAAAGATAGAGTTAAGTAAGTATAGAGATACATAGAATTATAAACAATTTGATATGTTTATGTGTTGATTGGGGCCCAACTTTTTCTTTTTTAGGGAGAACACAACACATGTTCCTTCTTTGTCTTTATTTTTTTGCTTTTTAGGAAAAAACACAGGTCTCTTTTATTATATAGATGTCCCTGAATTTTTGTTTTTTTTCATAAATTCCCAAATTCACCAAAAATAAGTTACTAAGTTCCTCACTCTCTCCTTATATAAACCCACATGAAAAAAAAATATATATCCTTGCAACTTTTATAAATTGTTATTTCTTTTTATCGGTTAATCCTCGTCTTCAACATTTGTTCTTGTCCTCGAGAAATAATTGACAGTGATATGTTTTTTTTCTACTTTTAAAATATTTTCTTGCTTCTTAATGCTGTTGGAGACGGAGGATGTGATTGATTATGTTTTTGTACAACTTTATTTTTATGTACTATATAGGGGTATAGAAAGTTCAATATTTTTTTTTTCTTTTTTATGGAAACCATAATTCTCCATTTCCCTTTATATTGCTCATTTCCATAATAAGAGAAATATGAACATATGTGCAAAGTTTTGAATAGGAGGAGTATAAGAGGTATGGGAAGAATGGAGAAAGTCGAGGTAGGATGATGGGCTGGCATCGATCAGAGGGGGAGGTGTATGCTTCTAAGGTTTTATCACGACCCGCACCCTGTATAGGGACACGAGAAGTGGGTACGTCCAGCCTACGCCGCAGTATCGGCGGTAGTAAGCTGTCCTAGGTTGCTAACTAATCTCATGTAGTGTATATAATGTACTTGTCCAGATGTCAGCTCCGAATGAAGGACAAGTAAAGGATAGGATATACTCAATCACAGTCTAATACACGATAAGATAACACAGAAGTTATACCTAAGGAATTAAAGACAACAACAACTAACTACTAAAATAATACAACAATGTCTCAAACAAACTTAATACAAACTCAATATCTTAACTTTAATACAACAAGTCAAAACATGAAAGCTAAAGTAGTCTACTAGCTAATCTCCTGAATCACTCCTGAGAGTCGGGACCAAAGGTAGCTAATCCCTCGCCAGGTCCATGGTAAGTAGGGCATGTGTCCTCAGGATTATCATCTGTAATATTTTTAACAGGTCCAATCAGGACAGGAACGAGTACAACTCATCTAGAAAATCCAAGTAAATGATAAAGAACTATAAAGCAGTTATAGACAGTTTTATTGATGAGCATGGCAGTTTTATACAGGTAATGATGGCATAGGGAAACAGTAAGATACAAGAAAAGAAAGGTAACTAAAACAAGAGAAGAATCATGGCAATGAAGACTGTAATAAAAGCTAACAAAACTAGAATAACATGTATGAGTCCAGACAGTACGATATAAGTCTAATGTAATCCCAGTGTGCGTCCAGTCCATATAATCCGATACCAGATGATTTCTAATACAAGATGAGTCCAACAGTGATCAATGAATCCAGGGTGAGTCCAACTATGATCTAACAGTGTGTTTTAAAATACCGAGGTCGACATGTAAACGGCTGTAGGTATCAGGCACATCTCTCACTGATCAGGCAAGAGATGGCTATGCTTCCGGTAGATTCCAGTGGAAGATTCCGGATTTGGGGTATGTCTACATGTCTTACTCAATATTTCCCCGCCCAGCAAGTGAATCCAAAATCGACAAAAGAATCGAGATGAGTCCGGCCAATACATGATGATTCCAGAAATGATTCCGGAATGATTCCAATGACTCCAGTAATAGAGGCCAGCAAGTAAGGTATGTGTCGATACATGAATCCAGAAATATCCATACGTGTTTGATACAGAGAATCACATAGAACTAACTAGAACTGAAATACAGTAATTGACAAATAAATGAAAGAACTATCAGAGAATGTACTCGCCTGATACTGAAAAGAGTAGCGTAATATCAGATGTCTGTACCAGGGTCACAATGTCCTAAAATAGAGCAATACAGTTATGACATGTCTAATATGAAGGTAAATGAAATCTACAATGCAATCTATATAAATTCTAAGCCAATCTAGGTCAAAGTCAAACTTGGTCAACACTACAGTCAAACTAAGTCAAATTAAGTCATACTAGGTCACAAGAAGTTAAACTAAGTCATACAAGGTCAAACAAGGTTAAACAAGTCCAATCTATGTTAAAGTCAACTCTTGGTCAAACATTCTAGCCAAACTGGTCAAGTTATCTAGGGTTTAGTCAACAATGGTCAGAATAGTCATTTACTAGTCAATATGGTCAAACTAGGTCAATCTTAGACTAACTAAGGTTTTGGTTAATCATAGATTAGTCAATAAGGTAATTAGGTCCAGGGTCAACTCTATAAGGCTAACTCAAACCATCATAGGCTATAATGTCTTAGGATACCTAAGATTCTATATCACAAAGCTAAGGCATAACCAATTATCTATACAAAGTATATCACACATAAATACATGTATATAATACCAACCTTAATCCTATAATCAAGCTAATCCCATACTCCAACTCAAGTCATGACTCAACTCTAAGTATTCCACTTAACCCCATATATATCTTAATCTACTTAGGACTACCCTCATAATCCATATGGTTAACCTAATCATCTAGTTAGGGTTTAGTCAAACCTTAGTCAAATAGTCCTTCTATGTTCATCCAAGTCATTTCTAGGTCAATTAGGTCAAGGTTTGACCTATAGTTGACTTTGGTCAACAATGGTCAACAAGGGTCAACTATCTAGTCAAACTAGGTCTACTAGACCTAATGGTTAATTCTAACTTGCTACTAACCATAGGCTAGTAATCCTAGGGCACTAAGACATATATACATAGACCATAGGCTAAGACATCAAGTTTATAACATATATGTATACATATCTAATTTATATACCCAACTATATATATAATACCATAATTTATATATATATATATACCCATACACATCCATATAACCATATATAGCTAAACATACATAATACCCACATATAACCCCTCTATATATATAATGCCTATATATATATATATAATACACTATATATAATACTCTATATATATATGTATACTACATATAGAGAGAGAGAGTGAAAGGAGAGTGAGAGTGTGTGTGCACAAGAGTGAGTGAGAGTGTGAGGGTGTGGCAGTGGTGTGTGTGTGTGTGTGAATACACAGCAGGGGGGGTTAAATCTCAGAAATCTGAGAAATGAGACCCAAACTCACACATACATATATGCATATATATACATATATACATACATACCTATATATATACATTTATACACTCACATACCCATACACATATACCCACACACTCATATACATATATACATACATATACAGTATATATATACATAAATACGCATGTGTATCAACATAAAAATCAATTCAAAATTCATTTAAAATACTGAAATAAAATAGGAAATACTGTTCATTCCTGAACAGTGGGGTAAACCCAAAATCAACACCAAAACCTAGCTAATACCCTAATCTAATGGTTGGTAATCGTGCCCCTAGGTATACTCGTGTCCCTCGTGTCCTCAAGTGTCCACCACGATGCGACACGACGTGTCCAAGAGTGAAAAACCCCAATCGGGTAAATTCCAGACACCACAGTGTCACAGCATCGTACAGAGATGCACACGCGTGTAGGACACGACACACGTGTCCATGTGTCTCGTGGTCGTGTCCCTAGGTTCACCTAGGGTTGGTCTAGGTGTTCCACAGCCTGAAACGTGTCCAAGTGTCATACAGTGTCGTGTCCGAGCCCGTATCAGAGCCTAATTTCCACGTGTGTGCTGTCAGTGTAAATTTGATGCACCCACGAATTCGTGTCCGACACAACACTAGAAGACACGAAACTTGGAGGGCATGTTCGCAGATATTGCCCTCTCGTGTCCACCAAGTGTCACCCCTCCACGTGTTGTGTCGTGTCCGCAATCAGTATCGGGTAGCAGGACAGCGTGTACAGTCTCGTGCACGCGTGTCGAAGGGTCATGTGCTCCACACGTGGCACGTAGAGCCTTGTGCTCGTGTCAGTGGGTAGGTGGGGTGGTTAGGTTCGTGTCTAGGTTTCTGTATCATGTCCACGACACGTGTGGACACGACACGAAGTGTCAAACAGTAAGGTTTTACAGTGTGCACAGTGTGGTGTTAACAGTGTGTTCGTATCCCATTTTGGACACGGACACGACACGAAGTGTGCTCAATCAACTAGGGTTGTGTCCTATATGTCTAGGGCTACCCAAAAATATAATTTGTTTCACAAAAACACAACATTAAAACCTAAGTGGCATTTCACCAAACACTTATTTAAAACCATGGATACGTGTCCGATACGGACACCAAATCCAACCTAGA
Organism: Iris pallida; assembly: GCA_029216955.1. NCBI lineage: Eukaryota > Viridiplantae > Streptophyta > Magnoliopsida > Asparagales > Iridaceae > Iris > Iris pallida. The sequence continues at coordinate 25,127,808 of JANAVB010002199.1, read as the reverse complement.
TCCTACCAAACTTGACCCACAGTTAGGGTATACCTATATGCATGCAATTATGAAGAAAAAACACAATATTAACTAGGTTTGAGGGTATTTACCTATGAGTGCAAAATTCTCAATAATAGGCCTATTTGAATGAAAACCTCCTTCAACTCCCAATGTCCAAAGCTCCACAATTTCCTTGCTAGCAAGCCATAACTGGTATCCTCTAGTGTAGGGGGTTCTAATGCAAGAAACTAGGCTCAATTTGGAGTTAAAATGGTTAAATGGTGAAGGGTTGCAGTTGTAGGAAAAACTAGGTTTTTAGGGTGTATGTAAAATGGCATGAATGACGAGGGGATGTGATTATATAGGATGGGGGTAGGGTTGGCTGCCATGGATTGGGGGGGGGGGGTAGGGTAGATATTTAGGGTTTCTACCACCTTGCAAACTTAGCTTCTAAGTCTTGGACCAAGTAGATAGATATTTAGGTTTCTAAAATATCTAAAAAGTAACATATCTAGATATTTATCAAACCTAGATATTTCTAACATAAAACTAACATCTAACATTAGTCTTCTAGGTTAGTTGCTAACCTCTAGATTAGTGCTAAACTAGGTTAGGAGCCAACATGACACTAATCAACTAATTAAATAATAATAAATTACATAAATCCAAATAAATTCTAATAAATTACCAAAATACCCTTTTGACTAAAAAGTGGTAATTTGATATCCTAATCACATGGTTAGGCTTACATGGTCATGGTTAGTCTCTAGGTTATGAAATCTCTAGGGTTTACACTAGGGTTATACTAGTAGTTAACCAAAGTCATAAGCCATGACTTAGAAAATAGTTTTAAACCATCTAAAAATCACCAAAATTCATAACATGACTAAATCACCATTATTTAATAATAAAAATAATAAATTTTCAAAATATCATAATTTCAGAAAACTGGGTGTTACAGGTTTGGTATTCGGCGATAGAGCTATTGACAACGGCTTCAAGTCGAAATGATAATAAGGAATGATACCGAATACAATATAGTTTGTCATGACGAAAGGAGCATAGCTGTAAGGAGCCATGATCCACAAAATAGACTGAGATGTCTCCCATGTAACCATAAAAATCTTATAACAAGTAAAAATACCTTGTGACAAAAACATAGAAAGCAAATTTTTTAGTACATTATATACAAGTTATTGATCCACCCAAAAAATTACTTTGGTTGAAACTATTTTGTAGCTACGAGTACAATGAATTGTTAACATACTTGAACGTAAGAAGTTTGGCTTATGAGCTTGTGAACAAGCTCGATTTGCAGTCAATTTTTTTATATTGCACGTACAATCAAACCATTTTGACTCGAGCAAGCTTAATTTATGAAATATAAATTAATATCTTACATGTACAAGTTTTAAAAATATATATTGGGTAAAATAAAATAAAATATTTTGTACAATTATTACTATGTCATGATTATATAATATTGAGATCTTTGGCTACCTTATAATATTCGAACTTTCATACCAAGTATATTGTAAAACTTAAGAAGGTATAACGTATAAAAAAATTACATAAGTAAAAGTAAAATAGCTACAACAACCAAAACAATTTTCCAGGACACGAATAGTGTTCTTTGATTTTTTCTTTAACTACATACTTCAAAGCATTCCCCAAATCTTAACCTAGATCTTTACGTCTTTTCCTATAACTCTTATTATGTATATTAGGGCTTAACCACCTTTTTTTTTCTCCTCTCTTTAAGTGGCTATTCAACTGTCTTAAAAATGTCTCTTTCTCAACCGATTATGTTTATCAACTGCATCAAATAATCTTAATATTTATCGTTTCAAAAGTTATGGCAAAGTATACAAGATGACTTTCCCGTATCTTAAAAATAAATCATGAATATCTCTTATTTGTTGTGCTTATAATTGTCTTACCATACAACAATCAACAAGGACATGAAGAATACTAGATGAGCTTTATAAAAGTTATAGATATTAAAATAATTATTCTACCATAACTAATTTAATAAGCATGTGTACACATTTTTCTAAGTGTCTCATCTTTCTCTATGCGCTTCTCTTTCACCAGCTTCATATTCTTTCTCCATCGGTAGTTTCTATCACGTGTTTCCTCTATCATTGGTGCCATATGCTTATTTATTTAGCAACATATATTTTATATGTTTCGTCAAGAGTTTATCTCATAAACGTACAAAATAGTCTGGCACAAACGTTTATAATCCTAGTCTTATTCTAGTTGGTACATGCATAAGGCCATCTAGCGAATATGAGTTTCACTAAAAACTATAAATAAAAAGGATAATATGTATGCACACACTATGTTGTTGCAACAATCGACGTGAGACTAAATATCGTCTAAAATCTAATTAAAATATCCATATTAAGAAAACCCATAAATTATAAGATAATCATCATTAAATTGATCACAAATTCCAACACACCCTTCGCACGTAGTGCATCGTCACAAATTGAAATGATAGTTTCAGTGTCACGTTTGAAACATGGTATTGTCTTATGGTTTGCTTTTATTTATCCGCATTAATTACTTGAAGCATACACAAACTTGCAATAGTTATAATGCAAGTTATAATGTTACTTTTTTTTTATCTTCTTGACAAACACAACAAAACTTGCACTAATAACATACTTGATGTTGTCGAGGACAATAAGGTGTTAGAGTTTGTGTGTCATGATGACAATTACATTATAAATCTTATGTGTGTGTTTTATTACGGTCAAAGTAATTAGAAAAACACACTTGTTTTCCATAAGACAATTTAAAAAATTGTTCGATAAATAAGATGTTAGTTCCACTAAGAATTTCTTTTAAACTAAATCAATTTGTATTTTATGTCCATATTCTAGCTATCAATACCACTATTTGAGACAACTATATCAAGTGATTGGGTGCCTAATTATACTCTGTAATCACAAATTTATATTTTTATTACATATTTTACTTTGCACATCTTTACTAACATTTTTGATATAAATATATGAACCTCCTAGCTTAGTTTTACAGTTTATAATGGTAGCCAAGCAACGTATAATAATATTTTGTTGGTGTTTTGGCTTGTTGGTGTTTTGCTTTAGAAACTAGAAAGATAGTCTCACATTGGAAAAACCAAATGGATGGTATCTCTATATAAAGTTTTGCTTGTGTTTAGAGATCACATGAAGTGTGGAGAGGCACATGGGTGCCATGTGGGAGCATTTTTTTAGTGGAAAGAAGGCTAAACCAACAAAGAAGCATTAATATTTTTTGTCATGCTCATAGGATAATTTTCTTATGGAGCTAAACCCCGAAGGGACTTAGCGACTCGGACTCGGGCTCAAGGGCGTAAAGTGGCATTTTGTTGGCGCACTTTGTACTTAGCACGTCAGCATCGGTGCAAGGTTATGGGCGCGCAGGTGCTGCGGGGCATTGTGCGCAGTTGATGTGCTCGACTTTGTGCGAGTCGCAGCGCAGGCGCGCAGGTGCCGCAGGGTTGCAGCGTTGAGCACGCAGGTGCTGCGAGGCTACGACGCCCAGGTGCTGCAGCGCTGGACGCACAGGTGCTGCGGGGCTGCGGCGCTGGATGCGCAGGTGCCGTGGGTTGTTGCAGGCTTCGTAGCTACGCGTACAGGTTGACGGGCTGAGTGGCTATGGGGCGCAAGTGGCGTATGATTTGGCTGATTGGAAGATTTGAGCAGTTATGGAAAGATTGAGTTAATTGATCAGATCCGCTCTTTGTGGGATTTGAATTTAATTTATTCAAATCTTTCCATTATTCGCTCCTATCTTTTGGCAATCAGTTACGGCCAGGATTAGGATTAGAATTTTGGCTCTTCTCTATAAATACTCTCTTCGTGCCTTCGCCGCCGTTGAAGTCCTAAGGAGTTCTTCGAGTTCGTGAAAGGAGGTGACAACGAGCGTTCCATAAGTTCTTTTGAACTTGCTGGTTCCTGGGAGCAGATCGTAATCGGGCGAATCTTGCTTTAAGCAACGGTGATCTTTATTATCCCAGCAAAGTCGTTGCATCAACTCCGGTTGAGAGCGATTATTCATATCGTTGCATCAACTCTGGTTGAGAGCAATCATTCATCTCGTAGCTTCAACTCCGGTTGAGAATGAGTATTCATTTCTCTCTTAGAAGAACGAGTCTTTCGTCTTTCTAGAAATAAGGGTTCGAGATTTTCATTTTTCATCAAAAGATCTATTTTCGGGAATAACAATCTCAAAGCAAGATTCAGATCTGATGGAGAACAACCGTGCACAACTTCTCGATACAGGTTTTAAACTTGAGAATTTTGACGGAGAGCACTTTAACGTCTGGAAGGGAAAGGTCAACCTCAATCTTCAGCTCATGGGCGTCGACTATGTGTTGACAGATCCTGAGCATTTAATTCCAGAGGATAAAAATGCTCGAAGGATTGCTGAAGCCACAACTTTGTAGTCGAAGTGGAGACGAGATAACAACCTCTGCAAGTTGTTGATCCATAAATCTATGGAGGACTCTCTAGCGGAGTCATACATCAAGATGGTCAATACAAAGGATGTCTGGGAGTCTGTAGAGAAACTCTACAAGACATATGAGAACAGAAACAAGATCCACGTGACCGAAAAGGTCTGGAGGATGCGGTTTAAGGACGACAAAACTATGTTGCCTCAAGTCAAAAAATTCCTCAAGTTACGTCAAAAGCTGGCGGATGACGGCATGCCCTTGGTCGATGCTTTTGTCGTCGGGGGTATTGTCGCCAAGCTCCCACCTGGGTGGAGCAACTTCATCGCATACATGTACCGCAAGAAGATATAAGTGGATCTGGAACGCCTTTTACACTGGATACATGTTGAAGATGAGTTGAGGACTCAACTCAAAGTGGACGCCTTGTCCAAGCAGATGGCTAAGGCTAACATTGTGCAAGGAGAAAATTCCAAAAAAAAACAGAAGGCTCCCTACCAAAAGAAGAAAGACGTTTACCATCTGAAGGTGAAGTCGGCTCAGTTCAAGCCCAAGTCCAAAGTACTTGGGACTTGTTTCAACTGTGGCAAAAAAGGCCACTGGAAGAGGGACTGCATAGAAAAACCAAAACAAAAGGAGCAAGGTGAGGCTAACTTTGTTGTTATGATTGCACAGGTTGACTCAGCTGGGATACAGACTGGTGGATAGACACTGGGGCCTCGTGTCATGTTTGCTCAAAGAAGGAGTGGTTCACCACGTACCAGCCTATTTCTGAGAATGTTATGGGGGAAAACCAGATACAAGCTGAAGTACACGGGATCGGGATGGTGGTATTGCAACTGACTTCGAGGAAGTCGCAAACGTTTCAGAATGTGAAGCATGTACCGGCCATAGCCAAGAACCTGGTCTCGGGAAGTCTTCTCTGTAACACATGATTGAGGATGGACACTAACGCTGGTCAAATCATTATGTCCTATAAAGGAACATACTTCGGGAAGGCTTTTTGCACTGAAGGGATGTTCAAACTTCAACTTGTAACTCCTATGGAGATTGTGAATGCAGTTTCTTCTTCTAGTTATTCTCTTGAGTTGTGGTATAATAGACTAGGACATGTCCATTGTAAAAGAATAAACAAGATGTCTAGTCTAGGGCTTATCTCCAAATGTTGGGGTAAGGAGTTGGAGAAGCGTGAGGTCTATGCGCAGACAAAAATTACAAGGAAACCGTTCAAGCGGGGAAGTACAGATCTTCTGGAGTTGGTGCACTCAGATATCTGTGACTTCAAACAGTTCTCCACAAAGGCCGGAATAAAGTATTTCATTAGTTTCATCAACGACTTCTCAAAGTACGCATTCGTTTATCTGCTCAAGTCTAAAGATGAAGCGTTTGAGAAGTTTAAGGACTTCAAGGCTGTCACTCCCCGTTCCTAGAATACGTATTTTTATATACGTGTACTGCTTCAATGTATTTATTTAATATTTATCATGCAAATTGTTATGTATTTAAATTTTTTTAATTTTACGCTAATTATTTCTCTGCATTTTATCTTCTGCTTTACTTCGCTTTTGGGGTTCGGCCGGGTTGGTTTATTTCCGGTTTTACATGAACCACCCCCATTTAAAGCCCCAAACCCTTCTCTCTCTTCATTACTTCTTTCTCCTTTACTTTTCTTCTTCCTCATAACTCTCTCCACCTACCAAACCCATAGGCAAGTACATCTTGCTTCCACATGAGAACCCATTTTTATGGTTCAATTATCCTCCTCTTGTGATTCTAAGAGAGTTTAGAACTTGGCATTTTATATTTTGAAGTCTCATTTTTAGTAGATCTAGAAATTACTATTTTTCGGATTTTATTGGTTCTGATCTATCAAACTTTCTTATTTTCAAGTTTTATTCGTTCCAGATTATTGAGACTGTGTTATACGCCATTCTGACCTGTGAAAATCCTATATTCGGGTTGGACTGAAGGTTTCACGGAATTTGGAGTTCGGGAGGAGTTTTACGCTCACGTTATACGTGTCAGCGTAATACCGAACTCTACGCCCACTTTTTTACGTGTTAGCGTAATATCGAGCTCTACGCCCACTATCATTCGTGTCAGCGTGAATCTGTTTTACGCAAGTCGACTTGGCTTGGCGTATTACGCATACTCATTCGTGCGTAAACTTAACTCTTTACGTGTATCAGTTCACGCGCGATGTTATTTTTACGCGTAACCCTGTTCTTTACGCATAGCTATGTTTTTACGCGTATTCCTGGGCTTGGCATAATTTCCTTTACGCGTAATATTAATCTTTTGCACGTTACTTTTTACGCATACAAATTTATGCGTAAACTTGACTTTTACGCATACCCTGTTTTACGCGTGATGCTACTTTTACGCGCAACTTTATTTTTACGCAGGCGAGTTTTTACGCGCGACGTTACTCCTTACACGTACTTGCTTTACTCACGTATTTTGCCTGAGCGTAAATCTTGTAGGAACGATATAGTAAAGCGTAATACTCTAGAGGGGGGGTGAATAGAGTTGGCAGCGGAATAATGCTAATTAAAAAATGTTAGCAACACAATCACAGTATATAATCACAGTTGAAATAATGTAAAGGCAGAGTTCAGAAAGCAAACGCAAAGACAGCGATGTATACTGGTATCCCTCTGTTGAGGACTAATCCAGTCGGTAGAACTCTTGCTACCAGTTGAATCCACTATAGGAAAAACCGCAAGTTTTCTTACGAAGTCCTTGCAACTTCTACAACGCGAGCTTTGATACGAAGAACTCGTCCAACTTCAAATGTGAAGAGGTATTCTTCAATCAAGCCTTCTGATTACAATCTCTCAGAAACTTCTAGACCGTACCGCACTGGCAAATCGACTAGAGGATTGTAACTGGCTTGGGATCTGAAAATGAAAGCTCTAGAAAACTCTTTGGAAGGCAGAAAGCTTTTTAGATAGAGAGAAGATTGAATGTGAATGAGTGAATTGAAATGATCGAAATCCATCTCTATTTATAGGAATTCCAAAGGGAGAACTCTGTCAGAATTCGGGCAGAATTCGGGCAGAACTCGATGAGCAAATCTCGGTCAAATCCGCAACTGCAGGAGGACCAAGTTCCAGAGAATTCAAAAATCAAACGGCCACCAACCGAACTCTGGCCGAACTCTGGCCGAGTTCTGTCAGGGTTAGGTTAGGGTTTTAAAATAGATTTTTGGTGATTTTTGAAAACCTTTTTGAAAACCTTTTTGTAAACATTTTGATAGGTCATTTTAAAAACATTTTGAACTATTTTGGGGATAGCCTATTTGCCAGTACGACTCGGTGTACAACGTATTCCTAGACTCAAAATAAAGTAAAAAATTACATTGCATAGGAAGTATAGACTCAAGTAGGCAAACAGATCTTCAGTCTTGAACGGAGTGAATATCCAATCTTGCTTATGTCCAAGAAGCTGAGATGTCCCAACAAGCTTCGTATATCCAGACAGAGTTTTGATCAATTATTAAAATCAGGTTGACCATAAAATCAGGTCTGTATTTAACTCAAAAAAAATGTTAGAATCATTTTTAATTTTCTCCCCCTTTGTCACTTAGCAAAATAATTGCACAAGAGAAGGCTCCCCCGCAGTAAATGCAGAAGACTCCCCCGCATTCAATGCATAAGTAACAAATAGCGAGAAAACAAATAAAAGAAATATAGTATAAAAATTAGAGAGATAGCATCACAGGCATGTAATGTTTCTACAAATTATCATCACAGGCATGTATTGCTTCAAAAACATAAAAAAATCTCAGGCATGCTATTTCACAGGCAGTTTAAAATAGAGAAGCAGTATAAAGAGATAGTGCTTAAACAAAATGCTGAAATAAACTGAGATGTCATAAATGAAACATCAAAAACATGTCCATGAAGATAAAAAGTACTGATAGCAAACTACAAAGTACTGATAAAAAGTAAATGATAAAAACTTGGAATGTCGGAGCATTTCCAAGTATACAATAGAATATCACTAATAATCAAATCAGATCTCATCATCACTATCCTCATCAATATCATCAGCAGCGTGGCCAGCATGACCGGAAGTACCAGCACCAGAAGTACCAGCGCCAGTAGGATGAGTAGGGGTGCCAGCATAGAACTCACCAACGTAATCTCGAGGTGCACGATACCAGTCATAGGCGTTACCTGGCTGGAAGTAGGCATGAACAGCCTTATCCTCACAGCGGTAACCCAAAAAAGCTGGATCACGAGGGATAGAAGCAGCAGAGTGACCAGTCTGGGCAAAACGCAGATCGGCCAAGGAGTTTGCCACCGCCTGGTAACGGGTGACATCGCGGAACTCTCGCTCGCGAGCCATGTCCGTCATCGAGACATACAAAGCTGATAAATGCTGATGTATGCCCTCAAAAGTCATGGCATACGGCTGATGTGGTGAAGATGGTGCAGTAGGAGGAGCAGGAGGTGGAGCTGAAGCAGTCCGGCTGCGACGCGAAAGCTGGAGTAACTTGGGCTCAGAGTCCTGAGTACAAGTCGATAGATCGATCTCGAATCGCTGAAAGATACGAGGGAGAATCATCGCATAAGAGAGATTTCGATCTCTAGTACGACAACGTCCCATCATCTGAATGATTGTCTTAGGGGCAGAAAAAGGAATCCCCTTGATAAGATGGTACATGGCGGACAGCTCAAGCGAAGTCACATCATCCTTGGAAGTGGATTTTCAATTCGTAGTTAAACAAGTTCAGGTTGTTAGCCTTGAACTTTCCAGAACGTACTTTGTCAGGTGCACAAAGTTCCGTTTTGAAACTCGTGAGTGTAGTGCCTTCAGGGAAATCGAATTATGTGATATCAACTAGCGGTTCACCTTCATTGGGAATACCAAGAATCTCCGCTAGAAGGACATCATTGAAGTCAATGTCTATGCCTCCAATACGTGTGCTCACGTCAAAAGTGTTAACTACGAGATTGCAATAGAACAATCTAATGGCATTAGTAGCTATTGGGAAGCACAGTTTAACAAGTAAGTGTAACCCTAATGCCTCAAATAAGTGACGATGATCAGGGAATACCGTCCATTTAACCGAAGCGCCGCTACATATGGAACGGGTGGAAAAGTCACCGTACCATAATAAAGCTTGATCGAGGGTTTGAAAGAAGAACCCATCGAAAGCGCCGTCGCTCTTTTGGACCGGCGAAAACAAAGAATCCGTGTGAGGATTCGAAGAGGACCCTTCCTCACTAGGACTGGTCTTCTTCCTCTTAGACGGATTAAATCTAGGTGCCAAAATAAAAAGCACTAATTTGAAAGGTGGAGAGAGAGGGAGTTATACCTCACGAAAATTGGATATGTTGTAGAGAAGAACGATCTCCGCACGATTCCAAATTTTGGAAGGATTTTACCAAGTAGATTGGAAGCAATAGATTGGTGAAGAACTAGGGTTTGGAGGTCGGGGTCGGCTGCTGCTGCTGTTGTAATTAGTTTGGAAGTAATGAAAGAGAAGAAGCTCTCGGGTTCTGTATATATACACATACACCCTCAACCGAACTCGGGCCGAATTCGGTCAGAGCTCTGGCCGAATTCGCCTAGGGTTCTTTCAAAGTTGATTTGTGCTACTTCTTTTTCATTGACTCGTTGCAAATATTTAATTCAAAGATTAGTTATTTTAGTCTTCAAATAACATAATTAATAATATTTTATGAATTAAATGTCGTTACACAGCGACTGTCTCAGATTAGCTGTAGGAGTACTGTCCCAGCTGGTGGAGGTTCACCGGGGAACTCTTAAGTACCGCTTCGCTTCAACCGTAGTTGTGGTGACAGACAGACTCTTTATTAGCTTGTCTCTAACACAGTTTTTGCATAATGATATATAATCATAAAATAAAATCAATTAATATTATTGACGTCCAAAATTCCTAATTCTCGACGTAAATAATTGAAACGATCTTCCGCTAGAGGTTTAGTGAAGATGTCAGCTAATTGATTTTCAGTATCTATGTACACAAGGTTTATATCTCCATTTTGATGATGATCTCTAAGAAAATGATGTCTAATCTCGATATGTTTAGTACGAGAATGACATACAGGATTCTTAGTCAAATTAATGGTGCTCGTGTTATCACAGAAAATGGGAATATGTGTGAAAAATAAATCAAAGTCTTCTAGGGTTTGTTTCATCCACAAAATCTGAGCGCAACAACGTCCTGCGGCGATATACTCAGCCTCTGTTGTTGATAAGGCTACAGAATTTTGCTTTTTACTAAACCAAGAGACTAGAGCCTTGCCTAAGAAATGACATGTACCGCTAGTACTTTTTCTATCAACCTTGCATCCAGCAAAATCTGCATCCGAATAACTAATAAGGTCAAAGGATTTAGTTTTGGGATACCACAAGCCGACAGAAGAAGTGCCCTTAAGGTATCGGAAGATACGCTTAACTGCGGTCAGATGTGATTCCTTTGGGTTAGCTTGAAAACTTGCACACAGGCAAACACTAAACATGATATCTGGACGACTAGCAGTTAAGTAAAGTAAACTACCAATCATACCTCGATACTTACGTGTGTTGACTGGCTTGCCTTGTTCGTCAGAATCAAGCTTTGTTGAAGTTGCCATCGGAGTGCTAATAGGTTTGACATTGTCCAGATCGAACTTCTTTAGCAAATCTTTTGTGTACTTGGCTTGATTAATGAACGTCCCATTGTTGGTTTGTTTGATTTACAATCCGAGAAAGAACTTCAGCTCTCCCATCATGCTCATCTCAAACTCATTCTGCATACACTTAGAAAATTCTTGACAAAGAGATTCATCAGTGGATCCAAATATGATATCATCAACATAAATTTGAATTAAAAGCAGCTTGCCATTAAAAGATTTAATAAATAGTGTATTGTCAACCTTTCCTTTTGAAAAATCGTTGTCAAGTAGAAAAGAGCTTAGACGGTCATACCAAGCACGAGGGGCTTGTTTCAAACCATATAAGGCTTTCTTCAACTTGAAAACATGGTCAGGATTTTTGAAATCCGTGAAACCCGGAGGTTGTGCTACAAAAACTTCTTCTTTTATAAAGCCATTTAGAAAAGCACTTTTTACATCCATTTGAAAAAGTTTGAAATCATGAAAACATACAAATGCACATAACATTCGAATGGATTCTAATCTCGCAACTGGGGCATAAGTCTCATCGTAATCGATACCCTCTTCTTGATTGTATCCTTGAGCTACGAGTCGAGCCTTGTTACGAGTTACTAAACCATCCTTATTTAGTTTGTTTCGGAATACCCAACGGGTGCCAATGACCGGATGATCAATAGGCTTGGGAACAAGTTCCCAAACTTGATTTCGTTCGAATTGGTTCAATTTCTCTTGTATGGCATCTATCCAGAAACTATCACTACATGCTTCATCAATAGATTTAGGTTCTAGCTGTGAAATAAATGCAACACTAGAAACAATATCTCTACTGGATGATCGAGTACTTACTCCTTTGGTAATGTCACCAATTACCAAATCTTGTGGATGATCAGCTGTGAATTTTAACCTCTTTGGTAGACTCTGTAGGTAGCTGGTTCCTGGATCTCCTCTAGGGGGTTCAGCTAGTGCAGAGCTTGGTTCAGGTTCAGCTGATGTTGAACTTGATGTAGGCAGATCTTCATCACTGTCATCGAGAGTCATTTGGTTCATTTCATCAAAAGTGGCGTTGATTGATTCTTCGATGATCATGGTACGTTTGTTGAAGACTCTGTACCCTTTGCTCTTGGCCGTATAATCTAGAAATATACCTTCATCGGCCTTTTCGTCAAACTTTCCCAAGTTGTCTTTAGTATTAAGAATAAAGCACTTACAACCAAAAATCTTAAAGTAAGAAACTGAAGGAATTCTATCAAACCAATAATTTAAATGGAGTCTTCTTCGATTTGGGTCGAATTAGAACTCTATTGAGCACAAAGCAAGCTGTATTGACAGCTTCAGCCCAGAAGTATTTGGGTAGGCTAAATTGATTTAACATCACTCTGGCCATTTCGGTTAGAGTTCTGTTCTTACGTTCCACAACTCCATTTTGTTGTGGAGTTCTAGGGCAGGAGAACTCGTGTATGAAACCGTGTGTGTCATAAAATTGCTCGAAATCAGCATTCTCGAATTCGCCTCCATGATCGCTTCTAATTCGAGTGATCATGTAACCTTTTTCATTTTGTACTTTCTTACAAAAGGCGACAAATTCGGATAATGCGTCATTCTTGCGTGTCAAGAAATATACCCACGTGTATCTAGAAAAATTATCTACAATAACATATGCATATAATTTACCTCCGAGGCTAGCAACTCTGCTAGGACCGAATAAATCCATGTGTAGCAATTGTAGAGGTCTAGTAGTACATACTGCGTTTACAGACTTGAATGTGGATTTGGTAGCCTTGTTCTTTTCACATTGGCTGCATACCGAATCCTTCTTGAATGTTATGTCTGGTAAACCGCGTACTATCTTCTTTGTGGATAATCTTGAAATTGTATCCATGTTTGCATGACCGAGTCTCATGTGCCATAGATGACTCTCATCACTTTTGGCCATTAAGCATCTACCTGAAATGTTAGCTTCTTCCAACAGATAGAAAATATATATATTGTCTTCCCTGATTCCTTCAAAGATAGTACTACCAGTTGAGCTATCAACTATAGTACATTTGTCTTTGCCAAAGTTGATACCATAACCATGATCAGCTAGATGACTTATGCTGAGCAGATTATGTTTCAACTCGGTAATCAGACAGACATCTTTAATCACGGGATAGGGAGACTTACCAACATCACCGATACCAATAATATACCCTTTCAAATTATTACCGAAGGAAACATAACCTTCCTTCTTCTTCTTCGACAGTATTGCAAATAGGGTAGCGTCACCGGTCATATGCCGTGAGCAACCGCTGTCGAGGATCCATTTGCTTCTAGCATGTGAAGGATGTTCCACCTACAAAACAGTTTGCAGATGAAACCTTTGGTACCCATTTCTTGTAGGGTCCTGAATTGTTAGCTTTAGGTATCCAAGCATAAACATTTAAATCTACAAGCTTTCTCATTCTACATGCAGATGATATATGACCAATGAGGCCACAATAATGACATTGTGCATGTCGAGTGTTGAAAGCTGAGTGGTGTGCATGGTTGGTAGGTTTGGGTTTTCTAGTATAGAAGAATGCATACCTATGATCATGTTTGGGCTTAACCTTTTGGGGTAAAGGTTTTATATGGTTTGGTCTGACAGTGTTTGGCTTGGGAATGTTCCGAATTCTCGGTAAGTGACACATGTTAGGATAGGAAGCAGCAGGCTCAGGCTGTTTTCCTAACCTAATTTCTAACCTTTTGGAAGTGTCATATAACTTAGTATAATCAGAAGTGAGTGATTCCATTCTGATTTGTGCAGATTGAAGACTTTTCTTTTCTCTAGAAAGATCTTCTCTCAATTGGTCTATAATCTTGTCTTTCTCTTCGGATGACTGTTTAGTCTCGTATAATAAGAGCTTTATAGAGGAAAACTCACCAGACTCACTAACATTAGCTCTAACCTCAGCTAGTAGGTCGGTAAGTCTTTCTATTTCTCCTTTGTACTCTTTGAGTACCTTCTTAGCGGTCTGATATTTACTACACAGTTTCCTGTAGTCAAGCATCAGGTCACTGAAGGCATCTCCTAATTGCTCAAAGGTGAAGTCATCATATGTTTCTACAGGTTCAGTAGGTACCTGATCGATTGCCATGAAGCAGATGTTTGCAGCGTCCTCTGAATGTTCATTTTCTGAGTCGCTAGCTTCACTCTCATGCCATATGCTGGTGTTGGCATATTTCCGAGACGTTGATCTTTTCAGGTTGCCTTTTTCATACCTGTTGTTCTTCTTGCTCGATAATGAGTTGATGGGACAGTCCTTCTTCATATGTCCCTTCTTCTTGCAGCCATAGCAGACAGCATCTTCTTGGTACCAGTTGTTGCTATTGTTCTCTTTGACTCTCTTCTCATGTCTCATGAATCTTTTGAACTTTCTTGCTAGGAGAGCTTGATCTTCAGCGTCAGATCCACTGCTGTCTGAGTCATCTTCAGCAGCTTTTCTGTGCTGAGCCTTGAGGGCGATAGTCTTCTCCTTTGGTGCAGGTTCTTCAAAATCTTGTAGCTCCAGTTCATGAGTGAGTAGTTTACCCATGAGTACTTCAAGTGACATTGTGGTGAGGTCGTTTTCTTCAATGATAGCTGTAGCCTTCGGAATCCAGTTCTTGGTGAGAGCTCGCAGGAGTTTGCGAATCTTTTCGTGGTTACTGTAATCTTTGCCTAAGAAGGACAAAGGGTTTACAATATCCAAGAACCTCTCGAACATTTGTGTGACTGTTTTATTTGGCTTCATTTTGAACGCCTCGTACTCTTGAGTAAGTCTGCTGACTTTTGCCTCCTTGACTTGAGTCGTGCCTTCATGTGTAACTTCGAGAAGCTTCCACACACCATTTGCCGTTGTGCATGTAGATACCCTGTTAAATTCTGTTCTGTCTAAGGCACAAAAAAGAGCATTAATGGCACGTGCGTCAAGACTGGCCTTTTTCTTTTCTTCCTCTGTATAACTGCTTTGGGGTTTTTCAACCAAAACTCCCTCGACATTTATACGAGGTGGCTTCTGATAGCCATCAAGAACAATAGCCCATAAGTCAAAATCAAGAGATTTCAAGAAGAAACTCATCCGTGTTTTCCAATAAGTGTAGTTAGTACCATCAAACAGAGGGGGTCTGTTTGTGGCCTGACCTTCACTTGTGAATTTCATAGTAGCCATGTGATGTGCTGTGATCTAATAAATAATGAATAAATAATAGCACTGTTACCTCGCTTTACCTGTAACACCCGCTCTGATACCAATTGTAGGAACGATATAGTAAAGCGTAATACTCTAGAAGGGGGGTGAATAGAGTTGGCAGCAGAATAATGCTAATTAAAAAATGTTAGCAACACAATCACAGTATATAATCACAGTTGAAATAATGTAAAGGCAGAGTTCAGAAAGCAAACGCAAAGACAGCGATGTATACTGGTATCCCTCTGTTGAGGACTAATCCAGTCGGTAGAACTCTTGCTACCAGTTGAATCCACTATAGAAAAAACTGCAAGTTTTCTTACGAAGTCCTTGCAACTTCTACAACGCGAGCTTTGATACGAAGAACTCGTCCAACTTCAAATGTGAAGAGGTATTCTTCAATCAAGCCTTCTGATTACAATCTCTCAGAAACTTCTAGACCGTACCGTACTGGCAAATCGACTAGAGGATTGTAACTGGCTTGGGATCTGAAAATGAAAGCTCTAGAAAACTCTTTGGAAGACAGAAAGCTTTTTAGATAGAGAGAAGATTGAAAGTGAATGAGTGAATTGAAATGATCAAAATCTATCTCTATTTATAGGAATTCCAAAGGGAGAACTCTGTCAGAATTCGGGCAGAATTCGGGCAGAACTCGATGAGCAAATCTCGGTCAAATCCGCAACTGCAGGAGGACCAAGTTCCAGAGAATTCAAAAATCAAACGGCCACCTACCGAACTCTGGCCGAACTCTGGCCGAACTCTGGCCGAGTTCTGTCAGGGTTAGGTTAGGGTTTTAAAATAGATTTTTGGTGATTTTTGAAAACCTTTTTGAAAACCTTTTTGTAAACATTTTGATAGGTCATTTTAAAAATATTTTGAACTATTTTGGGGATAGCCTATTTGCCAGTACGACTCGGTGTACAACGTATTCCTAGACTCAAAATAAAGTAAAAAATTACATTGCATAGGAAGTACAGACTCAAGTAGGCAAACAGATCTTCAGTCTTGAACGGAGTGAATATCCAATCTTGTTTATGTCCAAGAAGCTGAGATGTCCCAACAAGCTTCGTATATCCAGACAGAGTTTTGATCAATTATTAAAATCAGGTTGACCATATGATCAATGGGCCAACAAATCTTTGGCGTGAACCGGTGGCCTTAGCGTAAAGCTTGGGCGTAGACTAGTCATTGCATAGCTCAGCCTTGGCGTAGTCCAACCTCGGCGTTTCTATTGATCAATACTTTATTCACTTTATGTCGGCATGGCATTTTCCTATTATATCCTTACGCCTTTTGACATGAACTTGATATAATCATGATAGGTTAATATTGTTAATACATGATTGTCGTGTGGAATGTACCATGTGTCTTGATTTGGTTTGTGGATAACCAGAATGACTGGAACTTAACCCTGAGAGTTATAGACTCGACCATACTAAATACTAGTTGACTTTTATGTCTTGTCACGAATTGACATTGATTGTTACCTTGACTGAATGATTGATCATGCGTTCCTAATTGGAGCTAAGAGACTGGCTAGTTGTCTTATTGAAATTGAATGAGACACGTTCATATTAACATAAACTATTGTAATCGACTAGCCGATCCCGAACATTGGCATATGGACACGTGCAGACTTCAACTGATTTTCTACGAAGGCAGCATGTGTACTTTACAGTCAAGACATGATTATTCCGTGACTAGGATTGATTGTTGCATTACGCAATGTAAGACCTACAACCTAGTCGCACGGGCATCGTTGTAAAGTTGTGCATATCGTACTTTGTACGAAAGTACTCATTATGAATGACCATGATCCACGGCATGGGATTTCACTCAACATAGGGACTACTAAGTTAAATAAAATAACGATTGCATGGAGAGAATGGATTCTCGAGTTCTTATATGGCAGCCATCCTTGGGATAATTAATGTTCCGACATGCCGGCTGGTTCCCACAGATACTGCAAATCTGCCACACGGGCAGGGAGCGGTATCTGCTTATATTATTTATTGTATATTGATGACGGGTGTCCTGCTGGGACTCGTCTAATTCATGATTGGCACAATTGATTGATTGGGTAGACTAGCCTTGCTTGTATATAGTAAGAACTGAGGAATCCTTATTGCATAATTCCAAGGTAACTTGGGACTTACAGTAGCAAGCCGTAGTAGTTGAATGGTCGTTTAAATTGATTTGTTTGTATACTGTACCTACTCTGTTAACTAACTGAGATATTCAGAATGTCAGGGCATGACGGGCCAACTTCTGTCCTTGTTTGGTTGGAAAGTTGGTTTGAAGTGTCGTGATATTATGTGAATCCCAGTAGCAAGCAGAGACTTATTTATCATATTTTTAACTCTTATCACCGGTTATAATTCTCATGTCGTGCTTCTTTGTGGTATTTGCTATTAGAGGTCTAACCTCTCTGGTTTTGCATGGCCAGATTTAGAGCCAGTCCCCGAGGACTCAGCTTACTTCTACCTCCAAGATGGTCAATACTAGAGGAATGATCGCAGGAGGACACGAGTGGGTTCCTTGCTTCGCTGCTCGTTTTGCTACTTACTTTATAGTTTGCCGATTGGCATCGACATGTTAGTCAGATTATCTTGTACTTACTTTTGCATAATTGTAACTAAGTCAGACTGCAGCTGGTAACAATTGTGTATATCTTGCTATACCATCTGGCTATGTTTTGTAAAGCCAGATCTCAAGAACATTTTGACTGAGCGTTTGGGACGCCTTACTGCTTTATCTTACATGTTCTCTATTATTGCTTCTTGTTTGAATGATTGAGACAATAGATGTTGTGTAACCCTAGTGAGACTTTCATGTAGCATGCACCCCTTCGTCTTTTAGACAGCATTGATCGTATTATACGGTATTCATCTACCCGTAATACGTAGCTGGCTGAGTCACTCTCCCGCTCTCCGATATTCTGGTTCTGGGGCGTGACAAGGTTTTAGTGGTGGCCCATGCAGGTCTAATTTCAGACTTGTGGGGTGTTTAATTTATATGATGTCTCAATCACACATGTTTCTCCTTGATCTCATGATTCGTTACTCTCGAATCGAGCTTGACATTCCGGTATCCTTTGACCTTATTGATCTTTTCTGTCCGATCGTTTGATTGTTCTCTTGTCCTTTTTCTTAGGGGCACTTCGTCCGCATCTATCAGAGCTGGACAGCAACAACATGGGCAACACGGACAACCTGACCATGTTGATCAGCAACAAGGGCCAGTATTATCTCAAGAGACTATCCAAGAAGAAGTGATAGTGGAACCAGCCGCTGGACCGCAGTATTCGGAGGTTCCAACACCACCAATAGTTCCACCTACCCCTGTGGAAGTGGATACACTAGCCCTTCTGGAGATCATGAGAGGGATGATGGCTACTCAGCAACATCAGATGTTGGCCCAGCAACGCATGCACACTCAGCTACAAGAGCATAATGTGTTGCTCAACCAAGGATTACAGACGGCTTTGAAAAGAGGGGAAAGGACAGATTCAGGAGCATCAACCAGATTTTACAAGTACAACTCCCGTCGTTTCGAGGGCACGGAAGATGCCATTTCATGAGATGCATGGTTTAAAGATATTGAGGCTATTCTGACAGCAGCTAAGGTACCGACAGAAGAACGTGTGGATCAAGTGAAGTTGTTACTTCAGGACCTCGCACGTGATTGGTGTGAATCGGAAGAAGTAGGCATCAGACTTCCTGTTGCTTGGAATAATTTTACTGCAAGATTCAAGACGAAGTACTATGGAGTTGTGGCACAGTTTGAGCTACAACAGAAGTTTATCAACCTCAGACAGGCTGGCAAGACGGTAGATGCTTATGCAGCGGAGTTCTAGAGACTGAGTAGGTTCACCCCAGAGATGGTAGCAACAGAGAGCCAGAGGGCTATGAGGTTTCAGCAAGGGTTTCATCTTGAACTATTGCAATTGATAGAGGGACACAATTACCAGACCTTTGATAAGGTATTGACGGCAACCCGAAGGCATGAGATCACCATTCAGAGGATTGCAGCAAGGACTGGAGGACAGAAGAGATTCCACAGTCAGATTGAAGGAGGAGGGGGAGTAGCGCCCCGAACAACAGCACCATCCCCTGGCGTTCGCATTCACGATGTGGCGATGCGAGGGCCAGCACCACCAACAAGACAGCAGCAGCAGCAGCAGAGGAAGAACCAGCAACCCCCAGCGGGCTGCACTTATTGTGGGAAGGTAGGGCACACTAGAGATGTGTGTCGGACATTGAACTGGCAGTATTTGATATGTGGAAGTCCAGATCATCGGGTTACCACCTGTCCTATGAATTCGAGGTCATGAGGATTAGTACAACAAATTCCTGCTCTGCCAGCACCAGAGACAGGCTAGTATCGAGGACCAGCGGTGGCAGTAAGACCATTGGCACAACGCCCGTTCATGTCGCAGGCTCAGATGTTTCGGCAGCAGGGACCGCTGATGTAGAAGCAACAACACAGACCACCCCAGCACCAAGGCAGGGGCCAGCAGCAATACCAGGCTAGACCGCAGCATGGGAACCAACAAGGAGGCCGAGGGCATGCATTCAATCTTTCCTTAGAAGAGGCATTAGCATCGAAAGATGTTATGGCAGGTAACATTCTCGTCGTCTCATATTCCGCAGTAGCATTGTTTGATTCGGGAGCATCATACTCATTTATATCTATACAATTTACGATACGACTAGGAATAGAATTCGAGGCATTGCCAGGAAGGTTGAATATACTTACTGGTAATAGGCTCGTAGGAGTTAGTAGAGTTATTCTAGCGTGTAGCGTTGTAGTTTGTGGGCATTCCTTACCCGCCAGGTTAATAGAATTTTCTGTTAGAAATTTCGACGTTATCTTAGGCATGGACTGGCTGAAAGACAGTCATGCGACCATAGATTATCGTAGAGGGAGTGTATCTTTTAATATTCCAGGCATAAAATGGTTCACCATAGTCAGATCAGTGGCAACCAACAACTAGAGCAAGGAGTAGTGACGGCAATGGAAGAAGTTCAGGTTCCGAAGGTAGTTGAAGAGTTTCTAGATGTGTTTTTCGAAGAACTTCCAGGTCTACCACCGGTTAGAGATATTGAGTTCAGTATAGAATTGGCACCTGGAACTAAACCGATATCAGATCGAGTTTACAGAATGGCAGATTCAGAGTAGGCCAAGGTGTATCAGCACATAGAGGAACTGAAGGAGAAGAAGTTCATCCAAGCTAGCGTATCACCATGGGCAACGCCAATGGTACTTGTTGGAAAGAAGGATGGGTCATCCAGATTGTGCATCGACTACAGGAAGCTTAACACGACAACAGTAAAGAACAAGTACCCACTACCAAGGATCGATGACTTGTTTGATCAATTGAGCAGGGCTAGAGTTTTCTCCAAGATAGATCTTCGGTCAGGGTATCATCAAGTGAGGGTTCGGAAGGAGGATATTCCCAAGACAGCATTCAGGTCAAAGTATGGGCATTACGAATTCTTAGTAATGCTGTTTGGTTTGACCAATGCTCCAGCAATATTTATGGATTTGATGAACCGCATCTTTATGCCGTACTTGGATCAATTTGTCATTGTGTTTCTCGACGACATTCTCGTATACTCTGCCAGTGAAGAGGAGCATGAAGACCACCTCAGGAAAGTGTTACAGGTTCTGAGAGAGAACCAGTTGTATGCCAAGCTCAACAAGTGTAAGTTCTGGAGGATCATATTTCATTCTTGGGACACATCATATCAGGAGCTGGAGTAGCAGTGGATCCCAAGAAGGTAGAAGCAGTAGAGAGTTGGCCAGTACCTAAGACCGTAGCGGATGTGCGGAGTTTCTTGGGATTGGCAGGGTATTACAGAAGGTTCGTATCAGACTTTGCAATACTTTCAGCGCCCATGACCCGCTTGACTCGGAAGGATGTGCCATTCGTCTGGTCGACAGAATGCCAGGCATCATTTGAGAATTTGAAGCAGAAATTGATTACGGCACCTATTCTTACATTACCGGTTGGACCCAAAGATTTCACTGTATATTGTGATGCGTCAGGAAAAGGACTTGGGTGCGTCCTCATGCAACATGGGAAGGTGATAGCGTATGCATCTAGGCAACTTCGGGACCATGAGAAGAATTATCCAACTCATGACTTGGAGTTGGCGGCAGTAGTATTTGCTTTGAAGCTATGGAGGCATTACTTGTATGGTGATCGAGTGAACATGTACACAGACCATAAAAGTCTGAAGTACATCTTTACTCAGAAGGAACTAAACATAAGGCAGAGGAGATGGCTAGAGTTGATCAAGGATTACGACGTGGAGCTTCAGTATCATCCAGGCAAGGCTAATGTGGTAGCAGATGCTCTTAGCAGGAGAGGCGGCGCATTTATGTTGACAACACAAAAGCATATTTTAGAAGACCTTCAGGAGATGGGCATCGAGGTTATACTTCCTAGCGATATAGGAATTTTGGCAAGTCTACAAGTTTAATCCGACTTAGTAGACATGATCAAGACAGCTCAGGCACAGGACCCGAGGATTCAGAAGCTTAGGGCAGAATGTGAGTCAGGGCTCAAAAAGGAGATGAAGATTCATGAAGATGGTACACTTAGATTTGGATCACGTCTATGTGTGTCCAGTGGAGATATTAGACAGGAGGTTATGACAGAAGCCAACAGTTCTCAGTATTCTATACACCCTGGAGGGACCAAAATGTTCCAAGACATCAAGCAGCACTTCTGGTGGAACGGAATGAAGAGGGAGATAGCTAGATTCGTTTCTCATTGTTTGATATATCAGCAAGTGAAGACAGAACAACAAAGGCCAGCTGAATTATTACAATCGCTTCCTATCCCGGAATGGAAGTGAGAGCATATTACCATGGACTTTGTGATCGGTTTACCGAGATCACCAAGTGGTAAAGATGCTATTTGGGTGATAGTGGATCGGCTTACGAAAGTGGCGTATTTTCTCCCTTTTAGAGTAGGGCAATCTACAGAAAAGTTGGCAGAGTTGTATATGCAGTAGATAGTCAGGCAGCATGGAGTCCCTGTCAGTATTGTGTCAGATAGGGATACCCGTTTTACATCACATTTCTGGAAGAGTTTACATCATAGCCTGGATACCAAGTTAAGATTTAGTACGGCTTACCACCCACAGACAGACGGACAATCAGAAAGAATAATTCAGACTTTAGAAGATATGTTACGAGCTTGTACCCTAGATTTTGGAGGGTCTTGGGAGAGTCACCTGCACTTAGTTGAGTTCTCGTACAACAACAGTTATCAAACCAGTATCCAGATGGCACCATTTGAAGCACTATACGGTAAGAAGTGTAGGTCGCCACAGGCATGGAATGATATCGGGGAAAGGAAGATGTTAGGTCCATAAATGATTGTTCAGATAGTTGAAGTGGTCAAGAGAATTAGAGAGCGACTTCGAGTTGCGCAAGATCGGCATCGACATTGGGCGGACCAGCATCGTAGGCCGTTAGAATTTTCTGTTGGGGACCACGTGTTCTTGCGGATCTCACCTACTCGTGGGGTCATTAGATTTGGCGTTCGTGAGAAGTTGAGTCCACGATACGTAGGCCCATTTGTTATTCTTGATAGGGTGGGCGACGTTGCTTATCGTTTGTCCCTTCCACCTTCGTTATGGGAGGTACATGATGTATTTCATGTATCTCAGTTGCGTAGGTATGTATCGGACCCAAGCCATATCCTCGATCATTCTGAGCTGGTTGTTGGTACCAATCTATCTTACGAGGAACAGCCGGTGTCCATTTTGGACCGAAGGGAGAAGATACTCAAGAACCGAACAATTAGCCTTGTCCGTGTTGCTTGGGTTCATCACTCCTTAGGAGAGTCAACGTGGGAACGTGAGGATGATATCCGATCACGGTATCCGCACCTATTTGACTCACAAGGTATATTTCTTCCCGTGTACCTTGATTGTCTTGATTCCTCATGCTTATCACCTTATGAGTAGAATTTCTTGATGCCGTAGATTGATAAATATAAATGTATTACTTGCTATTGGTATTTAAAATAATTGCTTGCTCAAATTGCCTGTACCTAGATGAAGTTTAGCTCCGATGTTTCTGTCCTGCTTGGATTTAAAATTTTGAGAACGAAATTTTCCTAAGGAGGGTAGAGATGTCACTCCCCGTTCCCAGAATACGTATTTTTATATACGTGTACTGCTTTAATGTATTTATTTAATATTTATCATACAAATTGTTCTGTATTTAAATTCCTTTAATTTTACGCTAATTATTTCTCTGCATTTTATTTTCTGCTTTACTTCTCTTTTGGGATTCGGCCGGGTTGGTTTATTTTTGGTTTTACATGAACCACCCCATTTAAAGCCCCAAACCCTTCTCTCTCTTCATTACTTCTTTCTCCTTTACTTTTCTTCTTTCTCATAACTCTCTCCACCTACCAAACCCATAGGCAAGTACATCTTGCTTCCACATGAGAATCCATTTTTATGGTTCAATTATCCTCCTCTCCTGATTCTAAGAGAGTTTAGAACTTGGCATTTTACATTTTGAAGTCTCATTTTTAGTAGATCTAGAAATTACTATTTTTCGGATTTCATTGGTTCTGATCTATCAAACTTCCTTATTTCCAAGTTTTGTTCGTTCCAGATTGTTGAGACTGTGTTATACGCCATTCTGACCTGTGAAAATCCTATTTTTGGCTTGGACTGAAGGTTTCATGGAATTTGGAGTTCGGAAGGAGTTTTACGCTCACGTTATACGTGTCAGCGTAATACCGAACTCTACGCCTACGTTTTTACGTGTTAGCGTAATATCGAGCTCTACGCCCACGATCATTCGTGTCAGCGTGAATCTGTTTTACGCAAGTCGACTTGGCTTGGCGTATTACGCATACTCATTCGTGCGTAAACTTAACTCTTTACGCGTATCAGTTCACGCGTGATGTTATTTTTATACGTAAAATGTTTTACGCGTAATCCTGTTCTTTACGCATAGCTATGTTTTTACGCGTATTCCCGGGCTTGGCGTAATTTCCTTTACGCGTAATATTAATCTTTTGTACGTTACTTTTTACGCATACAAATTCATGCGTAAACTTGACTTTTACGCATACCCTGTTTTACGCGTGATGCTACTTTTACGCGCAACTTTATTTTTACGCAGGCGAGTTTTTACGCGCGACGTTACTCTTTACGCGTACTTGCTTTACGCACGTATTTTGCCTGAGCGTAAAGCTTTGGCGTGAACCGGTGGCCTTAGCGTAAAGCTTGGGCGTAGACTAGTCATTGCATAGCTCAGCCTTGGCGTAGTCCAACCTCGGCATTTCTATTGATCAATACTTTATTCACTTTATGTCGGCATGGCATTTTCCTATTATATCCTTACGCCTTTTGACATGAACTTGATATAATCATGATAGGTTAATATTGTTAATACATGATTGTCGTGTGGAATGTACCATGTGTCTTGATTTGGTTTGTGGATAACCAGAATGACTGGAACTTAACCCTGAGAGTTATAGACTTGACCATACTAAATACTAGTTGACTTTCATGTCTTGTCACGAATTGACATTGATTGTTACCTTGACTGAATGATTGATCATGCGTTCCTAATTGGAGCTAAGAGACTGGCTAGTCGTCTTATTGAAATTGAATGAGACATGTTTATATTAACATGAACTATTACAATCGACTAGCCGATCCCGAACATTGGCATATGGACACGTGCAGACTTCAACTGATTTTCTACGAAGGCAACATGTGTACTTTACAATCAAGGCATGATTATTCCGTGGCTAGGATTGATTGTTGCATTACGCTATGTAAGACCTACAACTGTAAGCCCCCTGAATTTTTAGGATTATTTTTGAAATTTCTAAATGAATTATTATCGATGATTCATTTTTATTTAATTAATTTTGATCATTAATGCTCTTTACCGTGACTTGGATTTCTAGAGCATCAGGGATGCCAGTCTCTGGAAACTTTCTTCTTGAAGTTTGTAGTAGACGAGATTATCTTGATGTTGATATATCGTGTCCTACTCGAACTCGTTTCCTTGTGCTCTTTTTGTATCGCGCAACTTCGGGCCAACTTAGACCAATTTATCGTTGAATATTAATTCTCACTTTCATCTTTGATCATCGTTTGCACGTTACCGTGACTTTTAATTTAGGAGCACAAGACCAGTCATTTTCTCAGAACCAACTTGTCATACCTGATCTACTCGAGACGCTCTTCACCCATGACCTTCGTGTCCCACTCAGACACACCATCTTTTGCTTTATTTGCTTCGCACAACTTTTGGGTCAATTTAGGCCAATTAATTATCCACCGTAAATTGTGACCTGACTTCCAATTTAATTTCGGGACCCGACATCGACCCAACCTAGTCGACCCCAAATATGGACATGGCCCACATGAAGCCTACTACCCACATGATACTCGTGTCCCATTTATTTGAGTCCCCACATGCTACTTATTTTCCCATGATCTTAAATACCTATTTTAATTCAAATATTGCACCACGTCCGATTTTGACCCGACCCGGCTCGACCGAACCCGAACCCAAGTCCATGTTGTCCTCTCGTGACTACCCAAACACCCCACATAAATTCCCACTTTTTCTTATTTTTAAATCTCTCTCTACAAATATCTCTCTTTTTCTAATATGTATATATATATGTATATACATATATATAAATATTTCTATCCTTAAATCACTCCACACCTACACACACACAAACACCTTACCCCCCCTCCTGTACGAGCAGCCTACCCCCTTTCTCTCTCCCCTCTCTCTCTAATAGTATCTATCTCTCTCTCTCTCTATAAATATCTCTCTCACTCTCTTTATACTTTATATACACAACCACACATATACTAATATCTCACCCTCTCTCTCTTCACTCCTACACATAAACACACGCACACCCTTCCCATCACAGCCGACCTCTCCTCCCTTCTCTCATTCTTTTTCTTCTTCTCATCATCATCTTCTTCTCCCTCCTTCTTCTTCTTTATTTTCATCACCACCATCACCATTCATCACCACCACCATTACCATTCATCACCACCATCACCATTCATCACCACACCACCACCTCTACCACACCAACAATGCCGTTGCCGTTCTCCGGCGACCGCCACCGTACCGCACCGCCGTCGCCCTGGCCGCGCACATGCAGCAGCAGCCCACAGTACGGCAGCAGCAGCAGTAGGTTGCAGTTCGCCGCGGGTGGCCGCGCACCACCGCGCGCCACCGCGTGGTCGGCCACCCAAAGCCAGGCGACCCCGGCGAGCACTCCCCTACGCCGTCCTCGACCTCCCCGACGAGCCACGTAGATGATTCGTGCGTTTCGCACAGAATCTCGTCGACGCGCGCGCGAATGAGATCCAGAAAGTGCACTTCGTCGCAGCAACTTCGTACGCATTTACCGAGAAATCCGACCGTTGGATCGGCGATTTCTTTGCTCCGTCTCAATCTCGGTATATACCCCTTCACTCCTATCAAATTTCATCCATTAATTTTGTCGTTTGATACATCAAAGCCGGCCACTATACCCCTTCACTCCTATCAAATTTCATCCGTTAATTTTGTCGTTTGATACATCAAAACCGGCCACCAAGTTGACCATTTAAATTGTGTTATTTTTGGACAGTTTTGCGGAGCCAACTTCGTCGGTTCGTATCTCCTCCATCGCAGCTCCGTCTGGCGTGCCACTGGTTCCTATGCGAAGCTGGTATAACCCTCTTCCTACCCCTCCAGTTTCGTTTCATTGTGAGCATGTTTGATTGGTTGAATTCCACGCCAAAGTTGGCCGTCTGAATTCGTAATTTCTAATTTGTAAAATTCTATTTTTGAACCCAGGACTCCGGATTCAATTTCAGACATCACTAGTAGACTCGTGGCGTCGTTCTGGCACGTTTTCATATAAAGTTTGTTAGATTTGGAGGACGTGGCCCCTGACACGCATTTCGGTGCAAAGCGGGCCCCACAGTCCGGGTCAACGGGACTTTTTGATGCCGGCTCATCGGAATCCAATTTCGGATATATCGTTGAGTTCGTATCGTCATTCTGGACTCGTTGACATATAATTTGCTAGGTTTTAGTGGACATTGGTTTCGGCACGCATTTTGGTGCAAGTCGGATACCAATATCCAGGTCAACGGGTCTTTTTGAGATCGGCTCATCGAAATCCAATTCCGTATATACCGTTGAGTTCGTATCGTCATTCTGGACATGTTGACATATAATTTGTTGAGTTTTGAGGACATTGGCTCCGACACGCTTTTCCGTGCAAATCGGAATTTCAATGTCCTGGTCAACGGACCAATTTGAGATCGGGTCAACGGAATCCAATTCTGGACATACCGTTGGGTTCGTATCGTCATTCTGGATTCGTGGACATATAATTTGTTAGGTTTGCTAGACTAGTATTTTTGCACATTTTTTGGTGCAAAGCGGGTCCGATATGGACACCGTTTTAACTCAAAATTACCTTTTTGTCCCTGTGTCCAAATTGGACTTATGGATAGGCTGTTCTAGCTATTTTGACCATTCTGGACACGTTGGTAATGGTTGTTTCACCATCCAACAACATCTATAGGTTTTCACCCTATTATTATAATCTTCCTCCTTTTGTGGTATTTTGAGATCCATCAATTCTAGTGATTTCACAACTACTGAAATTTAATGTGTTGACCCTGTAGATGTTTATAGAGACCAGCATTGACCCTGTTTGACCATGGTTGACTGATTTGACTGAACGTCGAAGTAGAGTCAACATTTGACCTAGGTTAGACTAGTTTTGACCTCGGTTGACCACAGTTGACTACTTTGACCAAAAGTCAACCGGAAGTCAA
Organism: Iris pallida; assembly: GCA_029216955.1. Lineage (NCBI taxonomy): Eukaryota > Viridiplantae > Streptophyta > Magnoliopsida > Asparagales > Iridaceae > Iris > Iris pallida. Next base: position 25,099,673 of record JANAVB010002199.1, on the reverse strand, counting down.
CCGTAGCCTAAAATTGACTAGAACTGGACCAGAGTTGACCAGTTGACCCAAAGTCAACTGTTAGTCGATGTTAGTCAAGTTTGACCTAGAGTTGACCTAGGGTTGACCGAAGTTGACCAGTTGACCAAAAGTCAACTGTAAGTCAACCATTGACTTAGATTGACCTAGTTTGACTTAGTATGACTTGATTTTACTTCCAAACCCTTATATTGATACAGTATTCCATCTATAGGTCCTCGAGACACTGTTTTTGGACTCAGTTGACATATTCCACCAGATCTCAGGCGAGTACATTCTTTGATAATAATTCTGTTTTATGATATCGTTTTTGTTTTTAGTATTTAGTGTAGATATCCTTGTTCTCTTGACACATTGTTCACACGGATTGGTATTTGTTTGGATTCCGTCATAAGATATTATTCCTCTTATATATGGTATGCCTTGAGCAAGTCTTCCTTGTTTTCGTGTTCATTGTATAGATACGAATCCTGTGAAGGAGAGCTACTTCACAGAGAATGCGTGTCATGACGTGTCATGACTGGATCCACTATATTAGTCAGGGATGGGGGTGTTAGCGTAGATATGTGATCAATACCCCACAGTATTATATTTTATCATCATTGTATAGTGTTAATCATACACTCACATATGATTTGCCAGGCCAAACATTGTATCAAGTTCTAAGCCGATCACATGTTAAAACTAGTGCTAAACTCACATAGATAGCAGTTCCAGATTTTTGTACATGTTATACACTGTTCTCTTGTCTTATCTTATTACAGTTTTGATATACCCTGTCAGGATGCATGTACGCTCTACTTTACCTAGTATATTCTCTCTATTTACTGCTATATTTTCAATATCGTCTAATTAGAACTGTTATTTGAGATTTGTGCTCGTTCCATCCTGACTGGATATGTTGACAAAATTTTAGGAGTATTTGTGCCCTCAGTATTGGACTTCATGATTTTGCTAGCTGAGGTGGATCTCACTATTCTTCTATGTGAGTTACCTGGTAGTTATCCTTAGTTAGTCTTCTTGTTCCTTCTTTATTTTCTTATCTTATGATCCTTGTAGATTCTAGTTGTTCTAGTGATATTGTTATTATTTCTTGTCTTATCTTCCTTAGTTTTCGTGATATGACATGAGTACATTTCTAGTTATGGATCTTTAGATGTTGTAGTTAGTTTAGGGTACTTGACAGTGCTCTACCGCCGATACTGCGACGTAGGCTGAGCATGGCCCACGTATTCGTACCCGTATATCCGGGTGCGGGTCGTGACAACAACCTAGCCACACGGGCATCGTTGCAGAGTTGTGCATATCGTACTTTGTACGAAAGTACTCATTATGAATGACCATGATCCACGACATGGGATTTCACTCAACATAGGGACTACTAAGTTAAATAAAATAACGATTGCATGGAGAGAATGGATTCCCGAGTTCTTACATGACAGCCATCCTTGGGAAAATTAATGTTCTGACATGCCGGTTGGTTCCCACATATACTACAAATCTGCCACACGGGCAGGGAGCGGTATCTGCTTATATTATTTATTGTATATAGATGATGGGCGTCCTGCTGGGACTCGTCTAATTCATGATTGGCGCAATTGATTGATTGGGTAGACTAGCCTTGCTTGTACATAGTAAGAACTGAGGAATCCTTATTGCATAATTCCTAGGTAACTTGGGACTTACAGTAGCAAGCCGTAGTAGTTGAATGGCCGTTTAAATTGATTTATTTGTATACTATACCTACTCTGTTAACTAACTGATATTATGTGAATCCCAGTAGCAAGCGGAGACTTATTTATCATATTATTAACTCTTATCACTGGTTTTAGTTCTCATGCCGTGCTTCCTTGTGGTACTTGCTATTAGAGGTCTAACCTCTCTGGTTTTGTATTGCCAGATTTAGAGCCAGTCCCCGAGGACTCAGCTTACTTCTACCTCCAAGATGGTCAATACTAGAGGAATGATCGCAGGAGGACACGAGTGGGTTCCTTGCTTCCCTGCTCGTTTTGCTACTTACTTTATAGTTTGCCGATTGGCACCGACATGTTAGTCGGATTGTCTTGTACTTACTTTTACATAATTGTAACTAAGTCAGACTGCAGCTGATAACAATTGTGTCTACCTTGCTATACCATCTGGCTATGTTTTGTAAAGCCAGATCTCAAGAATATTTTGACTGAGCGTTTGGGACGCCTTACTGCTTTATCTTACATGTTCTCTATTATTGCTTCTTGTTTGAATGATTGAGACAATAGATGTTATGTAACCCTAGTGAGACTTTCATGTAGCATGCACCCCCTCGTCTTTTAGATAGCATTGATCGTATTATACGGTATTCATCTACCCGTAATACGTAGCTGGCTGAGTCATCCCCCGCTCTCCGATATTCTGATTCTGGGGCGTGACAAAGGCTGAAGCCGAGCGTCAAACCGGACAACAACTCAAGAGACTCAGAAGTGATTGAGGTGGAGAGTATAGGTCTCATGAATTTGCATCGTTCTGCAGAGAACATGGAATCATCAACGAGACAACTGCTCCGTACTCCCCTCAATCAAATGGTGTTGCAGAAAGGAAGAACAGAACGTTAACAGAGATGATGAACTCAATGCTGTTGACTGCGGGTCTTTCAAATTGTTTCTGGGGTGAAGCAGTGCTTACGGCTACGTTCATATTGAATAGAGTGCCGCATGCTACTTCATAAGTCACTCCTCATGAACTTTAGTTCAAGGTCAGACCTAACTTGAATGTCATTCGAATATGGGGGTGTCTGCATGCGGGAAGCTTTCGGAAGAAGCTGGGAACAAGGACTATAAAGACTATATTCCTGGGTTATGATGATAAGAGTGATGCTCGGAGGTTCCATGATATTGAGAAATCATATCATTGAATCTCACGATGCAGAATTCATTGAAGATAAGTTTGCAAGGCACAAGAACATTATTGTCGTGGATATTTCGGAGAACAATGTGAGTGCGCAGAAGGCTCAAGTTCCTTACGAAGAGGTAGTCCAAGAAGATATTGTTGCTGCAAGAACAACTATTGAACCAGAACTCGCAGAACCTGTATCTAAGCAAGTGAGGAGAAAGAAGGACTTCGGAGAGGATTTTGTCACCTATCATGTGGAAGCAGATATGCTTACCTATGATGAGGCGATGAAGACCAGAGATGGTATCTTCTGGAAGGAGGCTATTAATGATGAGTACGACTCGATAACCTCCAACACCACGTGGGTGTTGGTCGATCTACCTGATGGAGAAAAACCAATTAGTTGTAAGTGGATCTTCAAGAAGAAGATGAAGGCCGATAGAACTATTGACAAGTTCAAGACAAGTTAGTTGCCAAGGGTTTTTTCAGAAGCAGGGGATCGATTATTTTGACACATATGCTCCAGTAGCTTGGATGACGACCATCAGGATGTTGATTGCTTTAAGTATAATTCACAAGTTGTTAATCCATCAAATGGATGTTAAGACCGCTTTCATGAATGGTGAATTGATCGAAGAGATCTACATGCAACAGCCAGAAGGATTCGTCGTCAAGGGCCTCGAAGACAAAGTCTGCAAGTTGGTGAAATCTCTGTATGGTCTGAAGCAAGCCCCCAAGATGTGGCATAAAAAGTTTGATAAAGTCATAAGATTAAACGCTACAGTGTCACGACCCGCACCCAGCGTAAGGGCATGAGAAGTAACGAACGCCCAGCCTACACCGCAGTGTCGACGGTAGAACGCTGTCCTGAGTCACAGTATCTGATACAGTCTAAAATAAACTCCGAATGGAGAGTAAATAATAAGTAACTCAATCAAAATACTAAGATGGAATAGAAGAAAGAATCTCAAGAGAGTCACAGATAAAAAGTCTAGGTGTAAAATCACCAGAATAAAACTCAAGTACAACTCATAAAGTCTCAAGTGGAAAGACAATAAAAAACTAAGTCTCAGCAAGACTATAGGTAAGTCCTCAGCGACTGTTGGATCCTCCTGAGGGTCCACGTCACCAGTGTCATCTAAGCCAATGCCATAATAAGTAGTCAGTACTCCTCATCAATACCTGTAAAATTTTTAACATGCCCAGTCAGGACGGAACGAGCACATATCTCTCACAACAGTTCATAGCAGGAATGGACATATAAAGCAAGCTATAGAAAACTATACATGAATCGCTGTAAAGAAAATCAACAAGAGAGAGAGACTATAAAATGAGATATAATATGATAATAGAGAAATATAACCTTCTACGTGAATCCGAGCATGAATTGGTTATGTAAACGGTTTGGGTTGCACATGGATACAGCTAAGGAGTGCACATGGATACAACTACTGGGATAATGATCACATAACCAAACACACTCTCCCTGCCCCCAATCAATACACAAGGATCAATACACGTTATATTATTGCATATGGATATCAACTAATGTATACATGGAGCTCATATGGTCATGAGTGTACATGAATAACATATGAGTGCACATGGATAAATATGAATACATGGAGTACATGATGGCCATGATAAAGTACATGAACATGACATACTCGATGTATCCGAGGGGATAACATCGCATGAAAAGATCCATAGGATACTAATCCGTGTGAACATCGTGTCAGCATCAAGTATACTAGTCTATAACAAGAGAAAATATCCAAAGAAGTATGAAAAGACCAGAGAATGTACTCGTCTGACAATCCGAACTGCTAATGATGAAAAGTGACTGGACTGGAGTAATAAGATCATATTTAAAATAACCACATGTCATAATACAGTCTAAAATATCATAAGAAAAACCTTCAATGCAAATTCTACATGATTTGGGTCAATCTAAGTCAAAGTCAACCTTGGGTCAACTTTGGTCAACCAGACTAGTCAAACTAGGTCAAAGTTAGGTCAACTAGCCTATAAGTCAAATTTTAGGTCACTACTAGTCTTAGTGTTGATTTTGGGTGTTATCTTAGGTCCAAGGAAGCATAATCCCAACAACCAATGCAATTCACAAAATACCTTAACTCATAATACCCTATGTCTAATATCTATACCTTAGACTAATATCTACCAAAACTCTAGGCTAGGGTATCTCTTAGGAAAATTTCTTAGTTTAAACAAGGTAATCTTAAATCCTAACCTCACCACTCAACCCAATGTAACCACACACTTGAACACATGCACTTGGCATGCCTGTGTTGCTATTGCCATTGCAGTTGCCTATTTATTGCAGCACTGCTGCTATGTAGCATGCCATTGCTGATGTTGCAAGCTTCACTGCTTGCCTACTTCCTGAATTTCATCACAAAACATCCCTTATCATTCAGCCTACCTAACCAATACACACATACATATAAACCTCAAAACCAATTCCTACTCTAACTACAACAACTAGTCCTTAATAACATCTAAACTGGACTGGACATTACTAATTCCTAACTAACAATCAACTAACTTGGCATTAACTGAATCAATTCTAAATCAATGATCAACCTACCCATTCAATTATCTGATATAGGAAATTACCTATTTCTTGATATCCTATATTGATACTTACTCGAATACCCTATGCCAAAACCAAAACTCGAACACAACCCTCTCCATGATGCAAACTAATAGGTATCTCATAGATATGGTTATATAGGATCTGTAGGTTTGATTTACACAGAAAATTACATCGAAATCTGATGGGAACAGTTCAAAATACTGAAACAGTAAAGAAAACTGAAACTTAAGCCCGATACTCAAACACAAAACCTAACATGACCTGAAAATGTTCGAAATTCTAATGATAATCGAAACTAAAGGTTGGTAACGTGTCTCGTGTATGAACATGAGATTCAGGTGCAGTTGTGTCCAAGGAATAGGACACGAAGTGTCCAGGATACACGAATATTCAAAACTGGAACCCAGTCCTCGTACACGCGTGTCACGCGACCTAGGGCTCGACACAGAACAAACTATGACACGTGGTCGCTCTTACATGTAGCCCACATGTAGGGCTACTAGCCCACGTGTCTGCACTGGCCACACGACGCGTGTCCGAGTCGCACGACACGCGTATCCGACGCCAAAAACTGACGCGCGTGCGACAGTTCAAAACCCATGCCGCGTCGATTTCTCTTTCGACTCTCCAAGAAACCCAACCAAATTTGTTGGGCATCACGACAGACCTTGCCCCTACCCACAACCCAAAAATCACGTGTCGAGTTGCCGTGTCCAGCGAGAACGAACACAGCAGCAGCAGGGCATCGAGATGCAGTCTCGTGCTGCGTGTCCAACCCGATTTTAGGACACGAGACGACACAGAAACCCTACATAAAATATATATATGCAATCTACATCTAAAGGCCTACAGGGTCATGTAATTAGTTTACCTAAACAACAATATTGAATTCTAAGTGGCAATTCGTCGAACACCTTAAACCCTAATCCGATACGTGTCCGACACGCCTATCAAACGGACACAAAATTTTACCAAACTACATGGGTGGGTCAAGGGTACCTAGATGCATGCTACCAGGAAGAAAAATTAGGAAAAACTATAGTGTTTAGGTGTTTACCGATTGAGAGTTAAAATATCAATGAAACTGACTCCTCGATCAATGAGACGACCAGTTTCCACTGAGCAAACGCCTCCAACTCCTTGCTAGCAATGCTCCAGCAAGTTCTCCTCCTTCCCACGATCACAACGCACTTCGTTTGAGGTGAAACGGAGGTCGGATGAAAAAGTTAGGATTTTGGAGAGCTGAAAAACTAGGGTTTTGTAAAAGGGATGTCAAAACTAATGCAAATGCTTATATAGGGAGGGGGGGTTTCCTGTTTGGCCGGCCATGCTAGTCCATCTAGGGTTAGGGTTGGTTCATGGGCCCCTCTTCTCTATCTAAGTTGAGTTTAAGCCCACTAACAGAAAGGCTTAAAAGGCCAATTAATTAAAGAGCCTAAAAATGGTCAAATGGCCTTCTAAATTGAACCAAAGCCTAAAATAAATTCTAATTAGCTAGATGATCATCATATGTCATGGTTAGTCTCTAATGTGGATTATCTAAGGTTAAACCAACTGCTAAAATAAACACAAGCCAAAAGTATCTAGAAATCACAAAATGACTAAAATGACTAAAATACCCTTATTTCAAAAAGTGGGTGCTACAAGTCTACCCTCCTTAAAATAATTTTTTTCTCAAAATTAAAATGATCCTACTCCTTCTAGGTCAAATCTCCCAATAATCATGGTCTTTAAGAAAACTTATCTAATCATGTAGTTGGAAAGATATCATAATGATTATGGCAGGTAATCAATCTGGGGTCTCATCTAGCCACTATAGTCATACTAGATCAAAAGTAGTCATAAGGTATCAAGCATACAAACATTATGGTAGGGTATAGTAATCATCAAGATAAGATAATGTATAGGTCAAGAACTCACCTCTACCAGGTCTGGTAGCTGGAACTCTCTCCCGGAGGTAGGCCTCGACTAGGGGCAAGTGTAGTAGGACAGTCTCGTATCTTGTGTGCAGCTGACCCACAAAATAGGCACAATCCTAGTCTCTTCCTACAGTCCTTCCATACGTGCCCAAGCTTCTCACAGAAAGTACAGGTAGGCACCCACTTAACTGGTCTCTGCTGGACAGGAATCTGAACTGGATAGGCTGGTCTAGACTGAAAGTCTAGGTACTCCTGAGGCTCAGGGTATAAACTGCTCCTCGCTCTCTTGGGACTAGGCTCCACCCTCGAATGCATGTAATCCCACAACAGTTGAAAACTGAGACTCTGCTCCCTCATAAGCTCAGCCTGAAGTCTCTGTACCTCCTGCACATCCTGAAGGAGTTTGTAAATATGAGCCCCATCAGGAATGGCATGGGGTACCACTCCAGGAGGCAAAGGAAGGCCCTTAGTCTCCGGCTGAACTACAGTTCTCTCCTGAAGGATAGGAGATGGAAGGAAATTCTCCGGTGAGGCTACTAACACCTCCTGAGCAATAGAAGGGGAAAGTACAATCTTGTTCTCATCCGGAATTACAGCTGTGCACTGGGGACAAACTCTGGTCATTGGTGCCATTCTAGAAAGATAAGGAAAATAATAAATCATCTGGCTGTAAGGCAGTCTATCATCCTATACAAATACTGGTGATAAAAAAACAACTGAAATTAACCATAAAGCATTAATATTCTAAAGATGATCAAAATCGAAAGTTTAAAGCACGACTGTCAATAATACTGAAATCCAAGCACACTATATATATATATATATATATATATATATATATATATATATATATATATATATATATATATATATATATATAAGAAATTTTAGTCTCGATATGATCTAAGTTGATCCAATCCAGGATGAATCGAGGTTTGGGCAAGATGGAGAACGAGGTCATTGAAGTCTAGGCACGAGTATCCAAGACTTGAAATCCATGTCACAATTGAATTAATTCAATTGAATAAGGTTCCAAACATTGGATGATAAGGGAATGACCAAGTCGACTGGTCGCGATTAAGGGTTTAGAATTCAACACTATTGAAATCCTAAAGGATACTGCAAGGATATGGAAATAAGCCACTATCCTCCTTTTGATAAGGAAGCTAAACGTGATACCCTGGGTTGACCTATTAAGTACAGTGCCTTGTCTTTCTGAAATATGTGAAAGACAAAAGCAAAAAGAGTTCAAAGACGATACTATTGAGTACAATACGTAGTTCATAGACGACGAAAATAGTTCAAGGAGAATTGCCAAACTGTCGTGGATGAGACATATGCCCAAGAGTCTCATCCATGTAGAGTAATATATGAAAGCGAACCAAAGTGCACTAGTTTGATCAGACCATCATACACCGGTTCTGATTAGACAATATGTTAGTGGATCGACCCAATAAAATATGTCATGATCGAGCTCGAAAAAGAGATAAGCTTGCAAAACTAAGGCTAAATTAGCAGCGTAAGGTAGTCAAAATATAAGTAAGGGAGGTAATGATGAAGAAAAAAATAGACCAAGATCATTAACTAAGCTGGTCAAGCAATCAAGATAAGGTACAAAGTTAAGCATTTAAGGAAACAAGAAGAACACCATCACATGTCGGGTCGAAAGAATTGAGTCATGGTTGGATCTCGAATTTAAGTCAGAAAGTAATTTAGTATCATGGTAAGGGACGTCAAAGAATCTAAAATAGAAGGTAAGGGTTCAAGAGGTGACAACTAATACGAGAATAAAGGAAATCAAGTTGAAGCATTTAATTAAGAATCCAGTAAAATAATTTAGGGACACAGTTCTAAAGGAAGAATACTGTTAAGGAACGATCAAATACAAACGGTTAGAAAGTCACAATAAAAGATCTAGATTTGAGGAAAGGTTGAGTAAGTCAAGATTGAGATACAGTCACATAATTTGGCAGACGACTAGTAACACTGGAGTATATACTACTATCGTGGTCATGAGTGATATGGCAATTAGTGTGGAACACTTCTATCTCATTAAGGTTACCTTGGTGGCCTACCATTACATTCCTTTAAAAAAAATTCAAAATAACTACCGCAATCTGTATTCACTCTAAGCCATCCAATCTAATCACGACAAATATTTAAATCCTTTTCATAAATCTCATAACAACTTTTATCACATTACTACTAACCTTTCCAAAATTTAATATTTCAATCCAACTTTTGAACTCCAGAGTTAATGAATCATGAATCCATAAAATTCTATATCACTTCATAACTTTAAAAACTCCTAATTTGTCTCAAATAATCCTTAAAATAGACACTTAGCTTATCACGACAATCTAGCATTTACAGCTCAGTATTTTAACGCACTTATCAACCATAATTTCTCTCTATAGGTCATTGAAACATATTCACTACTTCGTAAACCAAAATCTAAATAGATTTTTTAAATCTTCAATCAATTGACACGATTCCAAATTTGAGATTTTTTTTCTTCTCTTCCAAAATAGAAAAATCGTTTTTATATCGTCCCAATCTTTTAAACCAAAATTTAATATCATTTCTTCACTTAACTTGAAATTCATAAACATATACATCGTAACTTATACGACTCAATTTAATAGTTCGTACTGCCACCCCTTTTTTTTGATCATTATCAAACCAATCTATATACGTTCAAAGATGTATAATCATAATCCAATAATTCATGAATCACATCAATTCCTGAAATCGATTTATATAGATTCTAACTTGAAGAACAGATGGCAACTCTAGAGGGGGTGAATAGAGTTTATAGAGAAAATATCCAATTAAAAAACAACTCTATCACAAACAAAACTAATCAGAGTAAATGCGGAATTTAAAGTGAGAAGCAAGAGAGCATACGCAAACACAGCCGATTTTAACCTGGTTTTCCTCGTGGAGGACTAGTCCAGGCCTGAGAACTCTAGCTCAGGATTAAATCCACTATTTGTGAAATAGTAGTTACGACCCGTGCCTTTACTTCAGAAGAGCACGTCAACTTCTTACAGAGGATCGCAGTGGCGATGCTTGGACTTTTTCAAGCGACTTCTTGAACTCTTGCACAAGACTCCTAACTGAGAGATGCTGAGCACTCGGGACTTAGGAAACTTGTGGCTAGCAGATGAGAAGGGTATGGCTTATATTGAGCTTAAGAGAGAAGAGAAGAGAAGAGAAGATTGGATGGTTTGAAATGAGAGAATTCTAGGCCTATTTATAGGTTTTTAACAGGCAGAATTCGGCCAGAATTCTGGTAGGAATTTCAAAAAATTTGGCCGTTGGACAACTAGCAACCAGCCAACCCTAAAAATTAGGGTGTTGATTTTTAGGGGACAGAGTTCGGCCCGAACTCTGTCTCCAGAGCACAGAACTGGTCCAGGGGTCCAATTGGCTAAGTTTGGATGTGGAGCTTTATGGGTTTTGGGTAGATTGTGGGTTGAGTCTCAAGAGCCCAGCATAACTCAGCTTACAATCATTCTAGACTCAATAAATATAAAAGTACAGACGTGAAAAACAACTTGCAATTCCAACACTGAGCAGTCTTCGGGCTTGAGCAGAAAGTAGTCGTCGTGTGTCTTATTGAATTATCACAAGTATTATTTAGTCAACGTTATCAATATTTGGTTGACTGTGACTTTGTGTCAACAATCTCCCCCATATTGATAATTGACAAAATAATAATTGTATATTCAATATCCATACCTGGACACATGTAACGACATAGCTCCCCCATAATAAGTGCCGAGCCTAAGAGTAGCTCCCCCATAAACAATGCTGTTAATCTCTGTTGTCCTGTTAATAACATTCTTCCAAAAGCACATATAACCAAACAGAAACAGAATATACACATAACTCCCCCTTTTGGCATTTAGCAATATGAGATGTATAAATAATAACCGACAAACACACCAAAAGAGAAAAAACTGCATATAAACTAAGATAATACCCAAGAGTTATAACAACTGATGATAGCATAAACCATAATGAGTCTACTACAAACCAAGTACATAAAAGTAACTAAAGCAGAAAGCAGAAAGCAGAAAGCATAATCTAAGATCTCCAGTAGCAGCCGCAAGTAGCAGTTCAAAACCATCAACGAGCACGAGAGGGCCCGGCGTCGTCCGAAGGATCAGTAAAGGAGCGACGTGGGTCCATAAAAGCTGCATCCGGATCCATGTAGCGACGAACCCAAGGGTCATCAATACGAAAGCCCTCACGATCGGGATCTCGCTCCATAGGAATGGGCATGGAAGGATGGCGAGACATGGAATACCGGATGTCATGCAGCGAGTTGCTGATAGCACTCATCTGCAATGTGGTCCGATAGTCCAGCTGAGTCCATCGATCGTCCTCCAAAGTGAAACGATCTCGAATCATGGCCCGAAGTGACTCAAGAGTGGCCGGAGGAGGAGGAGGATCCTGTCCGAGAGGAGGGGCATCCGGCTCATCCTCAGAATGCTCAGACACGACCGGGGAGCCAACGGCCGCATGAAGCCTCCTTACTTTGGAGAGAAAGGCAGGGGCAGGTAAGAATAGACACTCATCAAGAGGTACATGGAACGCACGAAAGATCATAGGAAGATATAAGGCATAAACCAAAGATCTTGGCTTCTTTCTACAGTTGATCATCCAATCCATCATTGTGCGTAGGAGGTTAAAGGGAACATGGAAGTGGAGATGGTACAAAGCTGAAATCTCAAAATAGGTAACTTCATCGATAGAACCCGCTTTGGGTAGAATATTATTGAAAATGATCCAATGAAGCTCATAGAAATAAGGATTGAGGTACTTTGCCAAGAGCTTACGAGGACGTGTGTTAGGGCTACACAGGTCGTCCTTGAAACTCTCTAGAAAAATCCCTTCGGGAAAGATAAAGGATCTAGCTTCAACAAGCTTTTCCCAAGAATTAGGCTCAATAAGGTCAAGATATTCGGCTAATTCAAAATCATCAAATGAGATATCAATACCCGCAACACGTGAATAGATACGAGTATCATCATGAGTCAAATTGCAATAAAACATTTGTATGGAACTACGATAAATGACCGAATTAGAAGTAACGAGTTCATCAAGACAAAGGTCATTAAAGAGTGCATAATATTGTGAGAAAATTGTGAAGTTGATGGGGTGTCCCGCAAACACCGGACGTGTCCGAAAATTGCTAAACCATTCGTTGGATGCGTCTAGTGATATAAAGATTCGGTCGTCGAAAGTGTTTGGATCACGTGGACGAGAAGGATTGAACAACGGATGGGTTGGTTGTTCAATTGCCGGTGCAACGGGTGGTGCAACGGGCGGCTCAACGGGAGGAGGAGCATTCGACGAGGACGCGCCCTCGGTCCGAAGTCTCTTCCCACGGTTAAGCAATCATGGAGCCATAACACAATAGATAGATAATAAAGAAATTTGAGATATAGAAAAGAAAGGAATTATACCTCAAAATATTGAAGGATTATGAAAGAGAATTGAAAACCAAGCTTCCTCCTTGAGTTTGGGGATGAATGGAGCTCTAGAAAGGAGAAACTAGGGTTAGGGTTTTGAGAGTTTGGAGTTGGACAAGTAGAAAAGGTGGTAAGAAGGAAGGAGAGGGAAGAGAAACCGAAATAAATTGGAGGGTTTCGCTTGGTCGGGTCAAATTATGACCATTGGATCAATAAGTGGATCAACGGCTGAGCCTGTTCCCGATTCTGGAACAGGCAGGCCAAATTCGGCCCGAACTCTGGTAGGGGCAGAGTTCGGCCCGAATTCCAGAACAGGAATCAGGCTGAGTTGAGTCAAAAAATGGTTAAGTAAAGATAGAACCAATATATTACATGAGTATAAGTACAGAAAAAGATCCAATAAGTAAATAGATGGATAGCAGATAGTGAGTTCAAAGCAGTAATATGAAGTTTGAAAAATTAGTATTTCAGCAAGTGATAAAAAAATGAACCGTGTAATAAACAAGGAATTATATTATAATTCAATATTTTGAATCTGCCATGGGTTAGCTGCAGGGGCCGGATCCCAGCTAGCGGTAGTCCTGAGGACTAGTGCACCGTGTCGCTTAGGCTGTTACGCCTTGTTGTCAGAAGGACCCTTTCGGCTTGTATCCATAGTAAGTTCATCATAAGAGAATCATAATATATTCGATATTTATGCAGGTTTATTTTTAATTTATAACAGCTTCATCTAAAATTCCAAGTTCACGACAAAGAAAATTGAAGCGCTCTTCGGATAATGGTTTGGTGAAGAAGTCTGCTAACTGATGATCAGTGTCAATAAATTCTAAGTTAATCGTGTCATTTTGCTGATGATCACGCAAAAAGTGGTGTCGTATCTCAATGTGCTTCGTGCGTGAGTGACAAATGGGGTTCTTAGTCAAGTTTATAGCACTAGTATTGTCACAAAAGATTGGAATATGCATGAAAGATAAATTATAGTCTTCAAAGGTTTGCTTCATCCACAGAATTTGTGCACAACAACGCCCAGCTGCTATGTATTCAGCTTCTGTTGTGGATAGTGCGACAGAATTCTGCTTCTTGCTAGACCAAGAGACTAAAGCCTTTCCTAATAAATGACACGTACCGCTCGTACTTTTACGGTCGACCTTGCATGCAGCAAAATCAGCATCAGAGTAACCAATGAGGTCAAATGATATTGTCTTGGGATACCATAGGCCCACTGTAACCGTACCCTTAAGGTATCGAAAGATACGCTTAACTGCGGTCATGTATGATTCCTTAGAATTTGCTCGATATCTAGCACACAGGCAAACGCTAAACATTATATCAGGGCGACTAGCAGTAAGATAGAGTAGACTGCCTATCATACCTCGATACTTACATTGATCTACGGGTTTGCCGTTATCATCTGGTTCAAGTTTGGTTGAAGTAGCCATAGGAGTGGTGATTGGTTTGACGTTATCAAGGTCGAATTTCTTCAGCATATCCTTTGTATACTTCGATTGACAGATGAAGGTTCCATTTGACATTTGTTTGACTTGCAACCCAAGAAAGTAGTTGAGCTCCCCCATCATGCTCATCTCAAACTCGGTCTGCATACACTTGGCAAAATCTTGACAAAGGATTTCATCAGTATAACCAAAAATAATATCATCTACGTATATTTGTACTAAAAGAATAGTGTCCTTGAAAGACTTTATGAAAAGTGTAGTGTCAATTTTCCCTTTTGAAAAACCTTTCTCAAGCAAGAAGTTGCTTAGCCGTTCATACCACGCTCTAGGGGCTTGTTTGAGGCTATATAGCGCTTTCTTTAGCATGAACACGTGGTTGGGAAATTTGTGATTTTCAAAGCCAGGGGGTTGTTTTACATAAACTTTCTCCTTAATAAAACCATTCAAGAAAGCACTTTTAACATCCATTTGAAATAATTTGAAATTTTGAAAATTTGCAAATGCACAAAGCATCCGAATGGATTCTAATCTATCAACAGGAGCATACGTCTCATCGTAGTCGATACATTCCTCTTGGTTGTATCATTGGGCTACTAGATGAGCTTTGTTGCGTGTGACTGAACCATCTTCATTCACTTTGTTTCTAAAAACCTATTTAGTACCAATAATCGAGTGATTAGCCGGTCTAGGAACGAGTTCTTATACTTGGCTCCTCTCAAATTGGTTAAGTTTCCCTTGCATAGCAGAAATCCAAAATTCATCATTGAAAGCTTCTGAAATGTTTTTAGGCTCAATTTGTGAAATAAAGGCAGTGCTAGCAATAGAGTCTCTTAATGATGATCTAGTAGTTACTCCTCGTGAAACCTCACCGATTACCAAATTTTTTGGATGTGATGGCTTGAAAGAGAATTTCTTAGGTAAGCTTTCCAGAGAATTTGTTTCGGTTGTGGTATTCATTGGAGTAGACGTTGATGGCTCAACATCATCATCAAGAGTAGCTGCTGCACTGTTATCTTCATCAAAAGTCACATTTGTAGACTCTTCCACAATTAAAGAGCGTTTGTTAAAAACTCTATATCCCTTGCTCTTGGCCGCATAGCCAAGGAAAATACCATCGTCAGCTTTGGCATCAAATTTGCCTAAGTTGTCTTTGGTGTTAAGGATAAAACATCTACATCCAAAAACTCTAAAGTAAGAAACATTTGGGGTTCTCCCAAACCAAAGCTCATAGGGTGTTTTCTTCGTAATAGGACGAATGAGCACCCTATTTAAAATGTGGCATGCTGTACTGACAGCTTCAGCCCAAAAGTATTTCGGAAGTGAAAACCTGTTCAACATGACTCTAGCCATATCGCCAAGGGTCCTATTCTTCTGCTCCACAACACCATTTTGTTGGAGAGTTCTTGGACAAGAAAACTCATGATCAAATCCATTGGAATCACAAAACTTTTCAAAATCAGAATTTTTGAACTCGCCTCCATGATCACTTCGGATTCGAGTAATCATGTAGCCTTTTTCGTTTTGAACTTTCTTTACAAAAATCTTAAAAACTGAAATAGCATCACTTTTATAAGTAAGAAAGAAAACCCAAGTAAATTTTGAAAAGTCATCAACAATAACAAAGGCATAGAGTTTTCCACCAAGACTGGCTACTCTACTAGGGCCAAATAAATCCATATAGAGTAGTTGCAAGGGTCTAGTAGTGCTTACAGAGTTTATGGAATGAAAAGATGACTTAGTTGCCTTATTCAACTCACATTCGGCACATACGGTTTCCTTTTTGAATGTGATGCCGAGCAAGCCTCTAACTAGCTTCTTGGTCGATAGCCTGGATATAGTATCCATGTTGGCATGACCAAGACGCTGGTGCCATAGTAACCGTTCATCTTTATGAGCAAATAGGCATCTACCTGCATTGTTAGTATTTGCAGACAAATAGAAAATATAAATATTATCCTCTCTTACCCCTTCAAAAGCAATGTCTTCCGTTGACCTATCATAAATAAGGTATTTGTTTTGTCCAAAGTTAATGTCATAACCATGGTCAGCAAGATGACTAACGCTGAGCAGGTTATGCTTTAACTCGGTCACTAGGCAGACATCCTTTATTACGGGAGAGGGAGGATAACCAATATTACCATTACCTATAATATAACCTTTAAGGTTGTTGCCGAAGGATACGTATCCTTCTCTCTTCATCGATAGTGATGCGAAAAGATTTGCGTCTCCCGTCATATGTCGCAAGCATCCACTATCGAGAATCCACTTACTCTTAGTTGAGGAGGGAAGGTCCACCTACATCAAGAGTAGATGTGACCTTTGGTACCCAAGTTCTTGAGGGTCCTGAAAAGTTAGTTTTTGGAAACCATGCATATATCTTTCTATCTACTAATCTTCTAATTCTACATTGTGGTGATATGTGTCCATGTAAACCATAATAAGTACATATAGCATTTCTATTTACATTAGGAGTATACTGATGATGTCTATAATGAGAAGAAGTATGATGATTAGCATGGTAATGATGACTGTGCATAGAGTGATGTGGAGTGGCATGGTGATATTGTCTATGTGGAACATCAGAGTAATATGGAGTAGCATGGTGATAATGTCTATATGGAGCAGTATGGTGATGATGCCTATATGTAGAATGATGTTGATTGTGTCTTTGTGCAATATTGTGATGATTGTATCTATGTGTAGCATGATGATTGTGTATCATATGAGAGTTATTTCTACGTGTATGTGGTTTGTGTGTTTTATGGAAGTGTGTGTACATGAAAGTATGGTTACGTGTTGTAGGTGGATGACGTGGAAGACTAGTATGAGAAATGTTATGCTTTGTGTGTGTCTCATATGATTAGGTTTGAGGTTGAACAACCTGTTTTCCCAATTTTGTCTCTAATCTTTTAGAGACAGCCTGCAGTTCAGTAACCTTAGCATTTAAACCATATATCTTAGTCATAGAAATCTTGTGTCTACTCTTTTCTTCAGCAAGCATCGTGTTGAGTGTTGTGATTTCTTGTGTTTGTTGCTCAATACGTGCTTCGGCATCATGAAGGCTTAGTTTAAGCTTAGATACCTCATCTGTGACTTCCGTGGGTGAAGTGTCTCTAATGTTATCAAGCAATAAAGAAAGTCTTTGAATTTTGACTTCATGACTTTTGATTTTGTCCTTGGCATGTTTGTATTTACCAATGATCTTTTTGTGATCATCGAGTAAATCGGTGAAAGCATCGCCAAGTTCATCAAAAGAGAAATCGTCAAGAGTTTCGTTTGATACCTTGTCGGACGTCGCCATTAGGCACACATTAGCCGTATCTTAAGGAGAGTCCTTTTCTTTCTCGGGGTCACTAGCTTCGCTTTCATGCCAAATGCTTATGTTGGCATATTTCTTTGAGGAGGTCTTCTTGTATGGCTTCTCATAGCGGTTGCCTTTCTTCAAGAATGGACAGTCTTTTCGGACGTGTCCAGTCTTCTTACAACCGTAGCAGGTTGGCTCTTCTTCGCCATCTTCTTGTGGTTCCTTCTTTCTTCGATTGAAGCGGAGGAATTTCTTGAAGTTGCGGACCATAAGGGCTTGATCATCGTCTTCTGAGTTGTCATCATCCGTCTCTTCGGGTTCAGCCCTCTGTCGGTGAGCTTTGAGTGCGATCTCCTTAGCCTTAGGAGCAGGATCTTCGAAGTCCTTGAGGTCAAGCTCATGAGTCATTAGCTTTCCCATCAAGGTCTCCATGGACATGGTTGTGAGATCATTTCCTTCTATGATGGCTGTCACCTTAGGGTTCCAAATTTTTGGTAGCCTCCTAAGTAGCTTGCGAATCTTCTCGTGATTTGAATATTGCTTGCCGAGTGAAGACAGGGGGTTGATGATGTCGAGGAATCTTGTGAACATTTGCGTGATCGTCTCGTTTGGCTTCATCTTGAAAGCCTCGTATTCTTGAGTGAGATGGCTTATCTTAGATTCCTTGACTTGGGTGGTTCCTTCATGCGTCACTTCTAGGAGTTTCCATACTTCGTGAGATGTGGTGCATGTAGATACCCTGTTGAACTCATTCCTGTCTATAGCACAGAATAAAGCATTAATAGCTTTCGCGTCTAGACTTGCCTGTTTCTTCTCCTCGTCAGAATACTTGTCATGTGATTTCTCAACAAGATCACCGTTGACAACTATTCTGGCGGGCTTTTTGTAACCGTCAGTGACGATAGTCCACAGGTCAAAGTCTAGTGACTTGAGATAAAAGCTCATCCTTGTTTTCCAATACGTGTAGTTAGTTCCATCAAATAGGGGAGGCCTATGAGTGGACTGTCCTTCACCGTGATTGGAAATCAAGGATTGTGTGGTTGCCATGGATCAGCTCTAGGATGTAAGTCCTTGTAAAGAGAACAGAGCTCTGATACCAATTGAAGAACAGATGGCAACTCTAGAGGGGGGTGAATAGAGTTTATAGAGAAAATATCCAATTAAAAAACAACTCTATCACAAACAAAACTAATCAGAGTAAATACGGAATTTAAAGTGAGAAGCAAGAGAGCATACGCAAACACAGCCGATTTTAACCTGGTTTCCCTCGTGGAGGACTAGTCCAGGCCTGAGAACTCTAGCTCAGGATTAAATCCACTATTTGTGAAATAGTAGTTACAACCCGTGCCTTTACTTCAGAAGAGCACGTCAACTTCTTACAGAGGATCGCAGTGGCGATGCTTGGACTTTTTCAAGCGACTTCTTGAACTCTTGCACAAGACTCCTAACTGAGAGATGCTGAGCACTCGGGACTTAGAAAACTTGTGGCTAGCAGATGAGAAGGGTATGGCTTGTATTGAGCTTAAGAGAGAAGAGAAGATTGGATGGTTTGAAATGAGAGAATTCTAGGCCTATTTATAGGTTTTTAACAGGCAGAATTCGGCCAGAATTCTGGTAGGAATTTCAAAAAATTTGGCCGTTGGACAACTAGTAACCAGCCAACCCTAAAAATTAGGGTGCTGATTTTTAGGGGACAGAGTTCGGCCCGAACTCTGTGTGGAGGCAGAGTTCGGCCCGAACTCTGTCTCCAGAGCACAGAACTGGTCCAGGGGTCCAATGGGCTAAGTTTGGATGTGGAGCTTTATGGGTTTTGGGTAGATTGTGGGTTGAGTCTCAAGAGCCCAGCATAACTCAGCTTACAATCATTCTAGACTCAATAAATATAAAAGTACAGACGCGAAAAACAACTTGCAATTCCAACACTGAGCAGTCTTCGGGCTTGAGCAGAAAGTAGTCGTCGTGTGTCTTATTGAATTATCACAAGTATTATTTAGTCAACGTTATCAATATTTGGTTGACTGTGACTTTGTGTCAACATAACTATTTTCCTCCAGTATCAAAATATAATTTTATAATCCTCTGGTGATTACTACTTAGAATCTTCAAGATAAATTTCCTTGGTAATATCCCAACTTACGAACTACTAATCATTAAATCATCCATTTAGAAAAATGCCCTTATAACTTAATCAAAGTCTCCGTGTATTCCAATTCCTTAATGTAATCCTTCTAGCCATGTATTTGACCAATGAGTATATAGCAGTGTAGCCATCTTCCTAACCATAATTAAGCACAAGAAAGTAAGGGTATTGGTGAAAAGAGTTCAAACTAGATGCAAGAATTAAGGGAGAAAGGTGGACTAAAGTAAGGGGAAGGGAATTTAAATCGAAGCTCAAATGAGACTCTTAAGGGTTGTTCCAGGAATCTCTCAGGAAATTCTAATAGTGATTGAGTATCCTCTCATTCTAATACCTTACTTCCTATACTCTATAGCAGGCTCGTAGTAATACAATTAAATTTTCGTATTACCACGACATCGCACTAATGCGAATGTGGTCCTGCATGGACCGAAGAGATGAAATCGTGTCTCCTTAACTATCTTGAAGACAGATCGAACAAGGAATCAATTACTGAAAAGAAGCAAAATCATCAAAGGAGGACAGTTATTTTAAAAAGGAGACTATTAACAGCAAGAAATGATAAGAGTTTTTCCTAATGTTATTGAGTACCTTAACTTATCCTATATCCTATTGCAGGCTGTAATGATACTCTAATTCGAGTACTACTACGAATCACACTAGTTGTGATTGTGAGACCTGCATGGGCCACCACTAAAAATGTGTCACGACCCGCACCTAGTGTAAGGGTACGAGAAGTAACGAACGCCCAGCCTACGCCGTAGTGTCGGCGGTAGAACGCTGTCATGAGTCACAGTATCAGATACATTCTAAATTAACTCCGAATGGAGAGTAAATAATAAGTAACTCAATCACAATACTAAGATGGAATAGAAGAAAGAATCTCAAGAGAGTCACAGATAAAAAGTCTAGGTGTAAAATCACCAGAATAAAACTCAAGTACAACTCATAAAGTCTCAAGTGGAAAGACAATAAAAAACTAAGTCTCAGCTAGACTGTAGGCAAGTCCTCAGCGACTGCTGGATCCTCCTGAGGGTCTACGTCGCCAGTGTCATCTAAGCCAATGCCATAATAAGTAGTCAGTACTCCTCATCAATACCTGTAAAATTTTTAACATGCCTAGTCAGGACGGAACGAGCACATATCTCTCACAACAGTTCATAGCAGGAATGGACATATAAAGCAAGCTATAGAAAACTATACATGAATCGCTGTAAAGGAAATCAACAAGAGAGAGAGATTATAAAATGAGATATAATATGATAATAGAGAAATATAACCTTCTATGTGAATCAGAGCATAAATTGGTTATGTAAACGGTTTGGGTTGCACATGGATACAGCTAAGGAGTGCACATGGATACAAATACTGGGGATAATGATCACATAACCAAACACACTCTCCCTGCCCCCAATCAATACACAAGGATCAATACACGTTATGTTATTGCACATGGATATCAACTACTGTATACATGGAGCTCATATGGTCATGAGTGTACATGAATAACATATGAGTGCACATGGATAAATATGAATACATGGAGTACATGATGGCCATGATAAAGTACATGAACATGACATACTCGATATATCCGAGGGGATAACATCGCATGAAAAGATCCATAGGGTACTAATCCGTGTGAACATCATGTCAGCATCAAGTATACTAGTCTATAACAAGAGAACATATCCAAAGAAGTATGAAAAGATCAGAGAATGTACTCGCCTGGCAATCCGAACTGCTGATGATGAAAAGTGACTGGACTGGAGTAATAAGATCCTATTTAAAATAACCACATGTCATAATACAGTCTAAAATATCATAAGGAAAACCTTTAATGCAAATTCTACTTGATTTGGGTCAATCTAAGTCAAAGTCAACCTTGGGTCAACTTTGGTCAACCAGACTAGTCAAACTAGGTCAAAGTTAGGTCAACTAGCCTACAAGTCAAATTTTAGGTCACTACTAGTCTTAGTGTTGATTTTGGGTGTTATCTTAGGTCCAAGGAAGCATAATCCCAACAACCAATGCAATTCACAAAATACCTTAACTCATAATACCCTATGTCTAATATCTATACCTTAGACTAATATCTACCAAAACTCTAGGCTAGGGTATCTCTTAGGAAAATTTCTTAGTTTAAACAAGGTAATCTTAAATCCTAACCTCACCACTCAACCCAATGTAACCACACACTTGAACACATGCACTTGGCATGTCTGTGTTGCTACTGCCATTGCAGTTGCCTATTTATTGCAGCACTGCTGCTATGCAGCATGCCATTGCTGGTGTTGCAAGCCTCACTGCTTGCCTACTTCCTGAATTTCATCACAAAATATCCCTTATCATTCAGCCTACCTAACCAATACACACATACATATAAACCTCAAAACCAATTCCTACTCTAACTACAACAACTAATCCTTAGTAACATCTAAACTGGACTAGACATTACTAATTCCTAACTAACAATCAACTAACTTGGCATTAACTGAATCAATTCTAAATCAATGATCAACCTACCCATTCAATTATCTGATATAGGAAATTACCTATTTCTTGATATCCTATATTGATACTTACTCGAATACCCTATGCCAAAACCAAAACTCGAACACAACCTCTCCATGATGCAAACTAATAGGTATCTCATAGATATGGTTATATAGGATCTGTAGGTTTGATTTACACAGAAAATTACATCGAAATCTGATGGGAACAGTTCAAAATACTGAAACAATAAAGAAAACTGAAACTTAAGCCCGACACTCAAACACAAAACCTAACATGACCTGAAAACGTTCGAAAATCTAATGATAATCGAAACTAAAGGTTGGTAACGTGTCTCGTGTATGAACATGAGATTCAGGTACAGTTGTGTCCAAGGAATAGGACACGAAGTATCCAGGATACGCGAGTATTCAAAACTGGAACCCAGTCCTCGTGCACGCGTGTCACGCGACCTAGGGCTCGACACAGAACAAACTATGACATATGGTCGCTCTTACATGTAGCCCACATGTAGGGCTACTAGCCCACGTGTCTGCACTGGCCACACGACGCGTGTCCGAGTCGCACGACATGCGTATCCGACGCCAAAAACTGGCACGCACGCGACAGTTCAAAACCCATGTCGCATCGATTTCTCTTTCGACTCTCCACGAAACCCAACCAAATTTATTGGGCATCACGACAGACCTTGCCCCTACCCACAACCCAAAAATCATGCGTCGAGTCACCGTGTCCAGCAAGAACGGATACAGCAGCAGCAGGGCATCGAGACGTAGTCTCGTGCTGCGTGTCCAACCCGATTTTAGGACACGAGACGACACAGAAACCCTACATAAAATATATATATGCAATCTACATATAAAGTCCTACAGGGTCATAATGATAAGAGTGATGCTTGAAGGTTCCATGATATTGAGAAATCATATCATTGAATCTCACGATGCAGAATTCTTTGAAGATAAGTTTGCAAGGCACAAGAACATTATTGTCGTGGACATTCCGGAGAACAATGTGAGTGCACAGAAGGCTCAAGTTCCTTACGAAGAGGTAGTCCAATAAGATATTGTTGCTGCAAGAACAACTATTGAACCAGAACTCGCAGAACCTGTATCTAAGCAAGTGAGGAGATATAAGGACTTCGAAGAGGATTTCGTCACCTATCATGTGGAAGCAGATCTGCTTACCTATGATGAGGCGATGAAGACCAGAGATGGTATCTTCTGGAAGGAGGCTATTAATGATGAGTACGACTCGATAACCTCCAACACCACGTGGGTGTTGGTCGATCTACCTGAAGGAGCAAAACCAATTAGATGTAAGTGGATCTTCAAGAAGAAGATGAAGGCCGATAGAACTATTGACAAGTTCAAGGCAAGTTAGTTGCCAAGGGTTTTTTCAGAAGCAGGGGATCGATTATTTCGACACATATGCTCCAGTAGCTTGGATGACGACCATCAGGATGTTGATTGCTTTAAGTACAATTCACAAGTTGTTAATCCATCAAATGGATGTTAAGACCGCTTTCATGAATGGTGAATTGATCGAAGAGATCTACATGCAACAGCCAGAAGGATTCGTCGTCAAGGGCCTTGAAGACAAAGTCTGCAAGTTGGTGAAATCTCTGTATGGTCTGAAGCAAGCTCCCAAGATGTGGCATAAGAAATTTGATAAAGTCATAAGATTAAACGCTGCAGGGTCAGCGAGACGGACAAGTGTGTGTACACAAAGTTCTCTGATGGGAGAGAAGTTTTTGTTTGTCTGTACGTGGACGACATGCTGATCTTGGGTACAGATCTAGCAAGTATCACCGAGACAAAGAAGTTCCTCTCATCTAAGTTCAGCATGAAGGACTTAGGGGAAGCTGATGTTATCCTGGGGATAAAGATCATCCGGACAAAAACTGGAGTGACATTATCAGAGTCTCATTACATTGAGAAGATGCTTACACGCTATGGGTATCAGGATCTTCCAGGGATCGATACGCCGTATAGGTGTGACAAGAAGCTGAAGCCAAATTCAAGGAAAAGCGTTAGGCAACTGGAGTATTCAAGCGTCATCGGAAGTTTGATGTATGCGACTACTACCACAAGGCCTGACATAGCTGTTGCCGTGGGAATGCTAATTCGGTTCACGAGCAATCCAGGTATGGAGCACTGGAAAGTTGTGAAGAGGGTTATGAGATACCTCAAAAGGACTCAGAAGTATGTATTGCACTACTGCGAAGATCCAAAAGTAGTGGAAGGCTTCAGCGATGCAAGCTGGTGCTCAGAAGTAGAGAGTGAGAGATCCACAGGAGGATATGTTTTCTCCATAGGTGGAGCTGCTATATCGTGGATGTCAAAGAAACAGACTATATTGTCTCACTTTTCTATGAAATCTGAGTTCTATGCACTGGCGGCTACAGCAAATGAAGAAAAAATGACTTTGGGAGCTCATGTATGATCTTCCAATGGTTGGTGCACATATACCGACGATACCGATATACTGTGACAACCAGGCAACTACAGCGGTGGCATCGAATGACGTCTTCAATGGCAAGAAGAGGACTGTGCATCTAAGGCACATACGGTAAATAATCTTATTAAAAGAGGAGTCATTGCCGTAGTGGATGTTCGGAGTCAGGAAAATCTGGCTGATCCATTCACCGTTCACCAAAGGTCTCAAGCGCCAGTTGGTTGAAGACACAACTAGTAAGATGGACTTTAAGACACTCTGATATTATGTCTTTGCAATTCTACTATAAAATTTTATGCTATTAGTTCAAAGAAAAATCTACTAGGCATCTAACTTTTAGTTCAAGGAAGGACCATTGACTAGAAGAATATCAGGAATAGTGGACAGTCCTTTGGGATATTGCAGAGTTAAGAACCCAGAACCACTATTGTCTATTGTTTATTTTGTACAATGAACAAAGTCCTGTGGGAGGATGGCTTGGAAGCTTTAATGAGTTCTCAGGCATCTGGAATGTCTGGCATACTTTACAGGAAGTACGGGTAGCACAACACTACAAAGGAGCGTAGTACTCCATGCTACAGTGGGGTGATACCACATGAGATACCTAGTGAGGATAAAGCCTCGGCTTCGGGCCAAGTCACAGCGACGTAGCACCGCACATAGGCAAGAGGGCCTAATGTTGTATAACGAAGAGTGGAAGGCAACACTACAAAGAGGCTGGGGCTCATGTTACATTGGGTGACACCACATAAGGTATTGTCTCAGATTTGCAAGCCATGTCACAGCGGCATAACACCGCAAGAAAGCGAAAGGCTTAATGCTGGGTAGTTTGGCACTACAAAGAGGCTGGGCCTCATTCTACAGGTGGTATGACACCACATGAGATAGGGTCTCGGCTTTGGGCCATGTCATAGCGGTGTAGCACTGCAAGGAAGCAAAATGCTTCATACCAAAGACTCTTTAAAAGAACTCACATAGAGTGTATGAAAAGAGATATATGCCGTCTCTTGAGGGAATTCTTGTAGACACCCAAGATACATACACGAAACCAGGCTGGCACAAGGCCTTTAATGTGCAGCCAGAAGTACAGTTGATGTCATTATGTTAGTGGAAAGAATTGCAGTTATGGTATAAAATTCAAGGCTTTGTCTATGCTTGTATCATGCTGTCATTTAACCCATGCTGGAAGATTCAAGTCGTAGTGACATCTATCCTAATGCATGATGGACAATCACTATAGGGAACGCTCAACCCATATATGGAGATATGTGGGGGATTATTGGTGTTTTTGCTTGTTGGTGTTTTGCTTTAGAAACTAGCAAGATAGTTCCATATTAGAAAAACCAAATGGATGGTATCTATATATAAAGCTTTGCTTGTGTTGAGAGATCACATGAAGTGCGGAGAGGTACATGGATGACATGTGGGGGCATTTTTTAGTGGAAAGAAGGCTAAACCAACAAAGAAGCATTAATGCTTTTTGTCATGCTCATGGAATAATTCCCTTGTGTCGCTAAGCCCCGAAGGGGCTTAATGACTCGAACTCGGACTCAAGGACGTAAAGTGGTATTTTGTTGGCGCACTTTGCACTTAGCACGTCAGCATCGACGCATTGTGCGCAATTGATGCGCTCGTCTCTACGCGAGTCGCAGTGCAGGCGCAGCAGGTGCCGCGAGGCTACCACGTTGGGTACGCAGGTGCTGCGCGGCTGCGGCGCTGGGCGCGCAGGTGCCGCAGGCTGATGCAGGCTTCGCAGCTACGCGCGCAGGTTGTAACGCCCTAGTCCCAAAATACTTAGAACGAAGTGCGTAGACATGCCAGCTGTATACATACGAAGTATACTCGAATGTATAGAACACCCGTATGTATACATAAGCTGTAAAATACAGTAAAACCATGATAACTAAATCTCATCCACAAAATTAGAAGAATAATGATATAAATCAACTCAAGAATTTGTCACTTATACATGTAGTTGGGCGGAGACAAATCCACTACCAACTATTTTAAAAGAGAGAAATATACAAGGAAGGGATAGATGAAAATGACTAGACGAACCAAGGGCAATCATCTTCGAAGGACTGGAGAAGATTACGACCTTGGCTAGAACACCTGCGAAAAGACATGAAAGCACACACCTGGAGAGATCACCAGGTCCTTAGAGGGACGTAACAAGATACATAAAGAATATGCCATATAAATACTGAATATAAAAGATGCCACAAATAAAAGTAAGTGACAAGACCTCAATAAGGTAACCTAACCATGCTAAAGTGAACATACAGTTAAGAATAAACCTTTCGTCGCGTGAGCCCTGGCTGTAAATAGGATCTGGTATAGTCTCCACTTGGGCACCAGTGACCTAAGTGTGACGTTCAAAAATGACAGTGGCCAACCTGAGGGGGTCATCATACCCGTATCTCCAGCGGAGCTTCCGGATTACAAGGGAATGTATAATAAAAGCCCATACGATAAGGAAATGATCTCCCCACCCGATGCACCTATCTAGGTCGCATCCGCGATCATGTACCTCTACTAACTGCTAAGTCTCCTAGCATGCCTCTATTAGCAGTTAGACCTAACGCATGCGTACGAGTGATCAGCCAACACGCAAGTACCTCAACATGCTACTTATCTCACACATATCTTATTGTACAACTGTGTCAAGTTTTATGCAATACACTACAGTTGGTAGTCCCTTAACTCTAGGTCCGTATGCAATCAAAGGATAATAAGCAAAGTAAAGCTAATATCACTGAGCAGGTAATAGATCAAGAATCATAATAATGGTACAACTACAAGAACTGGAAATAAATAAACAGTGATATGCAAATAACTAAAAATGCAGACTAAATATAAGCAGTAAATATGGCAAGGTATCTTGCCTGAGGTTGTGTGCAAAAGGACGACGTCCAATAGCTCGAACCGTCAGAATAGCAAAGCGATAAAAGACAAATCCCGCATATGTCACGCCCCAGAACTAGAATACTGGAGAGCGGGGGCAGACATAGCCAGCTACGTATAATGAAATGGAATCCACGTCACTATACGGTCACGGCTGTCTAGATATATGAGGGTTTAACTACAATCCATCATTCTCCTATGGTCAAGAACAAACCTATTGTCTCAATCACAAGCAAGTAGTAACAGTCACAAGATGTCAGAGCACCAAATATACAATAGTAAGGTGTCCCATACATTACATATTCGGATGATCATGAAGCTAGTCGTACAAAATGTCAGAACTAGCAAGAGTTTTAGTCAATACATGATCAACCCTAGGATTTGTCAATCATGTTACAGCCCGTAGGCAGACAGTAAATAAGGTGCAATACGAGCTAACACGTGCTCGTCGGCTAAACGTCTCAAAAGAATAATTTTACAAGTAGAGTGGGAGGACAAAAGAAACCCACTCGTTGCCCTGGTTACGCCTGGTGGTCACCATCGGGCTTGAAGACAGGTGGATCCGCTGTTGCTGCTCCGATATCTGGCCACACAAAACCAGCTGGGTCAGACCCCAGAAAGAGCAAGTGCCACAAAGGAGGCTTCACTTAGGAACTAAAACCAGCATATCACAAATAAATAGTAAAGATAATTAAAAGATAGTGATAATAGCTTAGATAACAATAATATATTGAACACGGAGAAACCATTCAAGTAGCCCGACTGCAACCCTTAAACCAAACAAGGACCGGGGTTGCAATCCTTCGCTTGAATAGAAACCCGCCTCAATTACTATTGATAAGGTAACAAGACAATAAACGAAGAGAGGACACAGAACTGCTCCGGGAGCCAGGTTACAACCCTTAAACCAAACAAGGATCGAGGTTGTAACCCTTCGCCTGAACAGAACTGGACCCCTGATCTTTATTGTTAAGGCTAGTATAAATAATCATGGTATTGAAGTAAGGTAAAACATGACGAGCATGACAGGGGTTGCAATAAGACAATAAACGAAGAGAGGACACAGAACTGCTCCGGGAGCCAGGTTACAACCCTTAAACCAAACAAGGACCGGGGTTGTAACCCTTCGCCTGAACAGAACTGGACCCCTGATCATTATTGTTAAGGCAAGCATCAATAATCATGTCATGTCATAATCTTGCACAGAATCATGATAAGACTAAGCTGGAATAAAGTATATTCAATCAATCACGGCCAAGCAAGGAGTACGGCTTGATACTTTAACTAACTAGGATTATCACAGGCCTAGTTACTAGCAAGATGCCACAAGATTATCCCAACAACCACAAGCCCTGCAGACCATCCGGTTATCCAGGTCGAATGTCCGTTTAGGAAGAATGCAACACATGACTGTGTGCTGGAAATGTGCCCTACTCGTCGGTAGGCTACAAGTCCACTGAATGCGCCCATATAACGGGATTGCCTGTAGCTGGGAATCTCTTCATGACTACTGAATCATTCTAGTTAATTAGCCTTAGTCAATTTCAGTAGGTACCCCTGACCGTGGTACTCAGGGGTCCCCGTCCTAGACATGATGCAAGACAGTACTAGTTTATTTGTACAAACACAATCGTCCACGGTGTCCAGGTCATTCCTACTTGTCATGTCAGTTTACTTGTCAAGAGTGCGCCACAGCGGGCCACTATCGTGTTCTATTCTTATATTACCATGAATAAAAAATTGTATAAAATAACTAATAACATATTCTTGAAGCCAAGGAAAAGATCTACAACTTTCATGTTTTGAGTTTTTCAAGATTCTAGCTACAAAACAACTTAAACAGGCAAAAACAGCGAAATAGGGCAATTCCGGCGCATGAGATTCCTGCGCAATCGGCGCATGGAATTCCTGCACAAATCGACGCATGAGATTCCTGCACAAATCGGCGCATGGGATTCCTGCACAAATCGGCGCATGAGTTTCCTGCGCAATCGGCGCATGGGATTCCTGCACAAATTGGCGCATAGAATTCCTGCGCAATCGGCGCATGGAATTCCTGCACAATCGGTGCATGGGATTCCTGCACAAATCGGCGCATGAGATTCCTGCGCAATCGCGCATGGGATTCCTGCGCAATCGGCGTATGAGAAACTCACGTTGCGTCTTCAATACATGCGCGTAGGGAACCTACGCGCATAACACGCTCGGAGTTAAGAGATGCGTTGCCAGGACTTCACGG
This sequence comes from Iris pallida, assembly GCA_029216955.1. NCBI lineage: Eukaryota > Viridiplantae > Streptophyta > Magnoliopsida > Asparagales > Iridaceae > Iris > Iris pallida. The sequence goes on along the minus strand of JANAVB010002199.1, from coordinate 25,069,762 downwards.
CGCATGGCCTCCCGGCGCATGGCCTCCCGGGCGCATGAGGTTCATCGTCCCCAAACAGCAAGTTCAGCCATGAAAGTTCCAAAAACTTGCCATGGCCATAACTTCCTCATCCGAAGTCGAAATCAAGCAAAACAAAAGCCAAAACTGCATGAAATTGAATTCTCTACAACATGGAACCACTAGTTTTTAGAAATACCAAGTTTTTAGAGATCAAAACCAAGAAAACTAAACAAGAAGGAACTTAAAACTTAGATCTACAAAAGTATAACCATCAAAATCGAAAACTTCCAGTTCTAAAGAGGCTTAGAATCTAGTAAGGAAGAGAATGGAAGAATAAAACATGAGATCCATCATGAAGCAAGTTTGCACTTGCCTAAGCTCTCTCTCTCTCCCTCCTTCCTGGTAGGTGTAGAAGTAAATGTGGAGAAGAAGAAGAATAATGAAGAGAGAGAAAGAGGAGGGGTTAATAAATGGGGATGGTGGTGGTAGGTGGGGGGTTTTCTTTTGGTTCATGATGAACCCAAAATCAAACCAAACCAAGCTAAGCCGAACCAAGCTATGCCATATCCAATGATATGCCAAAATAACCATGCAGGAAAATACGCAATACGAGTCAAGAATACGTACACGTATACCAAGATACGTAATACGAACTATAGGCATTACAGCATATGTCCTCGAATGCTGAAATAAACACCACGAACGTGTTCGAAATATAATATATGTCTAGAAAATGCCTGTCCAAAAGTTTAATTATGGAACATGGGTAAAATCGTAATTTTGGGTTAAAATGATGTCCACCGTTGGACCCATTTTGCTCCGAAATGCGTGCCAATATCTATGGTCTCTAAAATCGTCAAACTATATGTCTATAGGTCCGGTTTGAGGAGACGAACCCAACCGTATGTCCAAAGTTGGATTTCGACGGGGCCGTGCACAATTTTGTCTATTGGATTGGGTCGTAGGCCCGCTTAAATAGGCGTTCCGGTCGACCTTCTCATAATCGGACCAAACTTGGCATACAGGACCAGAATTTTGATACGGTCATGTTGGCACAATTTTTATCTTGATACGACGAACGTACACAAAGTTATGGCCAATTTTACAAAAGGTCGATACGGGGGTATCTTGACGGATACGTACTGATTTCGTCGCGCACGTACAACGAAATTGAGTTCCGTCAGTTCTCACACGTCAGCAACATCCATATGCGCCTTTCCATGCGTATAATTTCTGACCACGTCAGCCGGTTTGTCAGGGCGCACGCCGTATCGGAAAAAGTTTTCTAAATTTTTTAGTTTATTAACACAGTTTTTCCTGATTTTCACCATCGAATAACTTTCTGTATAATCTATGAAAAATACTTCTACCAGATAGATTTTGATCCCCTATATGTTGTCTAGGTTTGCCTTTTGTCACGCCCCAGAACCAGAATACCGGAGAGGAGGGGAGTGACTCAGCCAGCTACGTATTACGGGTAGATAAATACCGTATAATACGATCAATACTGTCTAAAAGACGAGGGGGTGCATACTACATGAAAGTCTTGCTAGGGTTACTCAACATCTATTGTCTCAATCATTCAAACAAGAAGCAATAATAGAGAACATGTAAGATAAAGCAGTAAGGCGTCCCAAACGCTTAGTCAAAATGTTCTTGAGATCTGGCTGTACAAAATATAGCCAGATGGTATAGCAAGGTGTACACAATCGTTATCAGCTGCAGTCTGACTTAGTTACAATTATGTAAAAGTAAGTACAAGACAATCCGACTAACATGTCGGTGCCAAACGACAAAATATAAAGTAAGTAGTAAAACGAACAGGGAAGCAAGAAACCCACTCGTGTTCTCCTGTGATCATCCCTCTAGTATTGACTATCTTGGAGGTAGTAGTAAGCTGAGTCCTCAGGAACTGGCTCTAAATCTGCCATGCAAAACCAGAGAGGTTAGACCTCTAATAGCAAGTACCACAAGAAAGTACGATATGAGAACTAAAACCAGTGATAAGAGTTAAGAATATAATAATAAGTCTCCGCTTGCTACTGGAATTACTACAACATCACGACACTTCAAACCAACTTCCCAACCAAACAAAGACAGAAGTTGACCCGTCATGTCCTGATGTCACGACCCGCACCCTAGAGTAAGGGCACGAGATGCGAATACGTCCAGCCTACGCCGCAGTGTCGGCGGTAGAACGCTGTCCTAGGTCACAATATCTAGCAATTTATCTCTAACAGTTTATATTCCCCGAACGGGGTATCATAGTAATAATAACTCAATCACAGCTAAGGAAGAGATAGCACGATATGAAATAGAACTCAAAGAACTGAACAGATAGTAGCAGTCTAAGATAATCCAGCAATCCACAATACAAGGTCTCAGATAAAAGAATATATACAAACTGATCTCCAAAATAGAGTCTAATTAGAACATGATCCAACTACATAGAGATAATAGCCTAATATCTAATCTAGGCAGTCGGGGAAAGGTCCTCTGCTACTGCTGGATCCTCCAGAGGGTCCAGCTCACAGGTATCGTCTAGGGCTGCCCCGTAGTAGGTGTCCAGGCCAGCCTCCTCCTCGTCCTCTGTAATATTTTCAACAGGTCCAGTCAGGACAGGAGCGAGCACAGTACATCTCAACAATTCATAGCAGGTTAGAAAATATAGACATGCAGTAAAGTAAGATACAAGTGCTGAAGAATACAGTATGTAACAGAGAGAGAGAAAAACTGTAATAGAAATATCTACTATAAGTAAAGAACTAACAGTGGCTAGTGAAGTAGAGTACAGGATAGCACATGTGAACGGAACAGATTGGTACATGATCTACACTACTGAGTTGTACATGATCTACACTACTAAGAATTGTTCACATGACTACTAGCACTCCCCCGTTTTCCCCAATCAGTACACAAGGATCTAAGCAGGTTATGTTATTGTACATGATATCACATGGGGCCCATATAGGGTGCACATGATAGTATACATGAAGGCTCTGTGAACATGAGAGTACATGATTCACAAGAGTGTACATGTATAGTGAAAGCACAGGAGTACATGATGAAAGTGAAACGCACATGACACAATGTACCCGATGCTCCCGAGGGGGATAACATCGCATGAAGAGATCCGTATAGTACTAATCCGTGATAATGTCGTGACAGCACAAGTAAGGTAATTTAATGCAGGAAATAATTCTAAGCGGGATATGAAATGATCAGAGAATGTACTCGCCTGTAACTGAGTGTCCGGTATGAAACGTACTGTCCAAGGAGTGGTGTCTGGCTCCTAAACAGAACATCACAAGTCACAACAAGTCCAGAATAGTAATATGGAGTCCTACTATGCATTCTACATGATTCTAGGTCAATCTAGGCCAAAGTCAACTCTTGGTCAACCTTGGTCAACCCTAGAAGTCAAACTAGGTCAAACTATTCTAGTCTAGGTTTCTAGGCTATTCTAGGTCATAACAAGTCTGCTCTAGGTTTCTAGGCTATGTCATGCTAACCATACATGTATCATGATAAAATCTATATTAGGGTATAAAGCCTATAGCCCTATGACATTCATAACCAACCCCACACAACATTCACACATAGATAACCACACACCAATCACAATGTAACCTGTTAACACACTATTACACATTTAAAAGAGAATACCTATATATGTATCACATTAGATACACATACCTATATACTAGATACATATCGAGATATTCATATCTAAATTATATACACATGAATATAGGCACACACTTTATATTAGACACAAAACCCCATTACCTATATACTATGTATCATGCATGTTCTACATATAATATATATACATAGATTAATAGAGAGAATCATATGTGTGTGTGTGTCAAGGTGTGGACAGAACATAACAGTGCCAAATAAGAACTGAAAACAGAATTCAATATGGGGGTGTGTGGTCTATATGCAGGAATTAAATGCATTAGCAAACAGTGCAGGCAATGTGCAGGAGAATACTGTGGTTGCAGGAAGTATAGGGGCTGTGTGTGCTCATGAATTGAAGGTAACAAGCATGTAGGCAATGCAGGAATGCTGTGATTGCAGGAAAATATGGCAGTGTACTTGTCCTCAGATTTCAGTATCAGTTATGACAGTAATCAATGGTTCAATATATATACAAAAATCAGTTTATGGGAACTAAACTAACTGAAAAAATGGATAGGAATTCAATGACACTGTCCAATGGCTTAAGCTCTCAAAAACACAGTTTAATAATGAACTAACAAAGTGCAAAATGGAAGGAATTCATTTGACAGTTGCCATGGTTCAAAAGCTGGAATTTAAACTCAGATTTCACACAGTCAAAGCAAGTTAAACTGGAAGGAAAGGAATGAAAACATGAACTTAACAATTTCTCATTCTCAGATTTTTAACAAACAGTTAAGGATGAACTAAACAAGGTTGTAAAATGAAAAGGAATTTTCAGTTCAGTCCTAAGAAATCCCATTCCAGGTTTACAACAATCTCATGTTATCAATCCTACATTAGCAAATGGCTAGGAACATCACGTAAGGAAATCAATTCATAGTTCCATAACAATCTAACCAATCCCCAGTTCAATATCTCATTCACAAAACCACATAAGAACAGTCCTATACATGCTATCAATCTAGGTAACATCAAGAATTTAACAGTGAACAGGCATGGAATTTCCAGGTTCTTTACTGTCAACTCATTTCAGGTTCTGCATTAGGAAACAGGTATAGTGATATGTAGGGATCAATTTGAATCGAAAACATGGCAACACAGGGAATTAATAAGTTGGGAAAACATAGGTATCACAGTGACAGAAATTGAGTATCAGGGAAATATCCCACATATTGCCATTCGAAACCAATAATCCACATGAAACCTAACTAAAACATGTAAACAATATTCATACACTAATTACTATATATTAGGATCTTAATTATTATTTAAAACATGATTTAAAACATTAGAATCGAATTTAGAAAACAGAGCAAACCAAACACTGAAACCACACAGGCCCTGTCCCCGTGCACACAGAATCTCGTGTCCGACACGACACCAACGGCCCAACCACTTGGGGGGGTGTCGTGGCAGACACTGCCCCAAGCCACACACCAATTTATAGCTCACCACGTGGCCTGTGCAGCCTGCACGAGCACGCTGGTAGCAGGGGAGCTACAGTGCTCGTGCACGCGCGCCTGAGCCCGTGTGTGCGTGTCGAATACCGACACGACACGACACCAAAACCACCCCAGTGACTTGGAATCGTGTAAGCGAGATCAAAACAAGTATTTCTATTCAAACAGAAATCTAAAATAACAAAATCGAGTTCACACAGGCATTTCGTCGAACATCACAGACACACGACTGATGCGTGTCCAGAATGGACACGAAACTACCGACACAGGACACGAATCCAAACCAGACCTTAGGGGGACCCTTAGGGCTTCCTGTTGGTGAAGACAAAAAGGAATTTCATTGAGAAAACAGGAAGTTACCTATTGGTGAAGAACTCCACAAATAAACTAGAAATGGAGGGGTTTCTCAAGCCACTCAACTACCACAAATTGTTGATTCCCTGCAAATAGAGTATACCAGCAGCAAGAGGGATAAAATTAGGTCCTAAAGGAATTGGTTTGAAGGAAAAAGGAATTAAATTGGATTTCTTATGATTTTTGAAAGATGGAACTCACCTTCTTCCTTAGAAATTTGCTAGAACCCTAAAAGAGGCTAGCCCTAAAACTAGGAGGGATTAAATAGGGGGGGAATCCCTAGGTTCAGCTAGGGATGGCTGACCACTTGGCTTTGGGTTAGGGTTGAGCTAGGTTTGAGTCCAATCTAGCTAAGTCACATAATGACTTGTGAAACCACAAGCCATTCACCAAATCAAATGATTTCTAAATTCTAATTCTAGTTCTATGAATCACTAACCACTAACTTGAGTCACACTAGGTTAGACTAGGGTCACTTGACCTAACCAAGCCTAACTAACCATGGTTAGTTCCTAGGTTGGTCTACATGAGTCAAAACTGACCAAAAATCAAACTAGTCCAAATAAATCCAAAATAAATTCTAAAAATTCCCATAAATTCTAATTAATACTAATAAATTTATTTACCCCAAAAATGACAAATTTACCCTCAAACTAGAAATGTGGTAATGACAAATCTACCCTCCTTAAAGAATTTCGTCCTCGAAATTGAAAGGCGAAATGCAACTGATGAGAAGGATAGAAAGTATACCTCAAGGTCCAAAAAGATAAGGGTACCGCTCGCGCATCTCATCCTCCCGCTCCCAGGTAGACTCTCCTGGAGAATGATGCCTCCATGCGACGCGTACCAAGGGTATCACCTGGTTCCTCAGAACCTTCTCCCGTCGATCCAGAATCTCCACAGGCTGCTCTGGATAGCTGAGAGAAGGGCCCACCTCAATCTCCGAATGATCGAGCACATGGCTTGGGTCAGCCACATACCGTCTCAACTGTGATACATGAAATACGTTGTGGACCCCCACAAGTGCAGGCGGCAAGTCTAGCCTGTAAGCCACGTCACCGACTCTCCCGCTGATAACGAAAGGGCCGATGAAGCGCGGGCTAAGCTTCCCGCCTCCACCAAAACGTATCGTACCACGAGTCGGAGATATCCTCAAGAAAACCTGGTCTCCGACCTAATCACAAGCAAGGTCTCAATTAAAATAAATAACAAACATGATCAAAATCACAAACAACAACCTAAATCTAATCCTACTCTAATCTGTACCTCAAACTCCAAGGGCCTCCGGTGGCTATCGGCCCAGTGCCGATGTCTGTCCTGCGCCACGCGAAGTCTGTCCCTGATAAGCTTCACCTTCTCGGCCGCATCCACAATCATCTCTGGCCCCAGCAAAGCTCGCTCACCAACATCATCCCAGGATAAGGGTGTACGGCATCTACGCCCGTACAGAGCCTCGAAAGGTGACATCTCGATGCTGGCCTGGAAACTATTGTTATAGGCAAACTCCACTAAATGAAGATGATCCTCCCAGGAACCTCCAAAGTCCAGGACGCACGTCCGCAGCATATCCTCGAGAGTCTGAATAGTCCGCTCTGACTGTCCGTCCGTCTGGGGGTGGTATGCAGTACTAAACTTGAGCTGAGTGCCCAAGCTGGTCTGCAGACTCCTCCAGAAATGGGAAGTAAAACGGCTATCCCGATCCGAGACGATGCTGACTGGAACTCCGTGGATCCTGACTATCTGCCGCATATACAACTCCGCCAGCCTCTCTGTAGACGTGCCCACCTTGAATGGCAAGAAGTGGGCCGATTTGGTCAACCTATCCACGATGACCCAAATCGCGTCTTTCCCTCCTGGAGTACGCGGCAAACCTGATACGAAGTCCATCGTGATATGCTCCCATTTCCACTCGGGAATGGGCAGCGGCTGTAACAATCCACCGGGCCTCTGCCTCTCCGCCTTGACCTGCTGGCAGATCAAACACCTAGCCACGAAGTGGGACACCTCCCGCTTCATTCCTGACCACCATACATGCTCCCGCAGATCTCGGTACATCTTGTTGGCACCCGGGTGTATAGAGTACTGAGATCTGTGGGCCTCCTGCATAATCTGCTCTCTGAGCTCCCCGCTAGGCACACATAGCCTGGCACCGTGCCTCAGGGCACCATCCTCTGCCAGTGAGAACTCAGGATCCCCCACTCCTATACTGATCTGCTCTCTGATACTCTGAAAAGCCACATCCTGAAACTGGGCCGCCTTGATCTTGTCCATCAAGTCTGACTGAATCTGCATCCCCCATAGCTGCATCTGCTCCCCAGGCATGATCACCTCAATCCCAAGGCTCTCCAAGTCGGCAAGCAAATGTCGATCCATGGTCAAACACATGGCTGTCGGATACCTACTCAAGGCATCGGCAACCACGTTGGCCTTCCCTGGGTGATACTGCAGTGCAATGTCGAAGTCCTTCATCAACTCCAACCATCTGCGCTGTCTCATATTCAACTCCTTCTGAGTGAACACATACTTTAGGCTCTTGTGATCTGTGAAGATCTCCACCCGCTCACCATACAGATAATGCTTCCACAGCTTCAAAGCAAAAATCACAGCTGCCAGCTCCAGGTCGTGGGTAGGGTAATTCTTCTCATGGGGACGTAACTGCCTGGAAGCATAGGCAATTACCTTCCCGTGCTGCTGCAACACACAACCCAGCCCCTTCCCTGAAGCATCACTATAAATAGTGAAACCACCTGATCCTGAAGGCAACGTCAGAATCGGAGCTGTCGTCAGCCGCTTCTTCAACTCATCAAAAGCCGCCTGACACTCCTCTGACCATACATACTCAGTATCCTTCCGGGTCAACCGTGTCAACGGCTCTGCAACCCGGGAGAAATCCTGCACAAATCTCCGGTAATATCCTGCCAGCCCCAGGAAGCTCCTGATCTCTGCAACTGATGTCGGCGCTGCCCATGCCTCGACTGCTACAATCTTCTTGGGGTCAACTGAGATACCATCTCCAGTCACAACGTGCCCCAAGAAATCCACCCGGTCCAAGAAAAACTCACACTTGGAGAGTTTTCCATAAAGCTGCTCCTTCCTGAGAATCTCCAGCACTATCCGTAGATGCTCCTCATGCTCCTCCTCAGTCTTGGAATATATCAAGATATCATCAATAAACACTACTACAAACTGATCCAGATACTGATGGAACACCTTGTTCATCAGGTTCATAAATACCGCGGGTGCATTGGTTAGCCCAAATGGCATAACCAAAAACTCGAACTGTCCATACCGCGTCCTGAAAGCGGTCTTGGGGATATCCTCCCCCTTCACCTTCACCTGGTGATATCCCGACCTCAGATCAATCTTGGAGAATACCCGAGCTCCGCTCAACTGGTCAAATAGATCGTCGATCCGCGGCAGTGGGTATCTGTTCTTGATCGTGAGGTTGTTGAGTGCCCTATAGTCAATACACATGCATACTGACCCATCCTTCTTCGGCACGAACAACACTGGTGCACCCCATGGCGACGAACTCGAGCGGATGAAGCCCTTGTCCTGTAGCTCATCCACTTGCTTCTTCAGCTCCACCAGCTCGCTGTTGTTCACCCGATAGACATGCTGAGAAATGGGCTCCGCTCCTGGAACCAAGTCTATCGAGAACTCAATGTCCCTGTCTGGTGGCAGTCCCGGCAACTCCTCCGGAAAAACATCCATGTACTCTGCTATCAAGGGGTGTGGAATCGTCTGCTCCTCGACCGAGACTCCACAGAAGACTCCGCTGCTCTGCTCTGCCTGACGTCTGGAGTACTCAAACTCTGGCTCCCCTGGCGCTCTGAAGAGAACTCTACCCCCTCTGCAATCAATGCTGGCGTGGTGCCTGCTCAACCAATCCATGCCTAGTACTATATCGTAGTTCGGCAATGGCATTACGAGCAGGCTCACCTCCAACTCACGGCCTCCCAAAACTACTCTCCGACCCTTACAAACATCACTCACGAGGATAATACCACCCCCGGTCGTGATCTTGTAAGTCCTAGGCAACGATTCAGCTATGATACCGTGTCTAATCGCAAAAGATACTGAAATGAAGCTATGCGATGCACCGGAATCAAACAATGCAAATGCTGGGCTGGAGTCGAGAAGAATCGCACCTGTAATCAGCTCTCCAGTCACCTCTGCATCTCCAGCTGCCATGGCGAAAGCTCGCCCCTGCTGGCCTCCTCTAGCCTGCTGCTGGTGCTGGACGAACCTCTGCTGCTGCGTCGGCAGGGCTGGTCCCCTCTGCTGTCCTGCTGCTGCTCTGGCTCCTCCTCCCTGGGCTGCTCGTCCTCCAGACCTAGCACAATCCCTCAGCTGGTGATCTGCCGCTCCGCAAAGAAGGCACCTCCCGAGCCTCTTTCTGCACTCGTTGAAGACATGCCCAGGCTTCTTGCAGAAGGTGCAACTGACTGTCTGGTGCCTGGGTGCCTGATGCTGAAACTGCTGCTGGTGAGCCGGCCGCTGCTGAATCGGCTGCGGCTGAAACTGCCTCGGCTGCTGGTGCTGGAAATGAGGCCTCTTAGCCTGGCCCCCGCTGCTGCTACTGCCCCCAGTTGGGTCTCTCCCTCTCTTGAGCCTAAGCTCAAGATCATCCTCTGCTAGCAGCGCGCCCGTCAAGATCTCCTCAAATGTAGCATCTCTGTTCCCCTTGGTCAGGGACTTGACCTCCTTGACCAGACCCTTCCGGAACCTCTGGGCCCTCGCCGTCTCGCTCAGACCCTCAACAAACCTGCCGAGACGGCCAAACTCTCCCGCATACTCCTCAACTGAGAGGCTCCCCTGTACCAAGCTCTCAAACTGTGTCTCCAAGGCTCTGACTGCTGAATCTGGGAAGAACTTCTTCTTGAAGAAGCCCCTGAACTGCTCCCAAGTCTGCCCTGGTACCCCTACCCTGGGGTCCGACTGATACCAGGTGCGAGCAAGATCTCGCATCCGGCTAGCTGCGGCCTCGACCTGAAGGTCTGCTGGAATCCTGGCCAAGCGGAAGATCTCCTCTATATGCTCGAGCCACTCGTCGGCATATAGGATCCCCTCTGTCCCCATGAAGTCTCTGGGGCTCATCTTCTGAAACTGCTCGATCCCTGGTGTCCTCTGCTGCTGCACCACGGGTCGAGCTGCGGCTGTCGTGACAGCCAACTCCATGCCTCGGTCCTGCCGAGCCTGCTGTCGGTCCATGAACTGCTGAAAATAAGCGAACATCTGAGCGGCGTCCACATGTCCTGGAGGCGGTGGTGGCTGGAAAGGATCCTCTGGATAGACCGGGTCCTGCCTCCCAGTCGGTGGATGCATATCCCCTGCTGCGGCTGCCGAGGTCTCAACACGAGCTGAGGTGACAAGAGCTGCAGTCCCCTGGCCTCGCCGTGCTGGCTGAGAGGTAGCAGTCCCCTCTATAGCATCCTCATGGACGGCACGCTGCGAACGAGTCTCTACCATCCTGAAGATAGACAAACAAGAGTATCAATTTCTGAGAAAGAAACGATATAACAAGGGCGGACAATCATAATTCAAAGGATCAGCAGACAAAAGAAATTAGATGGCAATAAAAGGAATTTTTCCTAAGGTGATTGAGTATCTTAAAATTAATGTCCTATATCCTATAGCAGGCTGCAGTGATACTCTAGTTCGAGCACCACTACACTTCTAGTCTAGACCTGCATGGGCCACCACTACAAACGTGTCACGACCCGCACCCTAGAGTAAGGGCACGAGACGCGAATACGTCCAGCCTACGCCGCAGTGTCGGCGGTAGAACGCTGTCCTAGGTCACAATATCTAGCAATTTATCTCTAACAGTTTATATTCCCCGAACGGGGTATCATAGTAATAATAACTCAATCACAGCTAAGGAAGAGATAGCACGATATGAAATAGAACTCAAAGAACTGAACAGATAGTAGCAGTCTAAGATAATCCAGCAATCCACAATACAAGGTCTCAGATAAAAGAATATATACAAACTGATCTCCAAAATAGAGTCTAATTAGAACATGATCCAACTACATAGAGATAATAGCCTAATATCTAATCTAGGCAGTCGGGGAAAGGTCCTCTGCTACTGCTGGATCCTCCAGAGGGTCCAGCTCACAGGTGTCGTCTAGGGCTGCCCCGTAGTAGGTGTCCAGGCCAGCCTCCTCCTCGTCCTCTGTAATATTTTCAACAGGTCCAGTCAGGACAGGAGCGAGCACAGTACATCTCAACAATTCATAGCAGGTTAGAAAATATAGACATGCAGTAAAGTAAGATACAAGTGCTGAAGAATACAGTATGTAACAGAGAGAGAGAAAAACTGTAATAGAAATATCTACTATAAGTAAAGAACTAACAGTGGCTAGTGAAGTAGAGTACAGGATAGCACATGTGAACGGAACAGATTGGTACATGATCTACACTACTGAGTTGTACATGATCTACACTACTAAGAATTGTTCACATGACTACTAGCACTCCCCCGTTTTCCCCAATCAGTACACAAGGATCTAAGCAGGTTATGTTATTGTACATGATATCACATGGGGCCCATATAGGGTGCACATGATAGTATACATGAAGGCTCTGTGAACATGAGAGTACATGATTCACAAGAGTGTACATGTATAGTGAAAGCACAGGAGTACATGATGAAAGTGAAACGCACATGACACAATGTACCCGATGCTCCCGAGGGGGATAACATCGCATGAAGAGATCCGTATAGTACTAATCCGTGATAATGTCGTGACAGCACAAGTAAGGTAATTTAATGCAGGAAATAATTCTAAGCGGGATATGAAATGATCAGAGAATGTACTCGCCTGTAACTGAGTGTCCGGTATGAAACGTACTGTCCAAGGAGTGGTGTCTGGCTCCTAAACAGAACATCACAAGTCACAACAAGTCCAGAATAGTAATATGGAGTCCTACTATGCATTCTACATGATTCTAGGTCAATCTAGGCCAAAGTCAACTCTTGGTCAACCTTGGTCAACCCTAGAAGTCAAACTAGGTCAAACTATTCTAGTCTAGGTTTCTAGGCTATTCTAGGTCATAACAAGTCTGCTCTAGGTTTCTAGGCTATGTCATGCTAACCATACATGTATCATGATAAAATCTATATTAGGGTATAAAGCCTATAGCCCTATGACATTCATAACCAACCCCACACAACATTCACACATAGATAACCACACACCAATCACAATGTAACCTGTTAACACACTATTACACATTTAAAAGAGAATACCTATATATATGTATCACATTAGATACACATACCTATATACTAGATACATATCGAGATATTCATATCTAAATTATATACACATGAATATAGGCACACACTTTATATTAGACACAAAACCCCATTACCTATATACTATGTATCATGCATGTTCTACATATAATATATATACATAGATTAATAGAGAGAATCATATGTGTGTGTGTGTCAAGGTGTGGACAGAACATAACAGTGCCAAATAAGAACTGAAAACAGAATTCAATATGGGGGTGTGTGGTCTATATGCAGGAATTAAATGCATTAGCAAACAGTGCAGGCAATGTGCAGGAGAATACTGTGGTTGCAGGAAGTATAGGGGCTGTGTGTGCTCATGAATTGAAGGTAACAAACATGTAGGCAATGCAGGAATGCTGTGATTGCAGGAAAATATGGCAGTGTACTTGTCCTCAGATTTCAGTATCAGTTATGACAGTAATCAATGGTTCAATATATATACAAAAATCAGTTTATGGGAACTAAACTAACTGAAAAAATGGATAGGAATTCAATGACACTGTCCAATGGCTTAAGCTCTCAAAAACACAGTTTAATAATGAACTAACAAAGTGCAAAATGGAAGGAATTCATTTGACAGTTGCCATGGTTCAAAAGCTGGAATTTAAACTCAGATTTTACACAGTCAAAGCAAGTTAAACTGGAAGGAAAGGAATGAAAACATGAACTTAACAATTTCTCATTCTCAGATTTTTAACAAACAGTTAAGGATGAACTAAACAAGGTTGTAAAATGAAAAGGAATTTTCAGTTCAGTCCTAAGAAATCCCATTCCAGGTTTACAACAATCTCATGTTATCAATCCTACATTAGCAAATGGCTAGGAACATCACGTAAGGAAATCAATTCATAGTTCCATAACAATCTAACCAATCCCCAGTTCAATATCTCATTCACAAAACCACATAAGAACAGTCCTATACATGCTATCAATCTAGGTAACATCAGGAATTTAACAGTGAACAGGCATGGAATTTCCAGGTTCTTTACTGTCAACTCATTTCAGGTTCTGCATTAGGAAACAGGTATAGTGATATGTAGGGATCAATTTGAATCGAAAACATGGCAACACAGGGAATTAATAAGTTGGGAAAACATAGGTATCACAGTGACAGAAATTGAGTATCAGGGAAATATCCTACATATTGCCATTCGAAACCAATAATCCACATGAAACCTAACTAAAACATGTAAACAATATTCATACACTAATTACTATATATTAGGATCTTAATTATTATTTAAAACATGATTTAAAACATTAGAATCGAATTTAGAAAACAGAGCAAACCAAACACTGAAACCACACAGGCCCTGTCCCCGTGCACACAGAATCTCGTGTCCGACACGACACCAACGGCCCAACCACTTGGGGGGGTGTCGTGGCAGACACTGCCCCAAGCCACACACCAATTTATAGCTCACCACGTGGCCTGTGCAGCCTGCACGAGCACGCTGGTAGCAGGGGAGCTACAGTGCTCGTGCACGCGCGCCTGAGCCCGTGTGTGCGTGTCGAATACCGACACGACACGACACCAAAACCACCCCAGTGACTTGGAATCGTGTAAGCGAGATCAAAACAAGTATTTCTATTCAAACAGAAATCTAAAATAACAAAATCGAGTTCACACAGGCATTTCGTCGAACATCACAGACACACGACTGATGCGTGTCCAGAATGGACACGAAACTACCGACACAGGACACGAATCCAAACCAGACCTTAGGGGGACCCTTAGGGCTTCCTGTTGGTGAAGACAAAAAGGAATTTCATTGAGAAAACAGGAAGTTACCTATTGGTGAAGAACTCCACAAATAAACTAGAAATGGAGGGGTTTCTCAAGCCACTCAACTACCACAAATTGTTGATTCCCTGCAAATAGAGTATACCAGCAGCAAGAGGGATAAAATTAGGTCCTAAAGGAATTGGTTTGAAGGAAAAAGGAATTAAATTGGATTTCTTATGATTTTTGAAAGATGGAACTCACCTTCTTCCTTAGAAATTTGCTAGAACCCTAAAAGAGGCTAGCCCTAAAACTAGGAGGGATTAAATAGGGGGGAATCCCTAGGTTCAGCTAGGGATGGCTGACCACTTGGCTTTGGGTTAGGGTTGAGCTAGGTTTGAGTCCAATCTAGCTAAGTCACATAATGACTTGTGAAACCACAAGCCATTCACCAAATCAAATGATTTCTAAATTCTAATTCTAGTTCTATGAATCACTAACCACTAACTTGAGTCACACTAGGTTAGACTAGGGTCACTTGACCTAACCAAGCCTAACTAACCATGGTTAGTTCCTAGGTTGGTCTACATGAGTCAAAACTGACCAAAAATCAAACTAGTCCAAATAAATCCAAAATAAATTCTAAAAATTCCCATAAATTCTAATTAATACTAATAAATTTATTTACCCCAAAAATGACAAATTTACCCTCAAACTAGAAATGTGGTAATGACACCTGACATTCTGGTCATCTCAGTAGTTAATAGAGTAGGTACAGTACACAAACAAATCAATTTAGATGGCCATGCAACTACTACGGCTTGCTACTGTGAGTTCCAAGTTATCCTGGAAATGTGCAATAATGATTCCTCAGTTCTTACTATGCACAAGCAAGGCTAGTCTACCCAATCAATCAATTATGCCAATCATGAATTAGACGAGTTCCAGCGGGATGCCCGTCATTAATATACAATAAATAATATAAGCAGATACCGCTCCCTGCCCGTGTGGCAGATTTGCAGTATCTGTGGGAACTAGCCGGCATGTCGGGGCACCAATTGGCCCGGGATGGCTGCCATGTAAGAACTCGGGAATCTATTCTCTCTCCATACAATCGTTATTTTATTTAACTTAATAGCCCCTCTGTTGATTGAAATCCCATGCCGTGGATCATGGTCATTCAGAATGTGTACTTTCGTACAAAGTACGATATGCACAACTCTACAACGATGCCCGTGCGGTAAGGTTGTAGGTCTTACATAGCATAATGCAACAATCAGACCTAGCCACGAAATAATCATGCCTTGACTGTAAAATACACATGCTACTTCTGTAGAAAATCAGTTGAAGTCTGCGCGTGTCCATATGCCAATGTTCGGAATCGGCTAGTCGATTGCAATAGTTCATGTTAATATGAACGTGTCTCATTCAATTTCAATAAGACGACTAGCCAGTCTCTTTAGTCCCAACTAGGAACGCAGGATCAATCATTCAGTCAAGGTAACAATCAATGTCAATTCGTGCCAAGGCATGATAGTCAAATTGGTATTTAATATGGTCGAGTCTATAACACTCAGGGTTAAGTTCCAGTCATTCTGGACATCCATAAACCAATCGAGACACAGGGCACATTCCACACAACAATATGTATTAAAATATTAACATATCATGATTTTATCGAGTTCATATCAAAAGGATATCTTTACGCGTAATGAAATTACACCAAGCCAGAAGAGTACGCTTAATGAAATACGCATAAAAGAATTTTACGCATGAGGGAAGTTTACGCAAAGAATAATGTTACGCATAAAAGGATATCTTTACGCGTAAAGGAGTACGCGTAAAAGGAATACGCTCAATAAGGGATAAAGCTGCGCATAAAAAGTCGTCTTATGCCAAGCCAGAATAGTACGCATAAAAAGTAACATTACGCATAAAAAACTCATACGCGTAAAAAGTAAGGGTTTTACGCATGAATCATGTATGCGTAAAGAATAATGTTACGCGGGAAACATTGTACGCGTAAAAAGTAACGTTACGCGTAAAACAATTTTATTGCGCGTAAAGGAGTATGCGTAAAAAGTCAGAAGAGTAGACTTGCGTAAACCAGATCTATGCTGATACGGATAATCATGGGCGTAGAGTTTGATATTACGCTGACACGACTGATCGTGGGCGTAGAGCTCGATATTACGCTGACACGTAAAAACGTGGGCGTAGAGCTCGATATTATGCTGACACGTAAAAACGTGGGCGTAGAGTTCTTCCAGAACTCCAAATTCATGAGACTTTCAGTCTAAATGGGAACGTAAAGAATACCAACAACCAGGAATGATCAAACTTGAAAATAAGGGAGTTTGACAGATCAAAACCCTCAAAAATTCGAAAATAATAAATTTCTAGATCTACAAAAATAAAACTTTCAAATGCAAAAATGTCAAGTTCTAATCTCTCTTAGAGTCACGAGAGGAAGATAATTGAACCCAAAAAATAGGTTCTCATGTGGAAGCAAGATGTACTTGCCTATGGGTTTGGTAGGTGGAGAGAGTTATGAGGAAGAAGAAGAGTAAATGAGAAAGAAGAAGTAATGAAGAGAGAGAAAGGGGTTGGAGCTTTAAATGAAGATGTGGGGAGTTGGGTTCATGTTGAACCACCCAAATCCGAAAATAAACCAACCCAAGCCGAACCCAGAAGCAAAGCTAAGCAGAAAATAAAATACAGCAAAAATAATTAGGTAGATTTAAAGGAACTAAATACAGAACAAATGCATGATAATATATTAAATAAATATATTCAAGCAGTACACGTATTAAAATATGTATTTTGGGAACAGAAAGTGACATCTCTACCCTCCTTTAGAAAAATTTCGTCCACGGAATTTCAAATCCAAGCAGGATAGAAATATCAGGACTAAACTAATTTAAGTACAGCAATTTTAGCTAGCAAGCAATCATTTTACAATACCAATAGCAAGTAATATATCTATGTTTATCAATCTACGACATCAAGCAATTTTTACTCATAGGGTGATAAGCATGAGGAATCAGGAAAATCAAGGCACACGGAAAGAGATATATCTTGTGAGTCAAATAGGTACGGATACCGTGATCGGATGTCATCCTCATGTTCCCATGTTGACTCGCCTAAGGAGTGATGATCCCAAGCAACATGGACAAGGTTAATTGTTCGGTTCTTGAGTATCTTCTCCCTTCGGTCCAAAATGGACACCGACTGTTCCTCGTAGGACAGGTTGGTACCAACAACCAGTTCAGAATGATCGAGAATATGGCTTGGGTCCGATACATACCTACGCAACTGAGATACATGAAACACATCATGCACTTCTCGTAATGAAGGTGGAAGGGATAAACGATAAGCAGCATCGCCTACCCTATCGAGGATAGCAAATGGGTCTACGTATCGCGGACTCAACTTCCCGCGAAAGCCAAAGCCCCACGAGTAGGTGAGATCCGCAAGAACACGTGGTCCCCAACAGAAAATTCTAGCGGCCTACGATGCTGGTCCGCCCAATGTCGATGTTGATCTTGCGCAACCAAAAGTCTCTCTAATTTCCTTAATCACTTCAACCGTCTGAACAATCATCTCTGGACCTAACATCTTTCTCTCCCCGATATCATCCCATGCAAGTGGCGACCTACACTTCTTACCATATAGTGCTTCAAATGGCGCCATATGGATACTGGCTTGATAACTGTTGTTGTACGAGAATTCGACTAAGTGCATGTGACTCTTCCAAGACCCTCCAAAATCTTGGGTGTAAGCTCGTAACATATCTTCTAAAGTCTGAATTGTTCTTTCTGATTGTCCGTCCGTCTGTGGATGGTAAGCCGTACTAAATCTTAACTTGGTATCCAGACTATGATGTAAACTCTTCCAGAAATGGGACGTAAAATGGATATCTCTATCTGACACAATATTGACAGGGACCCCATACTGCCTGACTATCTGCTGCATATATAATTCTGCCAACCTTTCTGTAGATTGCCCTACTCTAAAAGGAAAAAAATGTGCCACCTTCGTAAGCCGATCCACTATTACCCAAATAGCATCCTTACCACTTGGTGATCTCGGTAAACCGGTCACAAAGTCCATTGTGATATGTTCTCATTTCCATTCCGGGATAGGAAGCGGTTATAATAATCCAGCTGGCCTTTGTTATTCTGCCTTCATTTGCTGACATATCAAGCAACGAGAAACGAATCTAGCTATTTCTCTCTTCATTCCGTTCCACCAGAAGTGCTGCTTGATATCTTTGTACATTTTGGTCCCTCCGAGATGTATAGAATACTGAGAACTGTGGGCCTCTGTCATAACCTCCTGTCAGATATCTCCACTAGGAACACATAGACGCGATCCAAATCTAAGTGTACCATCTTCGTGAATTTCTATCTCCTTCCTGAGTCCCGACTCACATTCTGCCCTAAGCTTCTGAATCCTTGGGTCCCGTGCTTGAGCTGCCTTGTTCCTGTCTACCAAGTCAGATTGAACTCGTAAACTTGCCAGAATTCCTATATCACTAGGAAGTATAACCTCGATGCCCATCTCCTGAAGGTCTTCTAAAATGTGCTTTTGTGTTGTCAACATAAATGTACCGCCTCTCCTGCTGAGAGCGTCTACCACCACATTAGCCTTGCCTGGATGATACTGAAGCTCCACGTCGTAATCCTTGATCAATTCTAACCATCTTCTCTGTCTCATGTTCAGTTCCTTCTGAGTAAAGATGTACTTCAGACTCTTGTGGTCTGTGTACATGTCCACTCGGTCACCATACAAGTAATGCCTCCATAGCTTCAAAGCAAATACTACTGCTGCCAACTCCAAGTCATGAGTTGGATAATTCTTCTCATGGTCTTGAAGTTGCCTAGATGCATACATTATCACCTTCCCATGTTGTATGAGGACGCACCCAAGTCCTTTTCCTGACGTATCACAATATACAGTGAAACCTCCGGGTTCAACCGGTAATGCAAGAATAGGTGCCGTGATCAACTTCTGCTTCAAATTCTCAAATGATGCCTGACACTCTGTCGACAAGACAAATGGTACATCCTTTCGTTTCAAGCGGGTCATGGGTGCTGAGAGTCTTGCAAAGTCTGATACAAACCTCCTGTAATATCCTGCCAATCCCAAGAAACTGCGTACATCTGCTACGGTCTTAGGTGTTGGCCAACTCTCTACTACTTCTACCTTCTTGGGATCCACTGCTACTCCAGCCCCTGATATGATATGTCCCAAAAATGAAATATGATCCGTCCAAAACTCACACTTGCTGAGCTTGGCATACAACTGGTTCTCTCTTAGAACCTGTAACACTTTCCTGAGGTGGTCTTTATGCTCTTCTTCACTAGCTGAATATACGAGAATGTCGTCGAGGAATACAACGACAAATTGATCTAAGTACGGCATAAAGATGCGGTTCATCAAATTGGTCAAACCAAACGACATTACTAAGAATTCGTAGTGCCTGTACTTGGACCTGAATGCCGTCTTGGGAATATCTTCTTTTCGAACTCTCACTTGATGATACTCTGATCGAAGATCTATCTTGGAGAAAACCCTTGCTCTGCTCAACTGATCAAACAAGTCGTCGATCCTTGGTAGTGGGTACTTGTTCTTTACTGTTGCCGCGTTGAGCTTTCTGTAGTCAATGCACAATCTCGATGACCTATCCTTCTTTCCTACAAGTATCATTGGTGCTGACCATGGTGATTCGCTAACTCGAATGAACTTCTTCGCCTTCAGTTCCTCTATGTGTTGATATACCTCGGCCTGCTCTGAATCTGCCATTCTGTAAATTCGATCTGATATCGGTTTAGTTCCAGGTGCCAATTATATACTGAACCCAATATCCCTAACTGGGGGTAGACCTGGAAGTTCTTCGGGGAATACATCTAGAAACTCTTCCACTATCTACGAAACCTGAACTTCTTCCATTGCCGTCACTACTCCTTCCTCTTGTTGAGTTGCCACTGATCTGACTAAGGTGAACCGCTTCATGCCTGGAATATTAAAAAATACACTCCCTCTACGATAATCTATTGTCGCATGACTATCTTTCAGCCAGTCCATGCCTAAGATAACGTCAAAATTTTCAACTGGAAATTCTATTAATCGGGCGGGTAAGGAACGCCCGCAAACTACAACTCTATATCCTAGAATAATCCTACTAACTCCTACGAGCCCATTACCAGTGATTATATTCAACCTCCCTGGCAATACCTCGAATTCCATTCCTAGTCGCGTCGTAAATTGTGCAGATATAAATGAGTGTGATGCTCCCGAATCAAATAATGCTACTGCGGGATATGAGGCGACGAGAATGTTACCTGCCACAACATCTTCCGATGCCAATGCCTCTTCCAAAGATAGATTAAATGCCTGCCCTCAGCCTCCTTGTTGGTTCCCATGCTGCGGCCTAGCCTGGTGTTGCTGCTGGCCCCTGCCTTGGTGATGCTGGGATGGTCTTTGTTGTTGCTGCTGCATCGGCGGTCCCTGTTGCCGAAACATCTGAGCCTGTGGCATCATTAGGCGTTGTGCCAATGGTCTTACTGCTGCTGCTGGTCCTTGATACTGGCCTGCCCCTGGTGCTGGCACAGCCGAATACTGTTGTACTGGTCCTCCTGACCTCGAATTCATAGGACAGGTAGAAATCCGATGATCTGGACTTCCACATATCAAACACTGTCCGTTCAATGCCCGACACACACCTCTAGTGTGCCCTGCCTTCCCGCAATAAGTGCAGCCCATTGGGGGTTGCTGGTTCTTCTTCTGCTGCTGCTGCTGCTGCTGCTGCCTGACTGGTGGTGCTGGCCCTCACATCGCCACATCATGAATGCGAACGCCAGGAGATGGTGTTGTTATTCGGGGTGCTACTCCCCCTCCTCCTTCAATCTGATTGTGAGATCTCTTCTGACCTCTAGTCCTTGCTGTGATCCTCTGGATGGTGATCTCATGCCTTCGGGTTGCTGTCAACACCTCATCAAAGGTCTGGTAGTTGTGCCCCTCTATCAATTGCAAGAGTTCAAGATGGAACCCTTGCTGAAATCTCATAGCCCTCTGGCTCTCCGTTGCTACCATCTCTGGGTCAAACCTACTCAATCTGCAGAACTCTACTGCATAAGCATCTACTTTTTTGCCGGCCTGCTTGAGGTTGATAAACTTCTGTTGTAGCTCAAACTGTGCCACAACTCCATAATACTTCGTCTTGAACCTCGCAGTAATATTATCCCAAGCTATAGGACGTCTGATGCCCACTTCTTCTGATTCCCACCAATCACGTGCGAGGTCCTGAAGTAACAACTTTACTTGATCTACACACTCTTCTGCCGGTACCTTAACTGTTGTCAGAATAGCCTCAATATCTTTAAGCCATGCATCTACTGAAATGGCATCTTTCGTGCCTTTGAAACGACGGGGGTTGTACTTGCAAAATCTGGTTGATGCTCCTGAATCGGTCCTCACCTCTCTTTCTAAAGCCGTTTGCAATCCTTGGTTGAGCAACACATTCTGCTCTTGTAGCTGAGTGTGCATGCGTTGCTGGGCTAGCATCTGATGTTGCTGCATAAGCATCATCCCTCTCATGATCTCCAGAAGGGCTGGTGTGTCTACTTCCGCAGGGGTAGGTGGAACTGTTGGTGGTGTTGGAACCTCCGTATATTACGGTCCAGTTGTTGGTTCCACTATCACCTCTTCTTGGATGTTCTCTTGAGGTAGCACCGGCCCTTGTTGCTGACCAACATGGTCATGTTGTTCATGCTGCCCTTGTTGTCCTTGTTGTTGCTATCCAGCTCTGACAGATGCGGACGAGGTGCCCCTAAGAAAAGGGTAAAGAGAACAATTAAACGATCGGACATGAAAGATCAATGAAGTCAAAGGATACCGGAATGTCAAGCTCGAGTCGAGAGTAACGAATCATGAGATCAAGGAGAAACATGTGTGATTGAGACATCCTATAAATTAAAACACCCCACAAGTCTAAAATCAGACCTGCATGGGCCACTACTAAAACCTTGTCACGCCCCAGAACCAGAATACCGGAGAGCGGAGGAGTGACTCAGCCAGCTACGTATTATGGGTAGATGAATACCGTATAATACGATCAATGTTGTCTAAAAGATGAAGGGGTGCATACTACATGAAAGTCTTACTAGGGTTACTCAACATCTATTGTCTCAATCATTCAAACAAGAAGCAATAATATAGAACATGTAAGATAAAGTAGTAAGGCGTCCCAAACGCTTAGTCAAAATATTCTTGAGATCTGGCTGTACAAAACATAGCCAGATGGTATAGCGAGGTATACATAATCGTTATCAGCTGCAGTCTGACTTAGTTACAATTATGTAAAAGTAAGTACAAGACAATCCGACTAACATGTCGGTGCCAAGCGACAAAATGTAAAGTGTTTGCAAAAACAAAAGTTAATCTTTATTTCAACAAACTTTGTAAAGAGATTACAAGAATTCTGGAAAAGTACAACTGTAGAAATCCAATCTAGATGACGATTGCTTTATCCCTTGGACGATGTGAACTTTGAAGACGATAGCCTCGGAAGTTGAAGTTGAAGGCAAAAGCCTCGGAAGAATGCAGCAGTACTTGGGCAAGAACTCCTGAAGTCTCTGATATTTTTGAATTTTATGTCTGATCCCTTTGAATGAAGACTTGAAACTCTATTTATAGAGTTCTAGAAATAACTAACTTTTAGTTATTCTGAATGGCGCAAGCTGGATTGCACATAAACTGGATTGCGCAGCATCAGACTGCGCTGGCAGTTATTGGATCGTGGGCCAACTGTCTTGGACACATGGCATCTTTTGATTGAATTGCACATGATCGTGTGCAGACGGTTGCCACGTAGTGAGCTATTAATGGCATGAATGCCACCTGTATATTTGTCAGTTATCATGATGAAGTGTGCCACCTGAATTGTGCTAACTTTAGATTGTGCGAGGTTGGACTGCGCAACAGAGTACCTGGCCGATTGCGCTGTATGTACAGCTGTCCTCGAGCGCCGTACTGCACAATAAACGAACAGTCTCCTCGTTCTCCGTGCTGTCAGTTGTCAGAAGATTTGATTTTGTCAGGTAATGATGACAAAGCCACGTCAGCTTTGCGCAGTTGAGAGTGTGCGCAGTTTAGTCTGCGCAATCTGAATGCTGCACAATCTGATGTCTGCGCAGTTCATTTAAATGATGTATTTTTTGATTTTCATGACTTTGTTGATGGGTGCAACTTGATTTTTAGGACCTACAAGACCCCCTTCAAAGTTTTTGAAAGTTGAACTTATTCAAAATTTCGAAATACTTTGAATTTTGAATTTTTAATTTTAAATCAAGTTGCGCATATGTTGAGCTGTCTGCGCAATCGGATGAATCAGCCCTACTTTTTTCGATGCAATCTGAGGCGGCCGTTACTCTTTTGAAAAACTATAAATAGTTCCCCATTCTTTCACTGTCATTCTTTACTTTGCTTTCATTGTGTTTAAGAGAGAGAAGTCCCGAGCCTATTCCTCCTTTCTTCTCCGTCGATCTCCATGGCCCCTAAGCGTTCCTCCGCCACCGACAAAGGCAAGGCCCCCGCCGAGTCTTCGACTCGCGTTGCGCCGCGTCCTTTCCGTCATGAAGCTGTGCACCCTGCTGTGCGAGGTAGATAATACGATCGAAAACTCATTTTAGGGTCTTTCGACTTCACTGAACCTATCTCTTTTTAGAGATATGGTCATACTGTGCCACTCTTTTTAGGGTTTTGGTTGCACGAACCCATTATTCTTTATTTTATGAAGAATATTTTCTTGCGCAATCGGTTGAATTGTGCTGGCAGAAGTCAGCGCAATCGGCTGATTTACGCAAGAGTATCAGCGCAAATTGTTGTTTTGCGCCAGCTTTGTCAGCGCAATCTGATGCTTGCGCAAGTATTGTCAGCGCAATCTGATGCTTGCATAATATGAAGTTTGCGTAATCTGATGACAGAATCTTTGACTTGACTTGTACTGAATTTTGTTTTTATCTGTTTGATGCAGTTGATACCAGAGATGATCCTGAATATAAAACCTTCGTAGGAACTCTTGCAGAATCAGAATTTAAAGAGGACTTGTCCCATGTGCTCTTCCCACAATATGCCCTTCCATCCTCTCGCCAAGCTATTTTGATCGCACAGGACAATGAGACTTTGTTAAGTCTGATAAATGGATAGCCTTTGCAGACTGCTGATGCCATCACCCACAGAAAACCTATGTTCCTTTTTGGTGAAGCTATTGACAAAATTTCTCAACCAAGATCCCGTGTTGAGCAGAGAACTTTTCAAAGGAAAGAGAAACTGATCTTGTTACCAGACATGACTAGATGCCTCTCCTTAGCACGATATGCTCATGCAAGCCATCCCAGGAGGATGGAATGGGACATCACTCCCCTTCAACATGCACGGACAGGAAAGATCTGTGTCAAGAAAGACCGGAATAATAGAGACATGTTCTATAGCTCTTCTGAGCGACACAGTACTTTGCTCAGAGGATTGAAACCAGGGTGCATCCCTCCAGAAAACTCTTCCTTATTGCTGCCTGTGAGGACTCCAATTTTTGCAAATGAGTATGCAAAGGCCGAGGGCTGTTATCCGGATCAAGACATCCGGCTAACAGGTCTGGTAAACCCAGACATCAAAAGATGGAGCAGTATAGCCAACTGGATACTGGTCCAGTTTGAAGATAAACTCAGAGAAATCAATCTATATCATGCGGTACACGCTACCGTATATGGCTTCTTCCCGAATCCTCATCAGTTTTTGGCATTGGCAGAGAGGTATAACGATAGGACAGGGACGTTCATGACGCCCTGCAGAGAGATGGGATTGGCTCTCCATGAGATGAAGTACATCTCATATTTACCAATGGGTGATTTCCCTTACGAGGAGTACGTCCCAACCAACGACGAGTTAGATAGACTTCGTCGAGAGAATTCGAAGATGGTGGAAGTCTTCGACGAGCTGCTATGCCATTACAACATATGCTCTTTATACTACAAAAGCGGCTCTTCCGGCACATGCTATTCGTCAAAGTGGCTGACTTATCTTTTTCTTAACCATATTATTGAGAAAAAGACCAAAGATCATGACTCATGTAACCCAGATTTCTTCCAACCCCTCAGCAATAGTGAAGTGATAAAGCTGATGGAGGAAAATAAGAGAATGGATATCAAAGTAAACGATGAACACCAATATCCTCCTCTCAAGGCTGGAGACTTTGTTGAAAGCTTTATAAGAATGGACTACAGGTCCATGTCTAAAGAAACCCAGCTGGCAGGATTTTTGACATATTGGCTCCACCGATTTGTCGTGCCTGGAGCAAGTGCCATAGACCGCTTCCACCGCGGTGTTCTTTTTGCTGCCGTCCGATTAGTCTTCGGCTATCGGATGGATTTACTATCAGCGATGACTTGCAGAATAAATGTGGGTCTTCGTCTGTATGTTGATTCTATGCTCAAGTGCAAGGGTGATAAGGAGAACTTCCCTAGGCTGGAGTTACCTTACACCTACTTATTCGGATGGTTGCTCCTACACCATCCGACATTGATGAACCCTGCCATGGGGGCGGTTGGTGGCAGTTTTCTGCGCAGATTCTCACAGAGTAGGTGGATATACACTAGTCTGAGGGACTGCAGACGTACCCTGAAACTGGGCAAAGGATGGAATTTTCTTTGCTCTCCTCCTCCAACTGGTTATGAATTTATGGCACCAAATCTGATGGACCTTGGAAGGCAACCAATAGGTCGAGTAGCTTTTGAATGGCTGAAGGCGATCAGACCATCGCATTTAGTATACAGATTTGAGAAAGAATGCTATTTGGAACCATATCTGCCGAGTCGCTTCGCTCGTCAATTTGGATATGACCAGTTCCATGTGGACAACGCTATCACTTGCTTACAAGAAAAGGGATACCTGATCGACGGTGCCAGAGTGTGGGCCTACTACAACGCTCGAGACACAAAGACAGTGTTCTCGATGCCAAACAAGAATAATAATGGCCCAAGAATGTTATACACATATTCACAGTTTTACACAGCTGCAAATACTTTTGCTGAAAACTATAGCCTTGTTGATAGTTTTGCAACAACAAATCGTCTGAAGAAAGGAGCGATTGACACATTGGCTCCCAATAATGATGAAGAACATGAACCAGTGGATGATCCATTGGAAGCTTCCAGAGAAGCTAATTTCCCTGAGGAAGTTAACCAACCTTTAAGAGTTTCTTTGAAGGTTATTAAATCTCCAGCCAAGGAGAAGAGGAGAAGGAGAGAAGAACCTTCTTCTCCAGTTGCGAAGAAGAAATTAATCTTAGAACATTCTTCAGAAAAGATTACTACTAGATCGCAATCTCGGCAGCTGGCCGAGACAATCCAACGGGAAGAAGCAGCTACACCGACCTCTGTTCAAAAATAGGTCGAGGTAATAACTGTAGAGAGTCCTGAGAGGCCTCTGCATAGAAAGAAGGAGTTGGCCCACAGAAGAAGAAAAAGAACAGTCTCTCCATGGCAAGTCTTGTCTTCAATAGTGGTAAACGCTGCAGCTAGAATCATCATGCCATCTCCCACTCCTGTTTCTGAGTTTGGACATAAAACTCCTAGTCCAGAACAGAGGAAGGATATTGAGCAGAGGGAAGAGGTTGACCAGAGAAATGAGGCCGTAGAGCCCAGAGGAGATATTGCAGAAACAGAGCACGAAGCTTTGCGATCTCCTTTACCGGTGATGGAGACTACTCAACCTTCCGTCATACCAGGAACACTCTGCGAGGAGGAGGATCGTTTGATGATCGATGCTTTAAATGACTGTGACTTCGGCTTGCAGGATTATGTTGATCAAACCGCTGCAACTGCCAGTGGGGAGGCACCGGAGGAAGATGACAATGAGGAGAGTTCATCATCTAAGAACATTGAGGATACACAGGATCCCGAAGGGGATGATAAGGTGCATGTGTCTCCTAAGACTGCTAATGACACCTTAGATCCTGAGGTGCAGATATCTCCCGAAGCTGCTGATGATACCTTAGATCCTGAAAAGGATGTTGAGGTACATGCATCTCCAGAAAAGATAGCAGACGAAGAAATGGCCTTAGAGGAAACTCCTGCTGTTGATCCCCAAGGTATAGAATAAAATTAGCAATCTTCTTTTAATAGATTGATAGCTGACATCTTTATTCTTATCCATACAGAACTCAGATCTTCTCCAGCTCCTCCATTATGCATGGACATAGTACATGTAACGATGATAGCTAGCAGCAGTCGTCACTTGTCATGTGGCTCTGAAGCAGGCAGTAGCCAGGCAGTCATGTCTGAGGCTACTTCTGCTCAGCTGGAATCTGTTCCAACAGATGACAGGCCCGTTGCCAGATCAAGCCATGGTAAAATTTGCTTTCACTTTTGATCCACTTTGACAGTAGCCAATGATAGTCAAAATGACAAAATTTTAATTTTGCAGAGGAACAACCGGGAGGAGCAACCAGCTCCACTTTAGTTTCCTTATTCAAAGAGCCTTCCGCCCAAATACAAGAAACTGAACGACCTGCCGCTTCAACGTCAACAGGAGTAGCTGCTACTCCTGGTGCTTTGGCTACCAATCAGTTTGTCGTCAAGTCATTTACTAAGTTTTTCTTTGATTCATTGGGGCCTTTAATAGATAGAGTGATGGAGAAAGAAGAAGCTGATTTCTCCACGGTTAGAGGTCCAACCTCTTTCTTAGTTAATGCCATCCGTAAGCAAGGTGACGAGGATCAGGTGTCACCCTCATTCCCCGTATTTCCCGTATCTCCCGTATTTCGTATTTATACTCGTATCTGGATTTTTGGCATGTATTTTTTTATTTTTCTTAAGCTTGTGGAATTTCGGTATTTCTCGTATTTTGGGTTTTTGGCATGGTTCGGTTTTAATCGGTTGGATTGGGTTGGTTTGATTTGGTTTATTATGCATTGACACACCACAACTTCCCCTCTTTATAACCCCACCTACCACTCTCTCTCCTCATAACTTCTACCATTAATTTCCTTCTTCTTCTTCTCCTCCTTCCTCCATAACTCTCCTAACCCTAGGCAAGTGCACCTTGCCACTTCATGAGAGCCATATTTTCTTGGTTCATTTGCTAGATTAGGGCATGGTGAACAACATTAGAACTTGGTGTTTTGTGATTTGAAGTCTCCTTTGCTCTTAATCTAAGTTATTTCTATTTTCGGATTTTGCATGGTTTAATCTCTTTAAGTTAGATTTTCATGGGTTTTGGTGTTTCCAAGTGGAAGAGCATTCAATTCTACCCAAGTTGGAACTTTGGAAATCTGGATTTGGAGTTCGGATGGCCAAGTTATGATGCTTTGAAGCCTTGGGTTCATCCATGGTGTTCTTGCTGTTTGGAGAAGACAGTGAGCAGTGTGCAGAGCTATTTAGCTCACGCACCCTGAGCTACGTGCGCTCTTTAGCGCTGCGTACGCAGACTTGAGTACGCTTCCTGTTGGAAGCGTGTCTCCTTCAGCGTGCGTGACTTTCACGTACACTGTCTCCTTGAGTGTGCGTGATTTTCACGTACACTGTCTCCTTGAGTGTGCGTGATTTTCACGTACACTGCTCCTTGAGCGTGCGTAACTTTTCACCTACGCTGCTCTCTCAGCGTGCGTAACTTTTCACCTACGCTGCTCTCTGTAGCGTGCGTGACTTTTCGCCTACGCTGCTCTCTCAGCGTGCGTGACTTTTTACCTACGCTGCTCTCTGTAGCGTGCGTGACTTTTCACCTACGCTGCTCTCTCAGCGTGCGTCACTTTTCACCTACGCTGCTCTCTGTAGCGTGCGTGACTTTTCACCTACGCTGCTCTCTCAGCGTGCGTGACTTTTCACCTACGCTGCTCCCTTGAGCGTGCGTGACTTTTCACCTACGCTGCTCTCTCAGCGTGCGTGACTTTTTACCTACGCTGCTCTCTGTAGCGTGCGTGACTTTTCACCTACGCTGCTCTCAGCGTGCATGACTTTTTCGTACGCTGCTCCCCTGACCCCTTACTTAACCCATTGGCTCTTTGAGTTTTTGTCTTATTTCTTTAAGCTTAGCTTTTCTATTGTCCTATATATTGATATTTTATTAGATATTTTATGCCCATTTTATATCCTTACGCCTTTTTGTCATGAACTTGATTTTACTTAACATGTTTGGAATGACTATTGTACATGGCTTGGTATGACAAGAACTAACATAACACGACAGTGACCCGTAGTGGTGCACTCCTGACATGACCAACCTGACATGATAGTGGCCCGTCGTGGCGCACTCCTGACAAGTACCCTGACATGATTTATCTTGATAATTTAACTTGACTTGCCTTGACACCGTGGGTGGTTCTTTCTTGCTTGCTTGTTAAATCCACTTGTCCTGTCTTGCATCATGTCTAGGACGGAACTCCTGAGTACCACGGTCAGGAGTACCTACTAAAATGGATTAAGGTTAATAACTAGAATAATACAGTAGTCATGAAGAGATGACACAGCTACAGGCAATCCCGTTACCTGGGCGCTCTTGGGATCTGTAGTCTGCCGTCGAGTAGGGCACATTTTCAGCACACCGTCGCGGGTTGTACCCTCTAAGTCACCTAAGGGTACATTTGTCTTCTGGGCAATGTACCCACCTGAATTCAACTCCAAATTTTCGACCTGGGTAGCCTGGATGGTCTGCAGGGCTTGTGGCTGTGGAACAATCTCACTGCATCTTGTTAGTAATTAGGCCTGTGATAACCCTAGTTAGTTAAAGTAGTAAGCCGTAGGATCTGCTTGGCCGTAATTGATTGAATGAGGTATAACCAGTTTAGCCATGTCTTGATCCAGTACCAGATTGTTTTCTGTCTTGATTTCTTACATTATTATCTTGCCGATAAATGGTGGGAAATCTAGTTCTGTTCAGATGAAGGGTTACAATCCCGGTCCTTGTTTGGTTTACGGGTTGTAACCTGGTTATCGGAATAGTCCCATGGCTATCTCGTCGTATATCACCTTTGCATGTTTTTCGTAAATTCTAGCTTTAATGTTATATTTTCTTGTGCTGATTGCTGGCTTTTGGTTCTTATTTCGTGGCCCCCTTGTGGCACTTGCTCTTTCTGGGGTTGACCCAGCTGGTTTTGTGTGGCCAGATTTCGGAGCAGCTCCCGAGGATCTACCAAGCTTCCAGCCCAATGGTGACAACTAGACGGAACTCGGGCCAAGAGTGGGTTTTCCTTTTTGTTTTGCCCACTTTATTGTAAAATTATCCTTTTGAGGCGTTTAGCCGACGAGCACCTGTTAGCTCGCTGCACTTTTACTTACTGTCTGCCTACGGGCTGTAAACATGATTGATAAATCCTAGGGTTGATCATGTATGACTGAACTCTTGCTAGTCCTAACATTTTGTAACGACTAGCTTCATGATCAGCTGAATATGTAATATTTGGGACGCCTTATTATTGTATATTTAATGATCATACATCTTGCGACTTTACTTACTTGCTGTGATTGAGACACTAGGCTTGTTCATGACCATAAGAGACTGTTGGCTTGTAGAAAACCCTCACATATCTAGACAGCCGTGACCGTATATCGAGGTGGTTTCCATTTCAATATACGTAGCTGGCTATGTCTGCCCCCGCTCTCCAGTATTCTGGTTCTGGGGCGTAACATCAGGCGACTTTTCTCGATCACATATTAGATGAGCTGGAGACCTCAACAAAGAGCTACAAAGAGCTGAACAAAGGAGAGGTAGAACTTTTAGTACAAGCCGAATTTGAACGGATGTCTCAGGAGGCTGCAGTTGAGAGAGTAAATTTCCAAATTCTCTTAGATACTTTCACTGCTAAGTCTGCTGAGTACAATTTCAAGGTAGAAACAGTGACCTCTGTAGCTGAAAGAAAAGAGAAGAGAATTGCTGAATTGAAAGCGGAGATTGCTCGTCTTCAGGAAGAGCTGGAGAATGAGGTCACCGAACATCAAACCGCAATTCAACAACTCGGTGCTCTAACCCAAGAAAGAGACGAATATGCTGCAGCTCATAATGCTGAAATCACTCGCCGAATGGTAACTATGCCAACCTTTAATGAACAATCTGGGATGGAAGAGGCCAAGAAGCGAGTGATGGAATCCCGTGAAGAACGACAGCAGACTCTGAGGCAACAGATAACCGGCTCGGCTTAGAAAAATATCTTGTATCTTCTTGTCTTTTGCAGCATGTATGTTTTTGTAATGTCTTAAATTTCAATCAATAAAAAGACATTTTGTTGTGGCTCTATTATTTATTGCATATCTTGTTCAGATATAAATAATAGCGATAGAAAATATATACAGAGGTACATGACATGATATATTTCTTGATTTTTTAGAAAATAATTATATTCATTATATCTGCTCAGAGGTAATGTGGACATGGTAGAATATAGTTTATTGAATATCATTATTTCAATAGACAACTTAATCAGGGATGACAAGTTGCCGATGTGAATGATGAACGATAATGAATCGTCAAAATGTGTGAACGAAATAAATCGTCAGAATAAACGGGTGAACCGTCGAATGATGGTAATGAACGGATGAACCGTCGGATGATGGTAATGAGCGGATGAACCATCGAATAGATGGAATGAACGGACAAACCGTCGGATAGATAGAATGAACGGACGAACCGTCGGATGGATGTAATGAACGGGCGAACCGTCAAATGGTGGTAACGAACGGGCGAACCGTCAAATGGTGGTAACGAACGGGCGAACCGTCGGATAATAATGAACGGATGAACCGTCAGATGAATTGAATGAACGAGTAAACCGTCAGATGATAATGAACGGGTGAACCGTCAGATGACAATGAACGGGCGAACCGTCAGATGATAATGAACGGACGAACCGTCGGATGATAATGAACGGGTGAACCGTTGGATGAATGTGTCCCTTCATTGGTTGGAGAATCTCTGCCTATAAATAGAACATAAATCTGAAAGGAATGATCATTTCCACTTTTCAACATAAAGATGTCGTCGGGAGATGCATCCAAGAAGGCTGAAATCGCCCCAAAGGTTGAAGCGGGCACTGAAGAACGTCATGCCGAACTAGTCCAGCCAACGCAGACAGAAGCAGGCAAAGGTTCGTCTGCACCCAAACCACCGCGGGATATCCTAGATTTTCTGCTTGAACCAGGAAAGACTGAAGAGGAAGAGGCCATGAGGATGGCTGCTTGCAAGTTCCTGGTGGATTCCAGCAAGGATGTTCTCAGTTCTTTTGCTGATTATGTCTTTGACAAGGACGGCAGTGGCCCATGTCCCAGTGTTGAGAAGGATGATAATGACCTTCCTTAATATTATGTAACATCGTTTATGATGAAATAAAAATCAAACTTTACTTATGAACTGTCTGATCATATTTACATAAAATCTCAGTTACATTTATACATAGTACTTCTTGAAGAATTTGCCATTGTTAGGCATCATTGCAACTCGACCGTCTAACTCTGAAAGTTGATAGGCTCCATTTGAAAAGACTTTGCTAACAATGTAAGGACCTTTCCATTTCGCGTCGAACTTGCCTTTGCTCATGTGAGTCATAGTCATAGGACGTCTGACTGTTAGAACAAGTTCTCCTTGCTGAAAGGCTCTGACTTTAACTTTGCGGTTGAAAGTCTTTGAGATGCGAGCTTGATATAACTCAATATGTTGTTGAGCCAATAGCCGTTTTTCGTCAAGTGCTTCTAATTCTTGAAGTCGAAGAAGATCGTTGTTCTCTGTAGTGAGGTCGTTAGCAATGGCGATCCTTAAGGACGAAATTTGAAGTTCTAGGAGAAGAACTGCTTCACAACCATACACCATAGAGAAGGGTGTAAAGCCTGTAGGGTTACGGACCGTAGTTCGGTAAGCCCAAAGACATTTACCAAGCTTTTCATTCCAGTTCCGTTTATTAGTAGATACAAACTTCTTAAGGAGCTTGATGATAGTTTTGTTGAAGGCTTCAGCCAAGCCATTAGCAGCAGGATTGTAAGCTGTCGAAGCGACATTGTCAATCCGATGATCGTCACAGAACCTTGTGAACTTCTGGCTGATGAATTGTGGTCCGTTATCATGGATGATTCTTCGAGGTACGCCAAATCTATAGATGATATAGTGTTTGACGAAGTTGATGACACTGCTGGTTTTGACTTCAGCCAAAAGTATAGCTTCAGCCCACTTAGAGAAGTAGTCGGTTATTGCTAATATGAACCGATGTCCTCTAGAAGAAGGAGGATTGATGGGACCTATAATGTCCATGCCCCAAGCTTCAAAAGACCAGGAAGCAGCAGTCGGATGCAGGAATTCCGATGGTTGATGTATGAAATCTGTATGGATTTGACAAGCTCGACATTTCCTTGCATACTCGATGGCATCTGATACCATAGAGGGCCAATAGTAACCCATGCGTCGGATACGATCCTATAACTTAGGACCGGGTTGATGCGCTCCGCAGACGCCGTCATGAGCCTCACGCAGTACTTGCTTTGCTTCATAACCAGCAAGACAGCGCAAGAGAAGACCGTCATAAGTCCGCCGATAGAGAGTCTTAGTAGTCTGATTGTAGTAGAACCTGAGAGAATGTCGACGAATACTCGTGGCCTCCTTTGGATCTTCAGGAAGTATGTCATAAACTACAAAATTGATGAAAGGAGTTCTCCAATCTTCACTGATAACATTGACTTCAGTAAGATTACTGAATTCAATATTACGATTGTTTTAGACACAAAACAACTCCCGATTAGAGATAACCACCACCTGCTGTCTTTTGATAGGGATGGCTAAGACTGCTGCAAGATTAGCCAAAGCATCTGCCTCAGTATTGCAAGCTCGACGGACATATTCGAGGAAGAAGGCTTTGAATGATGCAGCCATGTTGATTGCCGCTTCATAGTAAGGCACTAGATCTTTATGGCGAACTTCATAAGTTCCTCTATCCTGGTTAACAACCAACTTAGAGTCACCATAGACTTCAAGATATTCAATATCTAATTGTTTGGCTAATTGAAGACCAATGAGTAGAGAATTGTATTCTGCCATATTGTTGGAGCAAGGCTTATCTAAGGAATATGCTCTTTGAATAGCTGACCCATCTGGAGAAATAAGGACAACTCCGACTCCTGCGACAATGGCACCATTGGATCCAATCCTGGATACACCGTCAAAGAATAGACGCCAAGTAAGAAATTCTTCGGAGGTCATATTTGATTGTAATGTCTCGTCGGGAATTTCATCATAGAGTTTGGATGTCTCTGGAACAGGATGAGCTGCTAAGAAATCCGTCAGTGCTTGACCTTTGACAGATTTTTGAGGAACATATACCATGTCGTATTGGGCTAGCAGAATGGCCCATGTAGCTAGCCGAGAATTGAGTGTACTGGGCTTTTTCATGAGTACCCGAAGAGGATTAACTCGGGATATGACATGAATGGTTTGACCAATGATGTAATGTCGAGTCTTTTGAAAAGCGAACATAAGAGCTAGGCATTCTTTTTCGACCGGACTATAACGGTGTTCGGCACCAATCATAGTACAGCTAAGATAGTAGATGGCCTGTTCATGGCCTTTTTTATTCTTTTGGGCAAGTAAAGCACCCAATGAATGATCCATGGCACGGACATACATTAAGAATGGTATGCCTGATATTGGTGGCACCAAGACTGGTGGGTTCATGAGATATTGCTTTATATCTTCGAATGCTCGTTGACATTCTTCAGTCCAAATAAAAGAGACACCTTTCTTCATTAACTGAGTAAATGGCCTGCAGTGTCCAGACAGATTCGAAATGAATCTCCTAATGTACGTAAGTCGACCTTGGAATCCTCGTAGCTCTTTTAGGTTGCATGGAGGACGCATCTCTTGAATGGCTTTGATCTTCTCGGGATCCACGTGTATACCCTTAGAGGTAATGACGAAGCCGAGAAATTTGCCACTAGAGACACCCAAGAATGACTTGGTGGGATTCATTTTGAGTTGATGTTGGCGCATCAGATTGAAGATTGTTCTTAAGTCTTGAATGTGATCTTCCTTTAGACGACTTTTGACAGCAATATCGTCGACATAACATTCAACAGTCTTGTGCAAATGATCTCGAAAGATGGTACTCGTGGCTCGTTGGTATGTTGCACCAGCGTTCTTGAGACCAAATGGCATTACAGTATAGCAATAGACTCCGCGAGGAGTGCGGAAAGAAGTATGTTTTTTCATCTTCAAGATTCATCCGAATCTGATTGTATCCGGAGAATCCATCCATGAAAGATATTCTTTCGAACCCACAGGTGTTGTCAATCATGACGTCCGTGATAGGGAGAGGAAATTCATCTTTTGGACATGCTTCATTAAGATCCCGAAAGTTGATGCAGACTCGAACTTTTCCGATTTTCTTTAGAACTGGGACAACATTGGCTACCCACTCTGGATGCTGCTCTTCTCGAATAAAGCCACAAGCGACGAGCTTTTTGACTTCATCGTCGATCGCGTCCATCATTTCTGGCTTGAAGCGCCGTTGTTGCTGTTTGACCGATTTTGCATTTGGCAGGATGTTCAATTTGTGAGTAGCAACTTTGGGATCTAGACCTGGCATGTCTTCATAGCTCCAAGCAAAAACATCAATGTATTCTCGAATAAGAAGAATTAATTCTTGCTTATATGCCTCTGGAAGGTTCTTGCTGATGAATATTGGACGAGGTAATCCGCTCTCTCCTACATCAATTTGAACTAATTGATCTTCGATAGGAGGTTCCCTTTGTTCGAATCGGAGTTCCCACTAATTATCCATTCGTTGAGCCCAAGGATCTGTTTCGGAACTTTCTTCAATGTCTTCGTCATAGCCTTCTGGAAGTTCGGCGGAGACCATGTTGGAAGATACAATCAGCCGATGAACTTGGCCAACACTGGTATCAGAATCCCATGACCTGGAATCAGAAGAGTTAGAGCGCTCCTCGCTATCAGATTCGGAGACTGCTGGGGATAATACCGGGGGAGAAGCATATCCGAGACCTCTTTTGGTCCTGCTGTAGTACATTTCTGATTTTCCTTCCGGAACAGTAGTACGAATAGGAGTTCGTCTACCCTTGCCATAATTGAGGCCACTTTTGAAGTCATAACCCATCTTTCGGATGATGTCTTTTGATTGTTGACTATAACGACGGAGTTGGAGATGTCCTGTATCGTTACTTTTGCTATCATCCGTATAACTGAATTGTTGTTCCGGTCCTTTATTAAAAAGTATCGGACTCTCGTCTTTCTTTCGAACGGGAACAATACGATATGAATGTTTTGGATGTTCCAGTGAGACTTCTGTATGAAGAGACTGCACAACTCCTATTGTAAATGACTGATAGCTATCTAACATATCCAAATAGCATTTAGTATGATAAATGACATCAGTATACTGGAAAGTAGATGCTTTTTCATTGATCTGTATATTTGTATTTATAACAGGACCCTTAGCCTTAGCAGGCTTAGTCAGATTGATTACAAGAGGGGGAGAAGAAGAACGTGGAGGAGGATTGGCCTTGTTACGACGGAGGTCGATAACAAGCGGCTCAGAGGAGGTGAGCTCCCTTTTGTCCTTGTCATGAGTTAAATCTATAACAAGTGGCTCAGAAGAAGTGAGCTGCTTTTTATCCTTGTTACGACGTAAGTCGATAACAAGTGGCTCAGAAGAGGTGAGCTCCCTTTGATCATCATCAATTGATTGCTTCTGGACTGGCAAGTGAATAGCCAGTAGCTTAGAGGACTGAGGATGAGAGACTCGCCCTTTGACAGGAATGATAAGAGAGTCTTTAGGCACTGCTTCTTGCTCTTCTTCAGTATCCAGAGACAGCACCACCTTCATGAATTCATCCTTATACATACGAGCATCGTTGCAGTATACTTCGACGCCTTTGAAAGGATAGAGATCAGCAACCTCCTTTTGCACTTCTCCAATGTCATTAACATATTTAAAACATTGATGGAGAGTTGAAGGAACAATGTTGTGCTCATGCATAAATGGTCTCCCCAACAAAGCATTGTAGGAACAACCATGATTGTCAATGATGTAGAAGGTCACATTTGTGCGAAGATTGTCTATTTGGAGTTTTAGACGAATCTTGCCTAGAGGTTTACTCCTTCCTTGATTGAACCCAAGGATAGTGGTGATTGTACTGGAGAGACTATGTACTGGGATCTTCAGCGCATCCAACATTGTCTTCGGCATGATGCTAAGAGCAGACCCTGGATCTATCAGAATACGATCGACTTTCATCGAATTGACATATCCTGTATAGTAAAGAGGACGGTCGTGTCTGTTGTCTTCCATCAGCATGTCATCTTGTGTGAAAGTTATGTTTGGAATTAACTCCAACACACTATGACAATGAAGGCAAGAAACTGGCTCTGTTTTAGGCTTCTTCAAAAGGGCTAGACAAGTTTCAGCTTGCATGAGAGCCTTACTTAGAGTTTCTCGAGTCTCTTTGGAAAGACGTAAGAGTTCGAAGATGGACAACCTGGCCGGTGTATTGGCTAATTGAGCCAGGATATCAAAGTTGTAAGGCTTTTCAAGTCCGGAAGGAGATGACTTCTTCAAAGGTTTGTCAAAGCGGACTTGCTGTTTACCTTTGTCAGCGACTGTCGGCTTGGGAGGAATGGGTACCACAACTAGTGAGGGTGCAGAAAAAATATCCTCAGTAGAAACAGGCTGCACTGGAGCAGGCTCAGAAGAAGAGGCATGATTCTCTTGAGCTTCGGGGTAATCCTTTAGATAGGCTTTCCCTGATCTGGTACCCAACAGAATTTTCTCGTCAACTATGGGGTCATAAGACACCATGTTACAAGTCTTTGTCTTGCCCTTGGAACGGTCTTTCTTCTTGGAGGAAGAGGGAAGTTCGAACTCTGAAGCAAGATCCGGATGAATCCACATAATTTTGCCATTGTCAAGAGACAAGGGAACGAGACCTTCACTTCGTGGAAGAGGAAGATTCTTGATCTCAAGGGTAGCTTTGGGAATAGGGATAACGCCATGCTGCACCATCTGCGGAGGGAAGTCACCGAATTGAACTGAAACCATATTTGCAGTCACAGTCTTCTTGTCTTGTTGTAAAGTGACAACACCAGAATTGACCAGCTCTTAAATTTTGCCTTTGAGCACATAACATGCTCGAGTAGGATGCCCAATGAACCTGTGGTAGACACAATATTTGGGATGATCAGTCTTACCAACTTCATCAGGCTTCTTTGGGTCTGGGAGTTGGATCTTGTTGCTTTTGATTAAGCAATCAAAGATGCTCGCAGTGTCATTCTCGTCAAAGGAGTACTCTACTTTAGGACGAGGTTTCCTTGGTGGAGGGGCAGAAGGAGTAGAAGTAGACGTAGGTGGAACTACATTAACAGCCAGAGACTCTTTACTCTTCAAGTTGATGTTCAAAGTCTCTTTGTTCTTGCGATTGTTCTGGCGATTACCTCCACCTGATGTCTGGTGTTCATCCCGATCGGGGTTTGACATTTGTACCCTCAGCTGCTTGAACTTGTCAGCGCTAACTTCAGCTGCTTTAGCGTTGACAATAAAAGATGGCCAATCTTGGAACTGAGTTGACCCTGTCCACATACTGATGATAGGCAAAAGATTTGCCTTACAGGTGTCTATAGTGACCGCGGCCGGAGTCCCAGGAGGCATCTTCAAGGCTTCTCGGCGGAATCTTTCAATAAAACTTTCAGCAGTTTCATTATGCTTTTGCTTGATTTTATTAAGGGCTGACATGGTCATGTCGTTGATCCCTTCATAAAATCGTTCCAAGAAGATTTGTTATAGACCAGAGAAGGAAGTGATACAACCATCGGGCAGGCTTCCATACCAATCGTATGCTACGTCGGCTAAACAGCCAACGAATACTCTGGTAAGAAGAGCGTTATTTGGTTGAAGTTGGACAGTCATAACCTCGAAGTGGTTAATGAACTGACTGGGAGAAGTGCTGCCATCAAACAGCGAGATTGTTGGAATCTTGTACTTAGGAGGAAATGGGACTTCCTTCCATTCAACTGGGTAAGGTTGCTTGATCCCCAACCTCTGCAAGTTGTCTTTCTCTTTGAATGCCTTGAACTGAGTACACAGGAGTTTGACAGCTTCATTAGCGCTTCTGATGATGAAGAAGGAGCAGGTGGAGTTTGAGTGCTAGGAGGAGGAACAGCATGATAAGAACCACCCCCAACACCTGATTGACTGGGTGTAGGTTGAACTTGTACAAGACGTACTTGAGGAGCTGCTACCTCCAGTCCTGCATTGACAGGCACCGATGATGCTATGATTTTCGGACTTGCACCAGGTACAGTCGGTGGTGTGGTATGTTGTGCCACGATGATGGAATGCATACTTGCAACCATTTCGGCCATTGGCTTCAGCTTGTCTTCTAGTGCAGCGATTCGCTGTTCCTAATTTGCAGAAGTTGAAGCATCTGGATCTTCATTGACAACATAAGCTGTCACTTCTCTTGGTACAGTGGAAGACACTGTCTGTTCAGAGCTTTCGCTGTATGCATCATAGTCGGAGAAAGAGTCGTCTCCCGAATGAGAAGTAAGAAGATGACCCAAAGGATCTTGAAGAAGATTCCTTTGACCGATTGTGTCTCGGCTTCAAGATCGGGTATGTCGAAATACTCCTTCAGAAGATTCCTGGAGTAAATCTAAATACCGTTGGCTAGGACGGTGAGGCTTGCCATGCTTAGAGCACTTTCTACCCCCAGTGTCTCGAGAGGTCATGTTGACAGAAGCGTACAACACTTCGTTTTCATCTTCTGACTTAGGTCCAGAATTTGCAAAGTTCAGACAATCAAAGACAGATCTTTTTGTTGTTTGACAACAACATTGGATAATGACTTTGTGATTGCAATGATGATCTGATGATTGAACTGGAGGTGTCAAGACATTGTCCCGCTTTTGCCTGAGATGTTCCCGGAGATCAAAAGATTGAGGGATCTGTTCTTTGACAATATCCGGAACATGGTTCCGGTTCTTCAGATGTTTTGCCCCTTGAGTGTACAGGGAAGTGCTCACTTCATTAGCATAAGTGTCGGGATTTTTGACCCTGGAAGTTTGCCTCTGATACTGATTAGTTTTCGGCATTGGCTGTTTGCATTTCACCGAAGTTGGTCGATTGAGATAAGTTCTTAGATCAGCAAATTCACCCCCAGGGGTTTCTGTCTGATACACCAGCAATTTTCCCTGTTTGGATCGGGATATCTTGAGAGTTGGGAGATCTTGGAATTCTGCTACCGGAGTAAGCAGGATACCTCTCTGATCAGTACACTTCCCTTTAGCAAGGAGAAAAGAAGAATCCTTGTGAGAAAGGGTTCTTGTACTGACTAGTGCCGGAACACATTCAGTTTGATCTTCAACGGTAAAAACCGAGGAAGACTGAGAAAAGACCAAAGGGCCTTTTTCTTTGTTTTGGAAAGAAGGGTTAGCTAAATAGCGTTTCTCTCTGTTGTCTTCCAAGTCATGGGACGAGGAAGTTTGAGAAAAGACCAAAAGGCCTTTTCCTTTGTTTTGGAGAGGAGGAGGAATAGTCAAAAGACTACCCCCAGTGGATTGCGCAGGAGCAACAGGGTGTTGGAGAGGAGCAGAGCTTTTTCCCTTGCTGTGAGAAGAGGAGAGATTAGCCAAAGGGCTGTCTCTCTTGGATTGTGTAGACACAGTTTGCGCATGAGTTGATTGCGCAGGAGTTCTGACAGATGGCTTTTTGGTTCTGGCCACAGAAACTGTGGTTTGCGCATCAGGAGTTCTGGCCACAGAGTGTTTGGGGTGCAC
This sequence comes from Iris pallida, assembly GCA_029216955.1. Taxonomy (NCBI): domain Eukaryota; kingdom Viridiplantae; phylum Streptophyta; class Magnoliopsida; order Asparagales; family Iridaceae; genus Iris; species Iris pallida. Next base: position 25,028,415 of record JANAVB010002199.1, on the reverse strand, counting down.
TCTGGTTACTGGAGTAGTGGACTGCGCAGGCAAAGTTGCAGCCAACTGCGCCAGGGACAGAGGAGTCTTGCACTTTGACAGAGCAGCATAAGAAGTAGCTTGTGCACTGGCCATAGCAAACTGCGCATGAGTTGCAGAGGCAAATTATGCAACAGCAGAGACTTTGGACTGTGCAACAGTCTTGGTGGCAGATACCTTAGATTGCGCAGCAGTCTTGGTGGCAGAACGGACAGACTGCGCAACAGTAGGGGTAACAGACTGCGCAGCAGTCTTAGGGACCCACACTGGGCGCACTTTGCTCGTGGCAGAAGTGGTTGCAGTGTGAGGGGTGGTCCTGGAGTTGATCATGGCTTCGTAGGTTGTCTGGTTTACCTTCACAACCAGCGTCTTCTACGTCTTTCCGATAGACGCAACGTCACATTGAGTTGTCACTTTCTCGTCGGAGGAGAAAGTCGTCCCCAGCAGAGTCGCCATTTTGTTTGCAAAAACAAAAGTTGATCTTTATTTCAACAAACTTTGTAAAGAGATTATAAGAATTCTGGAAAAGTACAACTGTAGGAATCCAATCTAGATGACGATTGCTTTATCCCTTGGACGATGTGAACTTTGAAGACGATAGCCTCGGAAGTTGAAGTTGAAGGCAAAAGCCTCGGAAGAATGCAGCAGCACTTGGGCAAGAACTCCTGAACTCTCTGATATTTCTGAACTTTATGTCTGATCCCTTTGAATGAAGACTTGAAACTCTATTTATAGAGTTCTAGAAATAACTAACTTTTAGTTATTCTGAATGGCGCAAGCTGGATTGCGCATGAACTGGATTGCGCAGCATCAGACTGCGCTGGCAGTTGTTGGATCGTGGGCCAACTGTCTTGGATACATGGCATCTTTTGATTGAATTGCGCATGATCGTGTGCAGACGGTTGCCACGTAGTGAGCTATTGATGGCATGAATGCCACGTGTACATTTGTCAGTTATCATGATGAAGTGCGCCACCTGAATTGCGCTAACTTCAGATTGCGCGAGGGTGGACTGCGCAACAGAGTACCTGGCCGATTGTACTGCATGTACAGCTGTCCTCGAGCGCCGTGCTGCACAATAAACGAACAGTCTCCTCGTTCTCCGTGCTGTCAGTTGTCAGAAGATTTGATTTTGTCAGGTAATGATGACAAGGCCACGTCATCTTTGCGCAGTTGAGAGTGTGCGAAGTCTAGTCTGCGCAATCTGAATGCTGCGCAATCTGATGTCTGCGCAGTTCATTTAAATGATACATTTCTTGATTTTCATGACTTTGTTGATGGGTGAAACTTGATTTTTAGGACCTACATAAAGTAAGTAGCAAAACGAGCAGGGAAGCAAGGAACTCACTCGTGTCCTCCTGCGATCATCTCTCTAGTATTGACCATCTTGGAGGTAGAAGTAAGCTGAGTCCTCGGAAACTTGCTCTAAATCTGGCCATGCAAAACCAGAGAGGTTAGACCTCTAATAGCAAGTACCACAAGAAAGCACGATATGAGAACTAAAACAAGTGATAAGAGTTAAGAATATAATAATAAGTCTCCGTTTGCTACTGGGATTCACAACATCACGACACTTCAAACCAACTTCCCAACCAAACAAGGACAGAAGTTGACCCGTCATGTCCTGACATTCTGGTCATCTCAGTAGTTAATAGAGTAGGTACAGTACACAAACAAATCAATTTAGACGGCCATGCAACTACTACGGCTTGCTACTGTGAGTTCCAAGTTATCCTGAAAATGTACAATAAGGATTCCTTAGTTCTTACTATGCACAAGCAAGGCTAGTCTACCTGTCACGACCCGATCCCAAATTGTTGGGTCGAATCGGATCATGCCCAGCCTGCACCGTTGTTGAGACGGCGGCAGTAAGCTGTATTCAGTAGTGAAACATATGCAGATAAAATTCTAACGAATATAAAATCTTTTATTCAATTAAAATTTCTGAAATACAACAACTATTAATACAACATTCACTTATTACACTTGATTCTAAAAGAAAAAAAATAAATACTAATCCAGCTCTTAAGATTCTGGGTTCCAAGTTCTGCGGGACCAGAGTTAGACTTCAGATCCTCGACGATGCAATCACCTAAAAATGTTGTCTCCAGTCAGGAGGGAGCAAAGTACAATTACGAATATCCAATAATTCAAATAATAATTTGAAATTTGCAATGTTAAACAATTTGAAATACTTTAACAATATTTTCCAACAATTCTACAATTAAAAATAATGTGATTTGAGTAGGTAACGAACTATGACCGGCTTGGGATGATTCAATTATATCCTAATGATACGGTCCGGCCTATCCTCGTGTATAGGAGGAATCAGCTCACACAATCAATACAATATGGGGGTATTGGTCATAGACGCTACACTACTCCCCCAATATCCCGAGTCAATCAGATTCAATCAATGAGTCAATATTCGAACTCTAGTAAAGAGTTCCACAATCAATACTCTAGGAGAGAGTTCCGTGTAGCAATGTGGTTTAAAATTGCAATAAAATAATTACTAGATAAATTACCAAATAGACATAACTGTACTTGCCTTTGTTATTGTGACTGGATCGAGAGTCTGTACCGGGGAACTAGGTCAAACACTTCCTCGAAATCCTACAATTGAGAATCTGTCTTTAGAAACTATGTCGCCAATAGCTAACCAAACTAGTTGAAATCTCTAAATTGTCTCCTAGTCCATTTTAGTCTTGTTTAACTAACACAAATAAAAACGCTATTTATTAGTGCGTTGCAATTAAGAAACATAAATTTACATTTAATTTCGAGAAAAATTGTATTTATCATTTTATTTGGAAAAACTTGGTATTTTATAATTATATAAATATAAAACTAAGATTTTCCTTTTTAATGAGAAATACATGAATTTCTATTTTTAATTTTACAACTTAATTTTCTAAGTGACAAAACATTAATCATTATATTCTTTTGAAAAAAATACAATAAATAGTTATTATTTTATACTACGTTCCCATTACCAAAATCATCCAGAAAATAAAAGAAACATAAATAAAACCTAAGCTATTACAATCCCACAACCAGAATAGGCTTAAGCCCTTACATTCCCAAGAATTTAAAATAAGAGAAAATTCGTTAGTCCTGTAAACTGCCTACAAAATTAAATATAAATAATATTTAATAATTATAAATTATTATTGAGTCTCAGAACTGGTCCAATCGTCATTTTTATAGCTAATGCCTCAACGTCCGGACGAAACCGGTTTAGTTTGCATTTAGCCGGGGCCCATTGACCTATAAGGTCGTCGCCCAATAAATCCAAAAATAGTATTCTTTTTCGAAGTTCATTTTTAAAACTATATAATTAATTTTTATAGAAATTTCGGCAGCATTTCCTCTATTTTCGGGATAACCCAAAACTGGGAAACGCGCCGATTTTTCCTGCAAAATAAATCCCAAACCAGGGATACCCAATTTTATATATAAAAACATCTAATAAATCATTTTCCGAAATGAATTCGGAATTCCCGAACAAAATCAGAATTTTCCGAAACCAATTCGAAATATCACAAAACCAATTTCCATACCAATCCAAACCCAAGAACCTTCTCAGAAACAAGATTCTTCTAAAACCAAATTTATATATAAAATCTCTAATCACAGAAATATTTTTGAAGGATTCGAAAATTCCGAAATCGAAAAGATCACAGAACCAAAACCAACAACATACCAATTTCCGAAGAACTTCGGAAAATCGAAATGGTAACGTAATTGAAACGTAACCAAAAATCTGAATTCCCGAAGGAATCGGTGGACCAATTTCATCACAGACCAAGAGAAACTATGGGACTATCCAGAAGTTACCAAAATTTGACGGAATCCGAAGTGATGCCTCGGACTCGGAACGTTCAGCGCTCGCGGACAGTAAGAAATCAGCGAAACCAGATCTGGTTCGGGGCACGCTGGCCGAGTGGGGCGGAGTCGCGTGGGGTGGCTCGGAAGCGGCCAAGAACAGCAGCGTCGCTGCGGAAAAAAGGGGGCGCCAGCTAGGGTTCAGCCAGGAGGGTGTGCCGGCTCGGACGCCTGGGCGGGAACAGCCTGGGTCGGGGCTGTCGGTACCGGAAGGGCGCTGGAGGGGTGCGCCGGAGCTCGGAACAGCAGCGGCGGGTGCTTGGGCGGCCGCGCGGGACAGCAGCGACGGCGGGAGGCGCGCGCCGCTCGGAGAGAGGCGCCAAAGGCGAGCGCCGGCGTCGGGAGGCGGAGGAGGGCACCGCAGAGGGCTTCGACGGGGCACAAGAGGCGGGCTCGGGCTCGGCTCGGGTGGAACTAGGGCACGAATTTGGGAAAAAGAGTTTGTTAGTGGTGATGGAGATGGTAATGGAGGAGAGGGATTTATATATGAGATGTATTAGGGAGTTACCGAAATGAACAGGCCATGGCCGTTCAGGAAGGTGAACAGAGGAGGAGCCGAGGGGCTCGGATGTTTCGGGAAGGGAAGAGTCGAAAGTTACGGAAGAGGTGAGGTGGGTTCTGAGAAGGAAGAGTTATAATAACTATTTCCTTTAATGAGGAGAATAAAGAAACTCTTTCATTAAGAGTTATAATATATATAATATATAAACTAAGGGATTTAGAGGTTGTTTCAAAAAAAACTGAGATTGGATTCGGTTTCGATAACGGATTGAGATGGGTTCGGGACGAGTCAGAACGGGTCAGACACAACAAATAAAAAAATCAGAACAAATAAATTTATTATTATTATTTTTTAAAATATGGTTTTCATTAATAATAATTTAACAGGTTTGTCCTGAAATAATAATAATAATAATAAACACAATATTAATTAATTAGAGAAAAAAATACGGGTTTTGACTAAAATTTCCAGAATTAATAATTTTCTAAAAATGCATTTTCCTAAATAAATGATTTTTAATAATAATAAGAAGAAGCAATAAAATAATTAATTAAAATTACGGGTTTCATACTACCCAATCAATCAATTGCGCCAATCATGAATTAGACGAGTCCCAGCGGAACGCCCGTCATTAATATACAATAAATAATATAAGCAGATACCGCTCCCTGCCCGTGTGGCAGATTTGCAGTATCCGTGGGAACCAGCCGACATATCGGGGCACCAATTAGCCCGGGATGGCTGCCATGTAAGAACTCGAGAATCCATTCTCTCTCCATGTAATCGTTATTTTATTTAACTTAATAGCCCCTATGTTGATTGAAATCCCATGCCGTGGATCATGGTCATTCAGAATGAGTACTTTCGTACAAAGTACGATATGCACAACTCTACAACGATGCCCGTGCGGTTAGGTTGTAGGTCTTACATAGCGTAATGTAACAATCAGACCTAGCCACGGAATAATCATGCCTTGACTGTAAAGTACACATGCTGCTTCTGTAGAAAATCAGTTGAAGTCTGCGCGTGTCCATATGCCAATGTTCGGGATCGGCTAGTCGATTGCAATAGTTCATGTTAATATGAACGTGTCTCATTCAATTTCAATAAGACGACTAGCCAGTCTCTTTAGTTCCAACTAGGAACGCAGGATCAATCATTCAGTCAAGGTAACAATCAATGTCAATTCGTGCCAAGACATGATAGTCAAATTGGTATTTAATATGGTCGAGTCTATAACTCTCAGGGTTAAGTTCCAGTCATTCTGGACATCCATAAACCTATCGAGACACATGTAGGGGTGAGCATATAACGGTTGAAAATCGAAAACCGAACCGAACCGAAATATGACAAACGGTTCGGTTTGTCGGTTATCGGTTCGGTTTACGGTTTGAAAATTTTAAAATTTGAAATAACGGTTCGGTTTTCGGTTCTTCATCCGAAAAACCGAACCGAACCGAAAACCGATTTAGATTTAGTAATTTATCAAACTACCCACAATATACATATACTAATGTTTATTAACCCCTAACTGAGTGCACTCTCTTCTCCTATTCTATGTCGGTGATTCTTTGAGCACTCTCTCTATCTACCCTCAATCTATATATACTAATATTTTTCACTCTATGTAATGTAACAATTCATAAATACAATAATGTCATATATTTTTTAAAAATTAGTTATTTAAATAGGTCCATTTTGCTAAAAACTTGAAGGCCATGCACATTGGCCCATGAAACCGAACCGACCGAAAATCGAACCGAATTAATTCGGTTCGGTTTTGTTCGGTTTTTATAAAAACGGTTCGGTTTTCGGTTTTGAGAAATACGGTTTACGGTTATTTCGATTTTCACATATTCGGTTCGGTTTGAACCGAACCGAACCGATGCTCACCCCTAGACACATGGCACATTCCACACAACAATATGTATTAAAATATTAACATATCATGATTTTATCGAGTTCATGTCTGTAGTGCCCCGCTCCGCGAAGGCACTAGATAGACAGAAAGATTGGATTGCTGGCTCTGCAACAGAAGACGATTAATCTGGGTGAGTGGACGAAGTCTCATTTGCTGATTCGCTTATGCCTTAAGAATCTGAGTTTTTGATTGAATGCTTTTGCTAATAACAAGATAGTAACCAGTATGTATGCTTGTAAGAGATTTCACATGTTGCCATGCTAAGAACAAAAAAAGAGAGAACATGTATGCTAAAGAAAGAATTAATCTGCATGCTAATAAGAAGACTTGTTGCCTGCTAATAAGAACCGATATGATGCTCGTCATGCTTGATTGGAAAAGAGGAGACAAATGAATCGAATTGAATGCTTGATCATTGCTTGTCCTTCAGATATGCTTTGAATGCTAGACATATACAGATGAACTTGTATATGTTGTAAAAGAAAAGAACTATGTAGGAGCTTCGGCTCTGAGATCACAGAAAAGAAAGAAGGCAGAGTCATAGCTCTGTCGTTACAAAGAGAGAAGACAGAGTCATAGCTCTGTTGTTACAAAGATTGATATAGAGAAAGATGTCATTGCCCACAAAGAGTTTATCTGCTAGATGTTGTATTCATGCATTGGTCTCGGATAACTTGTATACAAGGTCACTAGATCTCTCGACGGTTTCCAGGGCACTGGAAGCTGATCGGCCTAGGAGAGATTGTTTAGACATCACGAGGTGCAAGGGCCTCGGGTGTTGCATCAATGTCCTTAGCGACGAGCTGAACCTAAGAGAGTCACAGCGGCTAATCATGGGTTTCCCATGGACCATCATATAGATAGGTGTTGGTTGGTGCAGAGCTGAACCGGAGAGTCACAGCTACCAATCGGTCTGCATGTGTCTATCATATATTTTGCTAAGAGCTAACGATGTAGAGATGAACAGGGAATGACAATGTTGGTTTTATCATGTTTATGCTAATCCTTGTCTTGTGCAGGGATGGACCGTCGGCTATGGTAAGAGTCACTTAAAAGTGATACATATGTACTGCTTAAGTCTTTGACATGAATTGCTTGCAGAGATTTATCTATGCCATGAAATGTTATGTTCCACAAAAGAAAAGATATTGTATCATGCTTGTCATTGACCCTAACAGTTGCTCGAACAAAAGAAATGATATGCTCATGAAACACGCTGCGCACTGCACAAATGAATACTCATCGTGCTTGAATTGAATAGTCCCTTGTATGCTTGAAATAAAATAAAACAAATGTTGGCTTTTCAAAGATGTTTTCAAAAGAGATGTAAACTGACTCTGTATGCATGAAATGAACATAGGTAAAGAGTAGCAAGATCACATCACAAGAAATATTTTCTCACTAATTGAACAGTGATCGTTTCAGACAAATGTAGCCTTTGTTCATAATTCACCAGTATGCTGATATACTGACCCACCATCAGTCTGCATGCAGGTGCACTATGCATCGAGAAGGATAGTCCGAAGCGATAGCCTGTACCTCATCATCAGGAGCCAGAAATCAGAAGAGATGCCAAGAAATGACATCTGTTGCAAAAGTTTGATTTTGTATATAAAGGGATGTAATGTATGGGAACGGGATCATTGTAATCTGTAAATTTCTGAGAGAATATAATATTGTATCAGAGAGAATCGAGAGCTTGTAATCTGTTCAAATGAAATCAATAAAGAGAATTGTTTCTTGTTACCATTGTGTTCAATGCAAGTATTCTGAAATATGTCCGCTGCTGCTTCAATTATCTGCGATACGTTCCGCTGCGTATTGTCAACCTTGTCTATATTGTCTTGTTCCAGGTCTCGGCCTTGTGCAAGCGCAACTTAGGCTTGCACGGCAACACGCCTTAGCGAGGACGAATGGTCCTAAAGAGCCCGAAGCAAGGATGAAAGGACTCTGCGGGATCGAGGCGTGACAGAATGGTATCAGAGCAACACGATCCTCTGGCCAATTTTGATTCAATTGAATTTGTATATTTCTTCTGATCGAAATTTTGTTGCCTACTCGATATCAATAATGAGATGAACGTTCCATACAATAAGTCCGTAAATATTTTTATGATGTCGGCAAATGTTTTATCGATTTGATTGATTGAGATTGAAATGCTTTATTGAACAAGAGTTTTGACATGATCTGAATTATGATTTCATGGATTGATGATGGCGAAGGATGAGGACTATCGCTGCTAAGGATATCGTAAGTTTCTCCTTAAGTTTTGAGGACGAAACTTCTTTTCGGTGGGTAATTATGTAGTGCCCTACTCCGCGAAGGCACTAGATAGACAGAAAGATCGGATTGCTGGCTCTACAACAGAAGACGATTAATCTGGGTGAGTGGACGAAGTCTCATTTGCTGATTCGCTTACGCCTTAAGAATCTGAGTTTTTGATTGAATGCTTTTGCTAATAACAAGATAGTAACCAGTATGTATGCTTGTAAGAGATTTCACATGTTGCCATGCTAAGAACAAGAAAAGAGAGAACCTGTATGCTAAAGAAAGAATTAATCTGCATGCTAATAAGAAGACTTGTTGCCTGCTAATAAGAACCGATATGATGCTCGTCATGCTTGATTGGATAAGAGGAGACAAATAAATTGAATTGAATGCTTGATCATTGCTTGTCCTTCAGATATGCTTTGAATGCTAGACATATACAGATGAACTTGTATATGTTATAAAAGAAAAAAACTATGTAGGAGCTTCGGCTCTGAGATCACAGTAAAGAAAGAAGGCAGAGTCATAGCTCTGTCGTTACAAAGAGAGAAGACAGAGTCATAGCTCTGTTGTTACAAAGATTAATATAGAGAAAGATGTCATTGCCCTCAAAGAGTTTATCTGCTAGATGTTGTATTCATGCATTGGTCTCGGACAACTTGTATACAAGGTCACTAGATCTCTCGACGGTTTCCAGGGCACTGGAAGCTGATCGGCCTAGGAAAGATTGTCTAGACATCACGAGGTGCAAGGGCCTCGGGTGTTGCATCAATGTCCTTAGCGACGAGCTGAACCTAAGAGAGTCACAGCGGCTAATCATGGATTTCCCATGGACCATCATATAGATAGGTGTTGGTTGGTGCAGAGCTGAACCGGAGAGTCACAGCTGCCAATCGGTCTGCATGTGTCTATCATATATTTTGCTAAGAGCTAACGATGCAGAAATGAACAGGGAATGACAATGTTGGTTTTATCATGTTTATGCTAATCCTTGTCTTGTGCAGGGATGGACCGTCGGCTATGGTAAGAGTCACTTAAAAGTGATACATATGTACTGCTTAAGTCTTTGACATGAATTGCTTGCAGAGATTTATCTATGCCATGAAATGCTATGTTCCACAAAAGAAAAGATATTGTATCATGCTTGTCATTGACCCTAACAGTTGCTCGAACAAAAGAAATGATATGATCATGAAACACGCCGCGCACTGCATAAATGAATACTCATCGTGCTTGAATTGAATAGTCCTTTGTATGCTTGAAATGAAATAAAACAAATGTTGGCTTTTCAAAGATGTTTTCAAAAGAGATGTAAACTGACTCTGTATGCATGAAATGAACATAGGTAAAGAGTAGCAAGATCATATCACAAGAAATATTTTCTCACTAATTGAACAGTGATCATTTCAGACAAATGTAGCCTTTGTTCACAATTCACCAGTATGCTGATATACTGACCCACCATCAGTCTGTATGCAGGTGCACTATGCATCGAGAAGGATAGTCCGAAGCGATAGCCTGTGCCTCATCCCAGGAGCCAGAAATCAGAAGAGATGCCAAGAGATGACATCTGTTGCAAAAGTTTGGTTTTGTATATAAAGGGATGTAATGTATGGAAACGGGATCATTGTAATCTGTAAAGTTCTAAGAGAATGTAATATTGTATCAGAGAGAATCGAAAGCTTGTAATCTGTTCAAATGAAATCAATAAAGAGAATTGTTTCTTGTTACCATTGTGTTCAATGCATGTATTCTGAAATATGTCCGCTGCTGTTTCAATTATCCGCGATACGTTCCGCTGCGTATTGTCAACCTTGTCTATCTTGTCTTGTTCCAGGTCTCGGCCTTGTGCAAGCGCAACTTAGGCTTGCACGGCATCACGCCTTAGCGAGGACGAACGGTCCCAAAGAGCCCGAAGCAAGGACGAAAGGACTCTGCGAGATTGGGGCGTGACAATGTCAAAAGGAGTACGCTCAATAAATTACACCAAGCCAGAAGAGTACGCTTAATGAAATACGTATAAAGGAATTTTACGCGTGAGGAAAGTTTACGCAAAGAACAATGTTACGCATAAAAGGATATCATTACGCGTAAAGGAGTACGCGTAAAAGGAATACGCTCAATAAGGGATAAAGTTGCGCGTAAAAACTCGTCTTATGCCAAGCCAGAATAGTACGCGTAAAAAGTAATGTTACGCGTAAAAAACTCATACGTGTAAAAAGTAAGGGTTTTATGCATGAATCATGTATGCGTAAAGAATAATGTTACGCGGGAAGCATTGTACGCGTAAAAAGTAACGTTACACATAAAATAATTTTATTGCGTGTAAAGGAGTATGCGTAAAAAGTCAGAAGAGTAGACTTGCGTAAACCAGATCTATGTTGACACGGATAATCGTGGGCGTAGAGTTTGATATTACGATGACACGACTGATTGTGGGCGTAGAGCTCGATATTATGCTGAAACGTAAAAACGTGGGCGTAGAGCTCGATATTACGCTGACACGTAAAAACGTGGGCGTAGATTTCTTCTAGAACTCCAAATTCATGAGACCTTAGGTCTAAAAGGGAACGTAAAGAATACCAACAACCAGGAATGATCAAACTTGAAATAAGGGAGGTTGACAGATCAAAACCCCCAAAAATTCGAAAATGACAAATTTCTAGATCTACAAAAATAAAACTTTCAAATGCAAAAATGTCAAGTTCTAATCTCTCTTCGAGTCACGAAAGGAAGATAATTGAACCAAAAAAATAGGTTCTCATGTGGAAGCAAGATGTACTTGCCTATGGGTTTGGTAGGTGGAGAGAGTTATGAGGAAGAAGAAGAGTAAATGAGAAAGAAGAAGTAATGAAGAGAGAGAAAGGGGTTGGAGCTTTAAATGAAGATGTGGGGAGTTGGGTTCATGTTGAACCACCCAAATCCGAAAATAAACCAACCCAAGCCGAACCCAGAAGCAAAGCTAAGCAGAAAATAAAATACAGCAAAAATAATTAGCGTAGATTTAAAGGAATTAAATATAGAACAAATGCATGATAAAATATTAAATAAATATATTCAAGCAGTACACGTATTAAAATACGTATTCCGGGAACGAAGAGTGACACCTTTAATTAGATTTCGAAAACTGTTAATAGGTTGGCCACGAATTGCCTTCCAAGTTGGGAGTTTAGGTTAACTTATGTTCTATTTTCGAGCAAGTTTTTGCTCCAGTTCGTGTCGATTTCTCAGACTGGTTGTTCGTCTATATCCAAATCCACTTGTTGGGATATTGAGGGGGTTATGCAGGCTATTCATAGGTTTTTATAGATTCGAAAATGATTGCAAATACATGAAGATACTTGATTGTGGAGATGATACCTGGGTGGTCGACGAAACAGAGGGATACTCTGTTTACTGTCGAATTTGGGCTTCCTTCCGGCGGTGCGGCGGCCGACGACGACTTGCAGTCGGTCAGGGTGAGTCACAGGGACGTCGAAGAGGCGCTCGTATAGGTGGTTGCGAAGTTTAGAGGGTTTGGGAGACGAATTTGTGATGGCACCCTCGCGTGTTCGTACGTATTAATATGCTGCTTTAAAAATCCTATTTATGATCTGCTCTCGAATTTAATTTTGGATTATGTCGAATTAGTAGAGGGTTTGGATGTGTAGGGATCTCATGATGATTTGATAAAGATATGATGCTCAAATTTTTCGAATCTCCTTCCCATTCCGATGCCAGACTTCGCATACACCCATCGGGTGATAAAGAGTTTCCCATCTCACGAGATTTCATTATCTCGTCAGAAATTGACAGTATAACTCTTATGTATATTTTTTTTATGTATGTATGTATATATATATATATATATATATATATATATATATATATATATATATATATATATATATATATATATATATATATATATATATATATATTTGTTGTTTTAAAAATATGGTTGTTTAGGAGTATAAATTTTTAAAAGAACAAATATATATATATATATATATATATATATATATATATATATATATATATATATATATATATATATATACCATATAAGTTCATAATTTATCTTTTTATATTAAGGTAACACCATATACAAAATTTCTTTATTCTATATACTTAATAGAAAAAAAATTTATAACAAATTCTATAAATAAGTAAATTATAAATAAATGTAAAATAAATACATATATGTAACCAAAATATGATTTTTATGAAAGATTTATATATATATATATATATAACTTAGCATAGTTATGAGGTTTTACATCCTACCCAATTTATAAAAAATTTGTCCTCGAAATTAAAAATAATCTTAATATATAATAAAATATAAAATAACGAGATTTGGTTTATGGGAGGGCAGGCACGTCAAGTCATAACTTGGTTTCCGAAACGACGGAGGAGGTGGTTATCACGGGAAGATGAATTGTCGCCATAAACTACAAGATAGGGTATTCTTGGTTCAAGGCCCTACCCAACTTATAGAAGTTGGCTAACCGTATAATCGTCATTACAAAATTTCTTGGAAGGGATAGTTTCTAAGAAGAGGCACGTGGGTATTGGACAATTCTGCCCGCACTCACACGAATTCTAAGTGAGCCAAGATATGGTCAGGGTGTTCTTGGTCATTATCTAATATAAGAAAGTTACTACAATCAAACATTGCCACTCTAGAGGTTAAGCTTCTGACAAGCTGGTAGGGACCTCTAGTTTGAATATACTAAGGGTGTCAGTTCAGAAGGATTTCTTTATTCGTCTAACATAGGAAACTAAGAAGTGAGCTTGAAAACTAAGAAGTGAGCTTGAAAAACTTAGGAAAAGAAGAATTTATGGCCAATTGAAGAGAATCTATGATAATTAAAGAACCCATGCTATAGAATATGATTAGGCAAGTGTTTTGAAAATTCTAAGTCATAACGACCGTTATGCGTGGGCTGATGTTTGGTGTTGTGTAGGAGGCATGTGCTTGCTTGTTGGAAGGCATACGTCATAGGGGTGCTATGTTGTAACCCACTTTCTACTTTCTGGGATCTAAAATCGTTTTCTAAATAAATAATTTTGGTTAAGCAAATATTTGAATAATAAATCTTATAACTTTTTGGTGGGAAATTTGAATTTATACTTTGGGAGGGAATTCATAGTTTGTTACAAGGAATTGGAGTGGTCCCCATTTTTTAAAATTCTCCGAACCATTTTCTAACTGATTTTCTATAACTATTGTAATTATTGAAAAGGGGGGGTCCTTCCTGCATAATGACCCTTGAGTGGAAGGGGATTTTTGTAAATCGGTTTCACAAAATCCGAATAAAGGAGAGAGAGTGAGAACACTCTGCTCTTGAAATTTTTTCCAGAGCTCTGAGCTCTCGTCCCCAAACTCCTCATTCCCCTAACCCTAACCCTAATTTTCTGGATCGATCCATGGCGAGGCCACTCCTCCACCGCAGCGACGGTAAGTCACTTCCCGGCGGTGCACGAAGCCCTCTTCGACGACGAGCCGTACAACCACCCCGGCGACTGAGTGCCACTCCTCCCAGCATCGGCGTGAGGGATCTTTTTCGCGGCGGCTTGATTTCTCCGACAGGCGGCTAGGCGACTCCTTCCTCCGACGACGGCGAGTTCACCGACGGCGTCAACGAAGCATCTTGTCCCCGACATCGACGACGACGGTGGTTTCCTAGCTCCGACGACTAAGTCGACAGCAGAACCGCCACCCCAGCAGCGGGATTCAGCAACGCAATCTGTGTTCGACGATCTGCCACCTCGACAACGACGACTAGGCGAATCCCTTCGAGCGGTGGCGAGTGATCCGATCGGCAGTGTTCTCTGTTCTCAGCAATGTTTCTCTACCGCTGACGACCGCAGTACCATCGGATTTAGGTCACCGACGAGTCTGCTACAATCTGGTGAGTTCTCGATCCTCCTCTTCGTCGGTTATGTGTTCTAGTGGTCCGATCGTGATCAATTGATATAAATTGTTTAGATCTTACGAATTTGAGTTTTATGCTTTGACCGGACAGAGCGTAGGAATTTTCCGACCCATTCGTCTTCTTTCTAACAAGCTGAAGGTGGTCCTTCAATCCACATGACAGACCAGAGCTATGGCAAGTGGACTGACTCGTGTGTCGATGGATTCGTAGAATCGATCAGCCAGGTCTTGATCGATCCTACCAATTCTGAACAATGGAAGATTCGATCTAGGTCCTGTTGGGTCGGATACGCAGAGGATTGTGTCGGATACACAGAAGATTGTGTCGGATACGCAGGGAATCCTATTCTTCAGGTATTATCCTATTTCTTCACTGTCATAATTTGGAGGTAAATAGCTGGGTTTTAATTGGGATTTAATAGGAGTATTTTTTGGTCAGGTCAGATTTTATAGACAGTGTACGTTTCTAGCGTGGGTCTATTCATGTTCAATTGGAGGTTCAGTATACTCGTGTCCGGGCTGTTCGTGTTCAATGGTTGTGTGCGTGTCCGTGTGCAGGAGCGTGATTGTAGATTGCAGTCGGTTGCACCAAGCTTGGGGTCTCCAATTTCATTTGCATACTCGTAACTATGATGTCATTGTACCTGATTTCAAATATCTTAAAAACATTATTCATATGATTTTAAACCTGTTAAACCTGGGGATTCGATTTCCTTTGATTTTTCTGAACTGTTGATGGAAAGGTTAGCGAGGGCAAAGGTCTGTTTTGCTTTCAAATTTCATAGTGTATCGATCTGTAGAGGAGAACTCACAATTTGAGTTGGGTTATTATGTATGAGTATGCTCTGTTTAAATTGCATGAGAGTGTATTCTTGCTTAATAAATGGTATTGGAGTGAACATTGGTTGCCAGGGGGGATGTTATTTAACCTAAACTGGGTTCAGTCAAGTATAATTGTGGCTATGTTGCTCAGATGGTGTGTGTAGGTGGTTTGGTTAGGGTGTTTGTCTTGGTTTAACATTCTAGGAACTCTACACATTGTGACTGAGCTATGTTGTGGCAGGGGAAACATCAGACTTTAGATCTTGGCTGGGTATTTACTGTCTAGATGACTATTTTCTTATGTTGGAAAATGCCATTTATTGAATAGAAGGTGGATAGTTAAGTGGATACATGACAGCTAGGTAGTTTGTAATGTATATGGTGGGTTTAATACTGTTAAGTTGATAGTGAGAAAGTATTGCAATATATATGTTCTCTAGTCATATTAATTGCCTACGCATGAGTATATGGTATCAGATCATGAGAGGGCATTTTATTATATTGGTTGTATATTTTAGTATACATTTGGTCGACCAAGATTGTCTAGCAGAGTGTTATAATTAATCAAGATACTAACATGGCTCTTAAACCTTAATTGTTACTTAAATCATAAGGCTATTGGGATATATACTATAGAATTGTATGGCTAACTAAATGGTATATTAGATAGTTAGTTAACATTGTTTAGATCTTAACCAACTTGTACCTAATAAACAGGTGGACATACAGCTTTACTATCCACTCTTGATCACCCTGAGCAATGCAAGTATACTCCTCGGACTTGTCCATTACTTCATGTCTTTTATTCATGCTTGTATCTCCTGGTTGACATAATATTTCACGAGATTGTCTTGTATCTTGTTTCCTGAGTTTACTTGTGTCTGGAAGGAAAAATACTACAGATGTGTGATCAAACTCGAGTTACTATTCATGTGAATAGCTTAGGCCCCGTATCGTGCATGCGGGACCGAAGCCGTACTATTTCATATTCTCTGAATCTACCTAAGCCGATCACACACTCTGGAAGTATTTCGATATATTGCACACTTCATGTTCATTGTGTATTTCATGTTCAGGTTTCATTTCATGTTTCCTGTATTTACTTTTCAATATTCATGTTCAGGTTTCATGTCATGTTCTCATTTCTCGTACTTTATATTTTTCTGTATTTATTTCCATACCATGATGTTCATGTTCATTTCCTTGGATATACTTAGCTCCGTTCCTGACTGGATATGTTGTAGGTGTACTTGCAGGGTATCACTTTACCTTATGGGCCAGAGCCCGAGATTTTAGCTGAGCAGGATGGAGACATGACTTAGCTAGAGGCTTCAGGTTTAGACTACTTAGCTTTACTCATAGATATTGTTTTTAGAGTTCATAGCATGTTTCATTCATGTTGACTCTGGTACCTTCATGATATATGGATTTGTGGATCATGATGATCTTTCTGGGAACATTTTTAGATGCTGTAATTGTGCACATTTATATTTATCGGGTTAGATTTCCCTAGCTTGGTACAGCTTACTTTGTCGTGTCTAACGACGAAGGCTGGGCGTGTCCGACTCATGTCCGATTATTCAGGAGCGGGTCGTGACATATGTCTTGCATAGATCTTGAGTATTCAGTTTAGTTAAGGGAATTGGTCGATATTTGCATGGCTAAAATCGAATAGATCGAATTTGGGCCTCTATGGTTTGTTTTGAGGAAACAATATGTCATACACGTGGTGTAATTTAAATGGAGCACTGGAAGGTTCGTTTGTGTGGGACATGTATGTCATGTGAGTAGCATGACTAGTCTAGTTCATGAGTGTGAACTTTATCGGAAGAAAAAAAGGCTAGTGTTGTGCTTCAATTATCACGGTCGAGGGTATCAAATGATACGAATATGAGTCGACGTTATGAACCTTTGAATTATTAGTCTAATTGGAACCAATCGTTTCCAATCACTTGCTAATTTCAAGAATCATATGTTTCTTAGAGAGGCTTGCAATCTATTGGCCTCAAAAATTTCGCTCTTGATTTAAAAAAAATGATTCTATGATATAATAGACTTGAAGAATTAAGGTTGCAATCTTTTACCGTAGTTATATAAACGCACGAGCAAAGGGATATAAAATGCAAAATAAAGATCGTTTCGTAAATTCCAAACAGATGGAAGAACGGTCACAGTTGTAATCTCATTCTAAGAGGTAGAGTATAATAAGTTCAATGTTCTACCCAACTTATAAAATTTGGTTAATCGGGAAAAGCACAGTAATAGGGCTTCTAAGAAGGTCAAATTTCAAGGAGGTGTATGGAAGTATGAGGTATTTCCCATCATAATCACAGACTCTATAGGAAGTCTAGGTATTATCGATTTAATATGGCCCATATATTGACTATGTTTGGTCCAGACAGTAGGAGAGGTCATGGTCAAGTATATCCGGAAGCAAGTTGGTACCGAGAGATGCATAACATAGGCTACGAAGAGATGCAGTTACAAAATCTATGGAAGGAGAATTAGTAAGCCAAGAGGTGGGGCCTACATAATAGGGTGAGGGCCTATATCATCAAGTTTGGTTTTATAGTCCAAATATGGCGATGGGCTATGATGGGTTTAACCGAGTCTCAATAGGTTCCCTAATTGGACTTCAATCTTTGATTGCATGAACTTTAGATTTTAATCTATAGTGACTGGACAAAATCTCGTGAAATTAATTTAAACCATCCCTATTAGGTTAGGGTAATATAGAATAGGTTCACATTCAAGTGGTTGGGTAAATTTTCCGTCGGGTTGGTTGAATAGGTTCTGTAAGTCATGAGATGCGCCTTCCGTGACTTTTGTGTTTAAGTAGCACAAGAGGCCTCTATTGAGTGGCATACTAGTGGCATGTGCGTAGAGGGATTCGAGTAGATCACAACCATATATTGGGCCAAAAGATTTGAGTCAAGATTGGATCTCTAACTGCAGTCGAAAAGTACATCGGTGTTATGGTAAGGGTTATCGCTAGTCCCTTTTGACCTGAAAGTCGTATCATAAAAATAGAGTACAAGAAGATGTGTTTGAGTGGGACATGATATGTCTACTTGAAGGTGGACTCGTCTATATCTTGTACGTGCAATTTGTTGGAAGGAAACAGCTGGTCTCGTGCTCCAAATATTAAAGTCACGGTCGGGGACATTAAATGATCTAAAGAGAAAGTGGGAGTTCATGAGTCACCAACTTACCATCCTATTGAGAACCTATTTACTTTATTCCATCTTAATCTTAGTGAATCAAATTGTAGAAGGCTTACAATCTATTCACTCTAGTAACTAGGACATGGTTTTAGGAATAATGAGGTTAGGAATACTTGAGTTGTGACATCGTACCTTGACCTTTGGTAATAATAAGTCACGATGTGACCGATAACGTGATGTGGAAGTTATGAATCAATTTCGAGGATCGTAACTCGATTCCCGATAATGGTGATGATTGCATACCACGATACATAAGTCGATAGAGTAGAATGATCCACTCGTCCATAGTATACGAGTGTTATCGATGAGGGCAACGAACTCTACGGTACGTCATATGAAGACCTCTGACGACCAAGCCAAAATTTCTATTTGTGTCAAGCCTGCAGGACTATAGTCACCTAGTGGTATCGAGTGTAGTGCTCATGTATTACTGTTGATAACTAGTAAATCATAACATGACAGGATATTTAAGTTATGGTATTGGCTAAGCTAGTGACTGTGGTGTTCCAATGCTAGTTAGGTCTTAATAACAAAATTTACATACTAGGATAATATCTATTGGAATCCACTCTCGAGATGGGTGTCTACCATAGTTATGGTAAATGATTGTCCTTATCTTTGTCTATTCATCTCATGTCTAAACGGTGGGCTTGGTCAAGGAAAGGTCGGGTTAAGGCTTAAGGGTTGCTAGTTAAAGCAAGATTCAAGCGAATAATTAGAGACTCACAATAATTGGTTCCTTGAGAATAGTTAGTCTCCTAGGTTGGTGATTTGATCAAGGGAAAGATCCTAATCATTCTCGAAGATTATAGATGCCAAATGCAGTAGATATCTGTTGGTAGGATTGTTAGCAACTAGTTAGAAGATTATAAGGTTTTACTTCCGAGGGAGTAGTGTGACCAAAGGTGGGTAGAAGTCCTCGAAGATATGTAGTTACAAATGGCTAGGAGGAGGTATAAATATTTCTGAGAAATTAAATTTGAGAAGATTGTGGTAACATTGGATTTATTCTTTTATTTTTATTTTTGAATTTTAGGCATGTTTATGAGTTAGAATTTTGAGGACGAAATTATTTTTAAGGTGGGTAGATTTGTAGCTCCCCTTCCCGGAAATTTAGAAATATTTTTATTATTATTTATTTTATTTGAATGATGATTTTTAGATTTTATAAATAATTATTTAGTTTATTATTACGGTAGATGATTTTAGTCATGGTTAGGAATTTGAGTACAAGGTGACTAGAAATCATGGCACGGATAGTACAGTGGCGTGCTTTGACTAGTGTATTAGCCCTGGTAGGGAAGGCCGAGCCATAGTGATGTCCTAACTAGGAAAACCAGGCCAAGTTGTGACATGACCATTATAAATAGTTTAATTACTCATTATTAATATTATTTGACGTTTAAGTGACCCGGTTGTACTAAACTGGTCAAACTGGACCCGAACTGAGCCCAAGCCCATGTAGTCATGCATTGCGACCAACAATGTCCATGTAGATATATAGATGTGTATATATAATTCTAGCTTATTTTATAACACAGAAAGTATTTTCTGTTAATTGGATATTAAATATAATATATAATTCTCTTAGCTACCTTTGTACAATGTGGTATTAGACTATATATATGGATGTCTAATGGTATATACACCGTTATTGGTTTATTAAATTTCGTTATTATTATTTTTTTTATTCGGATTGTTATTTAATATTATTATTTTATTGGTTATATTATTTTTGTCAGATAAATATTATAATATATATATATTCATATTTACATGAATGTGTCCTACACTATAAATAGATAATATTGAGGTTTTGTTTAGATTTATGGAGATTACTATATAAGTATATTTATATATATGAATATATGTAGATATATGGATGCCCATTAAATAATTGTAAATATATACCCTCATTATTAATTATAAAATTTTATATATATATATATATATATATATATATATATATATATATATATATATATATATATATATATATATATATATATATATATATATATATATATATATATATATATATATATATAAAGGGTTATACAAGTATATACATAAAATGTGTATATACAAATATATTATATATGTGTATGTATGGATAGGAATATGTGTATGTGTAAATATATATATATATATATATATATATATATATATATATATATATATATATATATATATATATATAAATATATATATATATATATATATATATATATATATATATATATATAAGAATAAGAAAAAGAAAAAAAGAAAAAAGAAAAAGAGAATGAAATAAGAAGCAGTAGCAGCCCGGCCCACAGCAGATTCCAGCCAAACCGAACCCAGCAAGGATCCAGGCCCGAACCCCCCCCCCCCCCCCCCCCCCCCCCACGTTAGTTTTGTTTAAACAGAACCTATAAATGTGTAATACTCGAGCGAGATTGAGAGAAAATACTCGAGGAGTCGCAAACCCTAACTCTACGACGTCGCCACCCCCGACGCCAACACCGTCGCGCGCGCCTGGGCGTCGTCGGAGGCTGGCCAAGCCGCCACGGCCGCGCGTGCGCCGAAGGCACAGCGTACAGAAGCGACAACAGCATCAGCCCGAATCCCTAACTTCGTGGCACATTTTCCGTCGCCTCGTTTCTCCGTTTTGCGCGTCGTCTTCGTAGATACGTCGTCAACATAACCGAGTGTGAATTCCATAAATTAGATTGTTAAATCGTTATCAAACCCGGTGAAGAATCGATGCCAAAACCGATCGAAAACCTGTTCATAAATAGGGGATCGAGCAATCCCAACACCCAGGTTGGAAGGCGATTCCTCGCCAATCCTTCGACTTTTCTAAAATTGTGCTTAAATAGGTCTAGTGACAACCTATACGAGATTGAAACCCCATTTTTAATTTCATTTATAGATGTTTAAACAGTAAGATAATTATTTATGAAAATCGAGAAAAACATGTTTTCAAAATAGCGAATTTCAATAAAAACCTTCGATATGACGTGTGTACCGCCAATCTGGGCGATGTGGTCGCGAAACAAAAGTATCAAAAGGTGCGTAATGGCTTCGCAGAAGTGTGGGCTTTGACGGAATTCAAATTGGTCGCGTGTACACGACGAATTTGATACGTATCCGTCGAAATTTACCGTATCGGCCTCTGTGTAAGTTTCCTAATTACTTTGTGCACGTTCGTCAGATCGAGACGAAACTTGTGCCAACAGGACCATATCATTTTTTTGGTCCTGTATGTCAAGTTTGGTCCCATTCTGAGACAGTTGATCGGATCGCCGTTTTACGGGCCCCACGATCCGACTTAACGGGCGATTTTGTGCAGGGCCCGTCGGAATCCAACTTTGGTCAAACGGTTGGGTTCGTATCGAAAAATCAGATCTGTTGACATATAGTTTGACGACTTTAGAGATCGTCGACTCTGGCACGCTTTTCGGTGCAAAGCGGGTCCAACGGCTAAAACCGTTTTGACCCAAAATTACCGTTTTGCCCCTGTATCCAGAATTGGACTTAAGGACAGGCAATCTAAACTAATTTGACTATTTTAAAAATGTTGGTAATGTTTATTTCAGCATCCGGAGACTACTGCATGTGTTGACTGATTGTGGCTCTTTGAGTGGTATAGTATTATCGGTTTCACCAGCACATGACCTCAGGCGAGTACATCTCTGATAGTTTTCGTATTTGATTATTTCTATACTTCTTGTAGTTAATATTGTTTTACATTGATATCATGCTGATTCTTGACACGCTTGTCACACAAGATAGTAGTTATGAATTCTTGCATGTTGTTCGTGACCAATATATTTTCGTGTTCGTGACCTGTTTGAATCCATGGATACTAGCCGGGCGGAAAAGTACATTAGTAGGCATGTAAACATACCTAGAAATATCTCGAAAATGTCTATTCTTGCCTGATAGCAGTCGCACAACTCACGTGCGGGGTGCCGGATTTACCCTCTAGCCGTTTACATGTCGAAGGTGTATTTCAAATCAGTAGTTAGATATAGTCTTGTTACTTTTCAGTTTTCTTGTCATTGCTTGTCTTGTGTACCATGTCTCCCTGCTTTTACTCGCATGATTCCTACCATGATTTCTGTTTACCCCTTATCATGTATCACAGTATTATTACAGATTTATAGATTTCGTCATTTATTGATTCTGTTGTGAGATTGTACTCGTTCCATTCCTGACTGAAAACCAACATTTTTCAGGTTTAGCCGCGACCACTCTTAGCACTGGGAAGACATGGTATGCTGAGGTCAACCTAGATAGTGGCACTAGCTGACTATACTATTTTGTGAGACATTGTATTTTCTTTCAAATATAAATGTTGTAGTAAATTTAGAAATGTGAATGAGCAATAAATTCTATTTTGAGCATTTATTTCTTGCAGGCTTGACAGCGTTCTACCGTCGACTCTGCAGCGTAGGCTGGCTTGGAGACGTCTCGTATCCGAAAAGCGGGTACGGGTCGTAACAAGTTTTTGTGGTGGCCCATGCAGGTCAGATTTCGCAAAACATGCGAACTCGTGATGGTACTTAAGTTAGTCGTACCATTGCGAGCCTGCACCTAGGAAATGCTCATTCACAATTAGGATTAAATTGATTTAAGAGAATGACTAGGACTAGGAGTCCCTTGTTTAAATTGACCGTTGGGTAGTTAAGGTTGTTAGATAGGCCATGCAATTTAGAATTATTAAATTTAGATAGCTCGCCAGGTCTCTATAGATACACTATTACTTTTGATATGATGTTATGATCCAATGTGGATCCACTGTTCCCCTGGTAAGTTAGGTTTTTCTAGAATTAAGGCTTTAATCTTGATAAACTGTTCAATTTTTCTTTTGCTCTATTTTAGATATAAATCTTATATCATATATTAAAATTGCCTATGTTAAATTTTTTATTTTGCTATAAGGGATTGGTTTATAATTCCTGCTTCTGTTATTCGCATACAAATCTCGAGTTAGATTTGATTCAAAGTCTTCCCTCAGCCATTTGAAATATATATGAGATAAAGATTAGAATGTTCCTACTTCCCTTGTCTTTAGTTATTTTCTCCCCGATCAATCTTTTACTTTAAAGGATTGAGACTTATAGGCAGACGTTTACACTTTCTATCATAGCCAACTGGTTTGAATCTCTAGCAGCTTCTTGAAGTTCTTAGGAATATAGTTGGAGTAAAATTTAACGACTGCGATGGCCAGCCAGCAGCGCACTGGTAAGGCACAACCCATAGAATTAAAATTATTTTGAAGAATTGTAGTTTATGGAACATTGCTAAAACTATATCTTCGTTGACCCCTTTAGACCACGTGTCAATGTAAGGTAGAGTATCTGATAGCCTATCACAATTGAATCACAAAACCAAGGGTTTAGCACCGCCAGAGTGTACGGGCGGGGCATAATTCTTGGTAAAATGACTTCAGGCGTGATTACAAGTTTAGGTTACTATAGGGGATAGGAGAATGCCACGTGTGTCCCATAAGATCCAAAGCCAAAACTAGTAAAATTTCTGCAAGTTGGATAGCATGTCTCCCAACCTAGTATTCCGTGGTCCTCGTGATCTATTGACGAGGTAATTGGTTGACACTAATAGGTTTACCTAAAATATAGAATTCAGAAGCCCATAACCCATTAGTCGACCAAGGCCTTATGGATAGAAGATAGTAGGATGACTGTATAAGCAATAACACCAGGTAAGATTTTGGTTCTCACAAAACTCGAACTACTTGTGCCTCATTTCCAAAAAAATCTCGCCTACTTGTATTTTGACTATCTTGACCAATACTGCTATTACAGTCTAGTTTTGCAAGCTTACTCTTTTATCGAGCTTGATTCGAGATATATGTTTATTGGGGACTCCCGCTAACATATTGCCTAACCAGAATTATTGTATTACGGTCTGATCAACCATGATGCATTTGGTTCGCTCTTTATCTAATTACCCTACGTGGATTGAGATGTAGATGTCTCTAGGATCTCATCCGCGACTGATTTGACAATTCCTCTTGAATTATACATTCGCCTGTGAATCAGACATCTCTCTTGAACTCTTTATTGTTTTTGTCTTTCACTGATTGGAAAGACGAAAGCTCGTAATTGATAGACAGATACAGAGTATTCCCCATGGCTATGATAGTTGTATACGCAAGTATAGCTACCATCGGGCAGCCCTGTGTGTCACTCTCGTTTCCCGTTATACGTATTTTTTTAGGATACGTATACGGATTTCTGACAATTGTCAGGTGCCCCGTATTTCGACTTATCTTGCTTAGCTTAGCCTTGGTTTAATCTTGACTTGATTGGTTTAACTTGGTTCGTTTTGGAGTTGGCTTGGTTTATTTTTGGTTGGTTCATCATGGAGAGAACCCCCTACCTACCACCATTCCCCTTTATAAGCCCACCCAGTTTTTCTCTCTCCTCATTATTTTCCATAACTCTTCTTCTTTCTCTATTAAAACCTCTCCCCCTTCCTAGGCAAGTGCAACTTGCTTCCACAAGAGAACCCATTTTATTGTTCCATTAGCTTCTTCTCATGTTTTTAAGACACATTAGAACTTGTCATTTTCTATTTTGAAGCTTTGATTTTTGTAGATCCAGAAATTGGTCATTTTCGGATTTCGGTGGTTTTGATCTATCAAACTTCTTTATTCTCAAGTTTTGATGGTTCTATGTTGATGAGAATTATATTCTATCCAATTTTGACCTTTGAAAAGTTGGATTTGGACTTGTTTTGACCAAGTTATATACTTTTCAAGCTCTAGGTTCAAACCATGGAATTTCTGCTGATTTGGAGAAGACAGTGAGCAGTGTGCGTGCAAGCTTTTTAGCTTGCGCCACTGATTTGCACGCGCTCTTTAGCGCAGCGCAGCCTGACCCAATTGTGCGTACTCTTTAGCGCAGCGCAGCCTGACCCAATTGAGCGCGCTCCTTAGCGCGGCGCAGCCTGACCCAATGCGCGCGCTCTTTAGCGCGGCGCAACCTGAGTCAGGCACAACCTGAGTCAAGCACAACCTGAGTCAGGCGCAACCTGAGTCAGGCGCAATCCTGAGTCAGGCACAACCTGAGTCAGGCGCAACCTAGCCTCGCGCAGTCTAGTGCCTGGCGCAACTTGACTTGGCCCGACTGGTTCTGGCGCAACTTGACCCGACCTTGGCACCCCTATTCTTCTGGCGCAACTTGGCTAATGTAACACCCATATTCTGAATATGTATTTTGTCAAGCTTGCATGTATTTCAGATATGTATTTATTTTCTTGGATTTTGGCATGTACTAGTAATTGGCTTGACTTGCAGATTTTGGTTCTCGTAACTGGGTTTTACCTGGCTTGGTTTATTTTGTGGAGGAGAATTGGTTTGGTTTGGTTTGGTTTGGTTTGGTTTAATATGCATGGAACACTTTAACCTATACTCCACCCTCAACACAACACAACCCACCCTTATAATATCTCCACCAACCTTCTCTCTCTTCATTATTCTCTCATTTATTTCTCCATCTTCTTCTTCCTTCCTCTACACAACACCAACACCCCTTAGGCAAGTGCATCTTGCTTCATGGAGGAACCCGAATTTTGTTGTTCCATTCTCTTCTTTGCAACATTTTAACTTACTTTAGTACTTGACATTTTCTCTTTTCATGGCTAGATTCTTGTAGATCTAAGTTTAAATTATTTTCGAAAATCTTGGGTTTTGATCTACTAAACCTTGTTATTTTCGAGTTTTGATGGTTCCATGTTGTTGAGAATTTTATTCTACCCAATTTTGACCTTTGAAAAGTTGGATTTGGACTTGTTTTGACCAAGTTATGGACTTTTGAAGTTTTAGGTTCAAACCATGAGTTCTTGCTATTTTGGAGAAGACAGTGAGCAGTGCACGAGCTTTTTAGCTTGTGCCACTGAGCTACGCGCGCTCTTTAGTGCAGCGCAGTTCCCATACGCTGCCTTTTGGGAGTGTATGACTCGCATACGCTCGCTTGCTTGACAAGGAGTCGTATCGACCCCATACGCTGCCTTTTGGAAGCATATGACTCGCATACACTCGCTTGCTTGACAAGGAGTCGTATCGACCCCATACGCTGCCTTTTGGAAGTGTATGACTCGCATACGCTTGCTTCCTTGACAAGGAGTCGTATCGACCCCCATATGCTGCCTTTTGGGAGCGTATGACTCGCATACGCTCGCTTGCTTGACGAGGAGTCGTATTGAGTACATACGCTGCCTTTTGGAAGCGTAGCCAGACCTGAGCGTAGCTTAACCTGAGCGTAGCTTGAACCGAGCGTAGCTTGACCTGAGTGTAGTATGACCTGAGCGTAGCCTGACCTGAGCGTATGACTTTTGCACTGAGCGTATGGCCTTTGGCTGACTTGGTCTTATGTCAGCATGCCAGTTTGGTTTTATTTTCCTTAAGCTTGGTTCTTCTATAGCCCTGTATATTGATATTTTATTAGTATGACCTGAGCGTAGCCTGACCTGAGCGTATGACCTGAGTGTAGTATGACCTGAGCGTAGCCTGACCTGAGCGTATGACTTTTGCACGCCTTTTATCATGAACTTGATAATCCCGAATTTATTTATTATGTTTGGAATGATAATTGAACAATGCTTGATAGTGGTCCGCCGTGGTGTACTCTTGACTTGATAACTTGACCTGCTACACATGACCTGATAGTGGCCCGTCGTGGCGCACTCCTGACTAGTACACTTGACCTGATAACCTGACATGTTATATCTTGATATAGTTGTTGCGACGGCTACCTGACATGACATGACCTGTATAATTAATCTGGACACCGTGGTTGTTTGCATAGATTGTGCTTGTATAAACTACTAGTCCTGTGTGTCTTGCATCATGTCTAGGGCATGATCCCTGAGTACCACGGTCAGGGATTCATACTGAATCTGGCTAGGTTAATGACTAGATTGATCAAATAGTTTATGGAGAATTTCTCAGTTACCTGTTGCCCCTTTGGTCCCGGCCTTACATATATATATACATGGGATTTGTTGCTATCCGTCGAGATGAGCGCACTTCCAGCCCGCCGTCGAGTGTGGTACCTTAGGACACATGTATCTTACTACAGTGTGTCTGCTATATCCAGCTATCTTTTTCTTTTCTTGCTGGGATCACTCAGGTAGTAACGAACAGGTAACCGGACTTGGAATTCTCATTGCATTTGCTAGTAACTAGGCTTGTGATAACCCTAGTTAGTTAAAGTATCAAGCCGTACTTATTGCTTGGCCGTGCTTGTTGGATGGGGTTCAATCTGTCTAGTCTTATCTTGATCCTGTACAAGATTGTACATGTCTCGATTTCTTATATTTACCTTGCCGATAAATGGTAGGAGAAGCCAAGTTCCGTTCAGACGAAGGGTTACAATCCCGGTCCTTGTTTGGTTTACGGGTTGTAACCTTGTTATCTGAATAGTCCCATGGTTATCTCATCGTATATCATCCTGTCATGCTCTTCCATATGTTCTATCTTTTATCGATTCTGTACAAGATTGTCTTTTATATCCACCTGTCATATTTTTCCTTAATTACTGCCTCTTATTATGTAATTATATTATTGTGCTAATTTGCTGGTTTTAGTTCTTAAGTGAAGTCTCCCTTGTGGCACTTGCTCTTTCTGGGGTCTGACCCAGCTGGTTTTGTATGGCCAGATACCGGAGCAGCAGCAAAGGATCTACCTGCTTTCCAGCCAGATGGTGACCACTAGAGGGAATCCTGGCAACGAGTGGGTTTCTTTTGTTCTTCCACTGTAATTGTACATTATTCTTTTGAGGCGTTTAGCCGCCGAGCAAGTGTTAGCTCGTGTATATTTTACTTACTGTCTGCCTACGGGCTGTAACATGATTGGCAACTCGAGGTTGATCATGTATGACTTAACTCTTGCTAGTCCTTACATTTTGTACGACTAGCTTCATGATCATCAGGATATGTAATGTTTGGGATGCCTTACAATTGTATATTTTGTGGTCTGATATCTTGTAACTATTACTAGTTGGTTGAGATTGAGACAATAGGATAATTTATGACCTTAAGAGACTGATGGCTTGTAGATAAACCCTCACATATCTAGACAGCCGTGACTGTATAGTGAGATGGATTCCATTTCATTATACGTAGCTAGCTATGTCCGCCCCCGCTCTCCTGTATTTTGGTTCTGGGGCGTGACATGGTTTAAGTGGTGGCCTATGCAGGTCTTGTCAATCAAAAAATGTGAGAGTTTACCGGATAGATGTCTCAATCTGTACTCGTCTTTGATCTCCACTCGTATCTTCTTATCTCCTTGGATCCCTGACTTGATAACATGCTTGCATCATTGTTCTATCCTGGTCCTTCCTTAATATTTTCGATGTCATTGCTTCAATGGCATCATTCCTGTTGATCAGCCAGAAGGAGTTCGGCCGGCAGACCAGCAACAGCAAGAAGATCAAGATCAGTCCTCAGCAGTCGCCTCCCGAGCCCCGCCTTCTGGGGAACCAGAGCCCCCAGTCCAGCCAGTTCAGCCAGCAGGGTCAGAGGATGGGGTCTTGATAGGGCTCGTCCGTGAGTTGCTTGCGTCTCAGGACCGTCGAGGTGATGCCTTGCAGCAAGCAGTGCAAGATGCTATGAGCGAAAGTGGTCCTCGAGGGAATAGTACGGTCAACAATTTCAAGTGCCTGAACCCTCCCTTCTTCGACGGCAGCGAGGATGCTATTGCTGCAGATGCCTGGCTACAGGACATTGAAGTTATCTTGGAGGCAGCCAGGACCCCTGAAGCAGAGAAGGTGGCGGTGGTGCGCCTGCAGTTACTAGATCTAGCCCGTAGCTGGATAATGGATAATGGAACCCTGGATAATGGAACCCTACCGATCAGCAAGGCGGAGCACCTCCAGTGGACCAGCAGTAACCTGGAGACCAAGCCTAGCACTCTGGAGCGGCCTTCCGAGTCATGCATTCTGGGGATCCAGAGCCCCCAGTTCAGCCAGTCCAGCCTGCAGAGCCTGATAATGGAACCCTGGTGGGTCTCATAAGGGAATTGTTGGCATCTCAAAATCGTCGGGGCGATGCCCTGCACCAGACAGTACAAGATGCCATGGGCAGAGTTGGTTACCCAGGGAACAACGCGGCCAACAGCTTCAAGCGTCTGAACCCTCCTTTCTTTGATGGCACTGAAGATGCTATTGCTGCTGATGCATGGCTTCAGGACACAGAGGTTATCCTGGAAGCAGCTAGGATTCCTGAGAATGAGAAGGTGGCCGTTGCGCGCCTACAGTTGTTAGACTTAGCCCGCCGCTGGTGGGTGATGCTAGCAGTTGGATTACCGATGCCTGTCTCATGGGCGGTGTTCAGCAACAAGTTCCAGACCAAGTACTTCGATACAGTAGCTCGGTATGATCTGCAGACCAGATTCAGCAATCTCAAGCAGATGGGAAGGACGGTCGATGGATATGCGGTCGAGTTTTCTAGGCTTAGTCGGTTTGCTCCCACCTTGGTGGCGACCGAATTGGACCGAGCCCAGCGGTTCTAGCAGGGACTCCACCTAGAGATCATTCTAGCAGTGGAGCAGTTCGAGCACCAGACATTTGATGCCGTCTTGCGAGCTGCGAAGAGGCATGAGTATACTTCTCAGAGGATAGCGGACCGAACCTGTCACGCCCCAGAACCAGAATACTGGAGAGCGGGGGCAGACATAGCCAGCTACGTATATGAAATGGAATCCATCTCGCTATACGGTCACGGCTGTCTAGATACATGAGGGTTTATCTACAAGCCAACAGTCTCTTAAGGTCATGAACAAGCCTAGTGTCTCAATCACAAGCAAGTAAGTAAAAGTCACAAGATGTATGATCATTAAATATACAATAGTAAGGCGTCCCAAACATTACATATTCAGTTGATCATGAAGCTAGTCGTTACAAAATGTCAGGACTAGCAAGAGTTTAGTCATACATGATCAACCCTAGGATCTGTTAATCATGTTACAGCCCGTAGGCAGACAGTAAGTAAGTGCAATCGAGCTAAACAGGTGCTCGTCGGCTAAACGCCTCAAAAGAATATATTTTTTTACAATAGAGTGGGAGAGCCAAAAATAACCCACTCGTTGCCAGGGTTCCGTCTAGTGGCCACCATCTGGCTGGAAGGTCGGTAGATCCTCTGGAGCTGCTCCGAAATCTGGCCACACAAAACCAGCTGGGTCAGACCCCAGAAAGAGCAAGTGCCACAAAGGAGGCTTCACTTAAGAACTAAAACCAGCAATCAGCACAAGATATAAATAAAAGTAAGAACTGGAAATAAAGAAAATACACCAGGATGATATACGACGATATAACCATGGAACCATTCAGATAACCAGGTTACAACCCGTAAACCAAACAAGGACCGGGTTTGTAACCCTTCGTCTGAACAGAACTTGAAATTCTCACTATTTATCGGTAAAATAAATACAAGCATTCTGGTCATTCAATAATCTGGAACAGGATCAGGGCAAGACTAGACTGGTTAGACTCCGTCCAATCACTTCACGGCCAAGCAAGAATTACGGCTTGATACGTTAACTAACTAGGGTTGTCACAAGCCTAATTACTAACAAGATGCAGTGAGATTATTCCACAGCCACAATCCCTGCAGACCATCCAGGTTACCCGGGTTGAAAGATTAGGGTTGAATTCAGGTGGGTACATTGTCCAGGAAACGCATGTACCCTTAGGTAGCTTGAAGGGTGCAACACATGAAAGTGTGCTGGAAATGTGCCCTACTCGACGGCGGGCTACAGATCCCAATGCGTGCCCAGGTAACGGGATTGCCTGTAGCTGGAAGATCTCTTTATGACTAATGTATTAATCTAGTTATTAGCCTTAGCCCATTTCAATAGGTACTCCTGACCGTGGTACTCAGGAGTCCCCTCCTAGACATGATGCAAGACAGGACTGGATTATTTATACAAACACAATCGCCCACGGTGTTCAGATTAATTATACATGTCATGTCATGTCAGGTAGCCGTCGCAACAGCTATTCGAGATAATCATGCCAGGTTTTCATGTCAAGTGTACTAGTCAGGAGTGCGCCACGGCGGGCCACTATCATGTCAGGTTATCATGTCAAGTGTACTGGTCAAGAGTGCGCCACGACGGGCCACTATCAGGTCATGTCAGGTTATCATGTCAGGAGTGCACCACTACGGGTCACTATCACGTCATGCTCAATTATCAATTCCAAACATATCAAGTAAATTCGTGATTATCAAGTTCAGGACAAAAGGCGTAAGGATATAAAATGGACGTTAAATATCTAATAAAATATCAATATACAGGGCTATAGAAGATCCAGGGTAAGTAGGGTCAGGTCCAGTTGCGCCTAAATATCAGGTTGCGCCTGAGTCAGACTGCGCTCAAGTCAGGCTACGCTCAAGTCAGGCTACGCTCAAGTCAGCGTACGCAAGATATACGCTTCCAAAAGGCAGCGTATGTACTCCATACGACTCCTCTTCAAGGCAGCGTATGAGGTCCATACGACTCCTCATCAAGGCAGCGTATGAGGTCCATACGACTCCTCATCAAGGCAGCGTATGCAAGACATACGCCTCCAAAAGGTAGCATATGAGTCAGACTGCGCTGCGCTAAAGAGCGCGCGCAGCTCAGTGGCGCAAGCTAAAAAGCTCGCGCACTGCTCACTGTCTTCTCCAAATCAGCAAGAACTCTATGGTTTGAACCCAAAGCTTCAAAAGTCCATAACTTGGTCAAAATAAGTCCAAATCCAACTTTTCAAAGGTCAAAATTTGGTAGAATAAAATTCTCTACAACATGGAACCATCAAAACATGAAAACAAAGAAGTTTGATAGATCAAAACCACCAAAATCTGAAAATAACTAATTTCTAGATCTACAAAAATTAAAGCCTCAAAATGGAAAATGACAAGTTCTAATGTGTATTAGAAATATGAGGAGAAGCTAATGGAACAATAAAAATGGGCTCTCTTATGGAAGCAAGTTGCACTTGCCTAGACCTCTCTCTTCTCTCTCTGGTAGGTGAAGGGAGTAAATGGAAGAAGAAAAAGAGATTAATGAAGAGAGAGAAGAAGAATAGGTAATAAATATGAGTGGTGGTGGTAGGTAGGGGGTTCA
The DNA here is from genome assembly GCA_029216955.1 of Iris pallida. Taxonomy (NCBI): domain Eukaryota; kingdom Viridiplantae; phylum Streptophyta; class Magnoliopsida; order Asparagales; family Iridaceae; genus Iris; species Iris pallida. The sequence continues at coordinate 24,995,733 of JANAVB010002199.1, read as the reverse complement.
CCCCTTGGTTCATGATGAACCAAGAGCAATCCCAAACCGAACCAAGCCAACCTAAACCAAGAATAAACCAAGCCCAGGAAGAAAATTAAGCAAAGAAATTATGCAATACAAGAATAAATACGTACACGTATTCCAGAAATACGTAATACGAACCACAGGCATTACAGAACCGGGAGTAGAAAGAGGTCCCATGGGCAGATGAGTTTGTCCTCGGCACCAGCCCTAGCAGCTAGGGCTTTGACTATTGGGGCTCCTAGGAGGGCGACCACAGTTTCGTCGGTTCAGCACTCGACGCCGGCGTATCCTCAGCAACAGAAGCAGAAGCAGTCTTCCACAATGGACTGCACTCATTGTAACACCCCAGTCCCAAAATACGTAGGACTAGGAACGTAGACATGCCAGCTGTATTTATACGAAGTACACTCTAATATATGGAAATCTCGTATGAATATATAAGCTGTAAAATGCAGTAGAACCATAACTAATCTCATCCACACAAAATAAATGAATAAAAGACATCATATAAAGATAATGAATTGTCTTGATACAATATGTTGGACGGAGACAAATCCACTACCAACAAAATAAGGAAAAGTACATAGAAAATGAAATGAGTGGCGAGCGGAGCGAAGACGATCCAAGTGCAATCATCCTCGAAGAAATAGCAATGATCACGGCTACAGCTAAAGCACCTGCGAAAGAGAAGAGCACACCTGGAGAGATAACCAGGTCCTCAGAGGGACGTAACAAGACACATAATATCATCCCATATAAACTGAATAAATATTGCTCAATTAGATATGTAATAGGGTACCTAACCGTACTATGGTGAATATGCAATAAAGAACAAACCTTTGACACATGGGCCGGATCAGGAAAATCAGGAATCAGGACCGTATCTCCCACTGAAGATAACCGGCAATCAGGACCGTACCTCCCACTGGAGATAACCGGCTATCAGGACCGTACCTCCCATTGGAGATAACCGGCAATCAGGGCAGTGCATATATGACCCATACATTAAAGAGCTGTTCTTCCCACCCAATGCCTACTATGTTGTATCCACAACAGTAAACCTCTATAACTGCTAAGTCAAACTAGCATGCAATTTCTATTAGCGGTTATTCCTATCGTACGGCTTATACGCACCGGTGGCCAGCCAGTCACGTATGTCCGTGTTCTACATGCGACACACAACTTCGTGATACAACGTGTCAAGGCCATGAATGCAACACACAAGGTGGTCCCTTAAATCTAGGTTTAATTTGTAAGAAAAATAATACATAGCAGGAACTATAATGAACAGTAAGTTCTAACAAGTTATGCCATGTATCACAGTTTATTTTACATAAAAAAAATAATGAATAATGTATGAAATATGAGCTAAATAAGTAAATAGCAAATGGCAAGGTGTCTTGCCTGATAGGACGCCTAGTGTGCTGGGATGATCAAGCTGGCATGAACTGCGACTTCGGTGCAACAACTATACATGGTGACCTCTGATGGTGGCACAGACAGTACCATTGGATCCCGATGGGTCAATTTAGTTAGGGTCAATAGGTGGAAGGGAAGAATTTGCAAAGGGATAGGTTGCGGACAAGAGAAAATCAAAGAAATAATGGATAAACAATAAGATATAGAAAACTATTTATAATACTGGTAAAACGATAAACTATTAGTTAATATTTGTTAGAAAATATCTTTTGAAAATTTAGTAACTTATTTAAGGCAATTCCTTAATTTATTAAAATATCCTTGACTAGCAAAACAAGGATTTTTTTATAAAAGAAAAATTGTATTTAAAATACTTTATAGTACTAGAAAATTTATTTATAGGTAGGAACCTATTTTTTATTACCACAAAATAATAGAACAATATATCTAAAAATATTTTAACATACCTAGAACAAAATAACAATTTTTGGTATTAGTGAAACTAATAAAAATAATAATGATAATTCATAACAAAATACCATTATAATATAATTAAATAATAAAATAATAATAATAATAATGATGATGATGATGATGATAATAATAATAATAATAATAATAATAATAATAATAATAATGATGATGATTATAAAAATTAGCTCTGTTACACAACTAACAAAGTGAAACAATTAACTGGCTAAATAATTAAATACCATAAATTAATAAAAGAATGACTTTGACTCTTCTCCTCAGAGGAGAGAGAGAAGAGCAATGAAAGAAAAAGAAAAAAAAACTCAAAGTGTGGAGAAAGGGGAACGAGGGAGAGAGAGAGGGTTCGGGACGGCGGAGCTTCCGGCGAACGGCGAGAAGGGGGAAGGGAAGAAGGCGGCGGAGGAGAGAGGCCCAGGGAGAAGGAGAGGCGGTGGCGGATTTGCTCGGGCGGAGAGAAGGGTTTTCCGGCGGTCGGGGCCTTCACGCGGTCGGAAGGAGGAAGAGGCGGCGGAGAGAAGGCGGCCACGCGGCGGAAGGAGCGGGCTGCGAGCGGAAGCGGCAGGAACGGCGGCTACGGTTAGCGCCGGTGGTGGCGCGGAGTCGGGTGGAGGAGAGGGGCGGATGTTTGGTGGAGGTGCAAGGGGCTGAGCTAGGTCGGCCAAGCGGTGGCGGACGGCAAAGTTCGCCGGGGAGGAGCGGAGGAAGGAAGAGGGAAGAGGGGGAAGTCGGTCGCTCCGGCGGACGCGGATCTGGCGGAGACGGGGAGGAGACAGGGCGGCGCCGGAGATCAGCGGCTGTGGGAGGTAGCGGAGGCCGATCGGCGGAGGGTTTGGAAGGGCGGCGGACACGGGCGCGACGGATGGTCGAGGACAGGAGCGGCGGAGTGCTCCTGCGCGGCGGATGCGGCGGGGTTAGGAGGATCGGGCTACGGGCGGCGGACGGGAGGTTCGTGGCTGGGACACAGGTTAGTGTTTTCCCTATTCTGTTGTTGTTCTTGGTGTTGTTGTTGTCGGTGGCGGGTTGGAGTTTTTTTCGGCCGGTGGCCGTGGTCCGGGTGGTGTAGGCTGTGGCGATGGTGGTTATGATGGTGACGGTGGGGTCGGCCAAAGTTGGTCGGGGTCTCGGTGCGGCCCCGGCATTGCGGCTGGCGTGTAGAGAGTGATGACAGAGAGGTGGTGTCGGGCTGCTATGGAGGTGGTCGGGGCCTACGGTGGTGATGGACGGGGATGGCGAGGTCGAATGGTGGGTCTGGTCGCGGTGGGGAAGATGCTGGTAATGGTCTATGGAGGCGGGCGTGGCGGAGAAGACGGGGTCGGGTAGGGCTAGGTTTTGGATTAGGGTTTCGGATGAATCATGTCGGAGTTGTCGACACGGGGAAATAAATGTATTTGTATGGATGGAATAAGAATTTGGGACGTGGAACACGGACACGGACACGAGGTACTGCACTTATGGTGGAAGAAATATTTGTGTGGATGAATAATGAATTGGAGGAGTACCTGCCTATTTATAGGATGTGGGAATTCCCAATAAGATATGGACTAGGAATATTTAAAACCCAAGTAGATAAATCATCAATTTAATTAAAATCAATCAAATCAAATCCAATCCAAATCCAATTAAATCTAATTTAATTCCCTTAGTTTAAAATCAAATCAATAAATCAAATTTCCAATATTAACTATTTAAATAAATACATAAATTCAAATTAGTATTTAAATCTCCACAATAAGTTCAAAATATGTTTTCCAAAAATACTAACAATATTAATTTTGGAAATTACATTAATATATTTAAATATCTTTGAATAATAAATTATTAATATTAATAAATCTCAAAAATTATATTTTTATTTAAAATAGACTAATAAATAGTTACGCAAATATATGTATGCACTAATAATGCATACATGATTACGTTTTTCCTAGTAAATAAAATATTATTTATGATTAATAACTGCTAAAAAAATAAAAAGGCTTTTTATAGCAAGAATAATAATTATAAAATATTTTGAAAGCGTATAATATAATAAAAAATATTTTTCTAAAATATGTACGCTCGCACATATTCGTACTCGACGAGCAAGAAAATAAATTTCGTGCGCGACGTAAAATACGACTACGCGACGTACAATACAAAATTTTAAATCAGTACAAATTTTAAATAAAAAAATAGTAGAAATTTAGGGGTTTTACATCCTACCCAACTTAAAAGAATTTTGTCCTCGAAATTAAGGATTAGTAGAGGGGGTGAGAAGACACAAGGGGGTATCGATGGGGAACAATCGATAACAAAAATTATGCCGTAAGAATCGCGATCTAGATTATAGAAAAATAATACGGTATGGTCACGGGTAATGAATGAGGGTCACGATTTAAGAGAACGAAATAGATTCGCTTTAATTAAGCGATTAGAGGGTCTTGATAGGGTCGAGTAGTTTAGGATGAAGTCATAGCAACATCGAGTAAGAATGGTCATAGCCGATAGGAAAGATAGAGAAAGTTCTTGTATAACACCTTCGTCCCTTAAAATAGGTGAAGGCGAAAACAATAGAGGGTTCAAAGGAGGCGTTATCGAATACGAATACGTGATTCAAGGACGGCCGAAAATTTTAAAAGGAGTTGCCAAGGCAGTCGCGGATGGGACTCTAGAGGACAAGTTTAGCTATGTCCCCATCCACGTAGAACGACAAATAAAAGCGAACCAAAGTGCACTCGGTTGATCAGACCATCATGCACCGGTTCTGACTAGACAATATGTTAGTGGACATGCCCACATAACATATGTCTTGAAACAAGCTTGATAAAAGAATAAGCTTGCAAAACTAGGCTACGTTAGCATCGTTAGTCAAGATGGTAAAAACATAGGCACGAGATTAAGATTGAAATAAAGAACAAATATGAATAGTATAAGAGTCATAAGGATCTAAGTCTTTTATTCCTATACAATCATTCTATGGTTTATTGACCAAGGCTTGGTTGACCAAATGGGTTAGATTCCTCTAGTCTCTATGGTCTAGATAATACTATTTGTATTCTCCTTAATGGTCAAGGGCGTGTCGGGTCGTGGGGTGTTCTACCCAACTTAAAAGAATTAAGCTAAGGGTGTTTTGGGACATCCAACTAGTAGGGTCAATCTCTAGCAAGTACGAAGGGATGATAAGAATAGGGATGGAAGGAAGCAAGCAAGATGCAATTGATGAGTCAAACGGTAGATAAAATCAAGGAAAGAGGTCAAGTATGTGGATGAGATCCTGGACTTCTAATCCTATTCGTAGGCTTGCTTGGTACTGTAAAGTAACCAAATAATTTATCTTGACCTGCATGGGCCACCACAAAAACATGTAACGCCCCAGTCCCAAAATACGTAGGACTAGGAACGTAGACATGTCAGCTGTATTTATACGAAGTACACTCCAATATATGGAAACCTCGTATGAATACATAAGCTGTAAAATGCAGTAGAACCATAACTAATCTCATCCACACAAAATAAATGAATAAAAGACATCATATAAAGATAATGAATTATCTTGATATAATATGTTGGGCGGAGACAAATCCACTACCAACAAAATAAGGAAAAGTACATAGAAAATGAAATGAGTGGCTAGCGGAGCGAAGACGATCCAAGTGCAATCATCTTCGAAGAAATAACAATAATCACGGCTACAGCTAAAGCACCTGCGAAAGAGAAGAGCACACCTGGAGAGATAACCAGGTCCTCAGAGGGACGTAATAAGACACATAATATCATGCCATATAAACTGAATAAATATGCTCAATTAGATATGTAATAGGGTACCTAACCGTACTATGGTGAATATGCAATAAAGAACAAACCTTTGACGCATGGGCCGGATCAGGAAAATCAGAAATCAGGATCGTATCTCCCACTGAAGATAACCGGCAATCAGGACCGTACCTCCCACTGGAGATAACCGGCTATCAGGACCGTACCTCCCACTGGAGATAACCGGCTATCAGGACCGTACCTCCCATTGGAGATAACCGGCAATCAGGACAGTGCATATATGACCCATACATTAATGAGCTGTTCTTCCCACCCAATGCCTACTATGTTGTATCCACAACAGTAAACCTCTATAACCGCTAAGTCAAAATAGCATGCAATTTCTATTATCGGTTATTTCTATCGCACGGCTTATACGCACCGGTGGCCAGCCAGTCACGTATGTCCGTGTTCTACATACGACACACAACTTCGTGATACAACGTGTCAAGGCCATGAATGCAACACACAAGGTGGTCCCTTAAATCTAGGTTTAATGTGTAAGAAAAATAATACATAGCAGGAACTATAATGAACAGTAAGTTCTAACAAGTTATGCCATGTATCACAGTTTATTTTGCATAAAAAAAATAATGAATAATGCATGAAATATGAGTTAAATAAGTAAACAGCAAATGGCAAGGTGTCTTGCCTGATAGGACGCCTAGTGTGCTGCGATGATCAAGCTGGCATGAACCGCGACTTCGGTGCAACAACTATACATGGTGACCTCTGATGGTGGCACAGACAGTACCATTGGATCCCGATGGGTCAATTTAGTTAGGGTCAATAGGTGGAAGGGAAGAATTTGCAAAGGGATAGGTTACAGACAAGAGAAAATCAAAGAAATAATGGATAAACAATAAGATATAGAAAACTATTTATAATACTGGTAAAACGATAAACTATTAGTTAATATTTGTTAGAAAATATCTTTTGAAAATATAGTAACTTATTTAAGGCAATTCCTTAATTTATCAAAATATCCTTGACTAGCAAAACTAGGATTTTTGTATAAAAGAAAAACTGTATTTAAAATACTTTATAGTACTAGAAAATTTATTTATAGGTAGGAACCTATTTTTGATTACCATAAAATAATAGGACAATATATCTAAAAATATTTTAACATACCTAGAACAAAATAACAATTTTTGGTATTAGTGAAACTAATAAAAATAATAATGATAATTCATAACAAAATACCATTATAATATAATTAAATAATAATAATAATAATGATGATGATAATAGTAATAATAATAATAATAATAATAATGATTATAAAAATTAGCTCTGTTACACAACTAACAAAGTGAAACAATTAACTGGCTAAATAATTAAATACCATAAATTAATAAAAGAATGACTTTGACTCTTCTCCTCAGAGGAGAGAGAAAAGAGCAATGAAAGAAAAAGAAAAAGAAAAACTCAAAGTGTGGAGAAAGGGGAACGAGGGAGAGAGAGAGGGTTCGGGACGGCGGAGCTTTCGGCGAACGGCGAGAAGGGGGAAGGGAAGAAGGCGGCGGAGGAGAGAGGCCCAGGGAGAAGGAGAGGCGGTGGCGGATTTGCTCGGGCGGAGAGAAGGGTTTTCCGGTGGTCGGGGCCTTCGCGCGGTCGGAAGGAGGAAGAGACGGCGGAGAGAAGGCGGCCACGCGGCGGAAGGAGCGGGCTGCGAGCAGAAGCGGCAGGAACGGCGGCTACGGTTAGCGCCGGTGGTGGCGTGGAGTCGGGTGGAGGAGAGGGGCAGATGTTTGGTGGAGGCGCAAGGGGCTGAGCTAGGTCGGCCAAGCGGTGGCAGACGGCGAAGTTCGCCGGGGAGGAGCGGAGGAAGGAAGAGGGGGAAGTCGGTCGCTCCGGCGGACGCGGATCTGGCGGAGACGGGGAGGAGACAGGGCGGCGCCGGGGATCAGCGGCTGTGGGAGGTGGCGGAGGCCGATCGGCGGAGGGTTTGGAAGAGCTGCGGACACGGGCGCGGCGGATGGTCGAGGACAGGAGCGGCGGACTGCTCCGGCGCGGCGGATGCGGCGGGGTTAGGAGGATCGGGCTACGGGCGGCGGACGGGAGGTTCATGGCTGGGACACAGGGGAGGGTTTTCCCTATTCTGTTGTTGTTTTTGGTGTTGTTGTTCTCGGTGGCGGGTTGGAGTTTTTTCGGCCGGTGGCCGTGGTCCGGGTGGTGTAGGCTGTGGCGATGGTGGTTGTGATGGTGACGGTGGGGTCGGCCAAAGTTGGTCGGGGTCTCGGTGTGGCACCGGCGTTGCGGCTGGCGTGTAGAGAGTGATGACAGGGAGGTGGTGTCGGGCTGCTGTGGAGGTGGTCGGGGCCTACGGTGGTGATGGACGGGGATGGCGAGGTCGAATGGTGGGTCTGGTCGCGGTGGGGAAGATGCTAGTAATGGTCTATGGAGGCGGGCGTGGCGGAGAAGACGGGGTCGGGTAGGGCTAGGTTTAGGATTAGGGTTTCGGATGAATCGTGTCGGAGTTGTCGACACGGGGAAATAAATGTATTTGTATGGATGGAATAAGAATTTGGGACGTGGAACATGGACACGGACACGAGGCACTGCACTTGTGGTGGAAGAAATATTTGTGTGGATGAATAATGAATTGGAGGAGTACCTGCCTATTTATAGGATGTGGGAATTCCCAATAAGATATGGACTAGGAATATTTAAAACCCAAGTAGATAAATCATCAATTTAATTAAAATCAATCAAATCCAATCCAAATCCAATTAAATCTAATTTAATTCCCTTAGTTTAAAATCAAATCAATAAATCAAATTTCCAATATTAACTATTTAAATAAATACATAAATTCAAATTAATATTTAAATCTCCACAATAAGTTCAAAATATGTTTTCCAAAAATACGAACAATATTAATTTCGAAAATTACATTAATATATTTAAATATCTTTGAATAATAAATTATTAATATTAATAAATCTCAAAAATTATATTTTTATTTAAAATAGACTAATAAATGATTACGCAAATATATGTATGCACTAATAATGCATACATGATTACGTTTTTCCTAGTAAATAAAATATTATTTATGATTAATAACTGCTAAAAAAATAAAAAGGCTTTTTATAGCAAGAATAATAATTATAAAATATTTTGAAAGCGTATAATATAATAAAAAATATTTTTCTAAAATATGTACGCTCGCACATATTCGCACTCGACGAGCAAGAAAATAAATTTCGTGCGCGACGTAAAATACGACTACGCGACGTACAATACAAAATTTTAAATCAGTACAAATTTTAAATAAAAAAATAGTAGAAATTTAGGGGTTTTACACTCATTGTGGGAAGCCAGGGCACGTAGTATCAGAGTGTCGCAGAGCACAGGGATTGTGCTTGGCTTGTGGGGCACCGGATCACAAGATAGGGTCCTGTCCGAATAGAGCCAGTTCATCGTCATCAAACCTAACCAGTCCATCGGTTAGGGGTCCAGCACCAGTACAGCAGCAGTATCAGCCTTCGAGGCCATTGCCGCCTCAGGCTCAGCAGTATGCCCAGGTTCAGATTCAGAACAGGCAGAGAGGTCACCAGCAGAGGGGACCAGCACCAAGAGGACAAGGTCAGGCTATGGCTCTGACCGTAGCAGAAGAGTTAGCTTCAGGTGAGGTGGTGGCAGGTACCATTCTCGTCAACTCTTTTTCAGCATCAGTATTATTTGATTCGGGTGCATCGCATTCATTTATGTCTGCACGATTCGCAACACGGGTAGGACTGGAGTCCGAATTATTATCAGTAAGGCTCAATATACTTACTGGTAACGGTCTTGTAGGGGTAGATAGAGTCTATTCCTCGTGTCGAATCGTAGTTAGCGGTAGAGAGTTTCTCGCTAGATTAATAGAATTTCCGATGGCCGACTATGATGTGGTCCTAGGAATGGATTGGTTGAAGGATCAATACGCAAGAATAGACTGCCATATTGGCAGGATTATTTTTGGTATTCCAGGCGAGCCAGAGTTTTCATTTTCCAGGGGCGAAGTAGAACCTTCTCCACCAGTATTGCAGATGGCAGTAGTAGAAGAAGTTCAATTTCCCAGAGTAGTAGAAGAGTTTTTCGATGTTTTTCCCGAAAAGCTTCCAGGTATGCCACCGGAGAGAGAGATAGAGTTCACTATCGACTTGATTCCAGGGACGGCACCAGTGTCAGAGAGAGTCTACAGGAAGGCTCATTCAGAATTAGAGATATTGTATAAGATGATTGAAGAACTCAGAACCAAGGGATTCATTCATGCTAGTGGATCACCTTGGGGAGCCCCGATGCTTCTTGTGAAGAAGAAGGATGGTACGTCAAGATTATGTGTTGATTATCGTACCTTGAACTCTGTAACAATAAAGAACAAATATCCTTTACCAAGGATAGATGATTTATTTGATCAACTCAGTGGGGCAGCAGTATTCTCGAAGATTGACTTGCGGTCAGGGTACCATCAGATCAGAGTCAGAGAGCAAGACATCCCGAAGACATCATTTAGATCAAGATATGGACATTGGGAGTTCCTTGTTATGCCATTTGGAGCGACTAATGCGCCGGCCGTATTCATGGATCTCATGAATCGTATTTTCATGCCCTATTTGGATCAGTTCATGATAGTGTTTATAGACGACATCTTGATCTATAGCAAGAATGAGGCAGAGCATGAGCAGCATCTTCGTATAGTTCTTCAGATTCTTAGGGAGCACCAGTTATACGCAAAGTTCAGTAAGTGCAAATTTTGGCTTGATCGTATTTCGTACTTAGGTCACATCATCACCATAGGTGGAGTGGAAGTTGACCCCCAGAAGATATTGGCCATAGAGACGTGGCCAGCACCTAGCACCGTTGTAGTAGTTCGGAGTTTCCTAGGATTGGCTGGCTATTACCCGCAGTTTGTATCAGACTTTGCTCGAATTTTAGCACCACTGACGCAGTTGACCCGTAAGGATGTACAGTTTGCTTGGACAGCAGAGTGTCAGAGTTCATTTGAGAAGTTGAAGCGTAGATTGATGACGGCTCCCATTCTCACGCTTCCAGATGGGACTGGAGGATTTTCAGTTTATTGCGACGCATCCGGCAAAGGATTAGGATGTGTCTTGATGCAGCATGGTAAGGTTGTAGCTTATGCATCACGGCAACTTCGTGATCATGAGAGAAATTATCCAACCCATGACTTAGAATTAGCAGCGGTAGTTTTCGCACTCAAGATGTGGAGGCATTATTTGTATGGGGATCGGGTGAAGATTTTTACTGACCACAAGAGTCTTAAGTATGTGTTTACCCAGAAGGATCTTAACATGCGTCAGAGAAGATGGCTAGAGCTAATTGTGGATTATGACATCAACCTACAGTATCATCCTGGAAAGGCCAATGTAGTTGCAGACGCGTTGAGCAGAAGAGCAGGAGCTTATTTCCTAACAGTGCAACCAGAGTTATTGGCAGATCTTCAGAAGATGGGTATTGAAGTAGTTCTTCCTACCAATGTGGCATTGATGGCCAGCATACAAGTTCAGTCCAGCATAGTTGAGAGGATTAAGTTAGCTCAGTCAGCAGATTCTAAGCTTCAGCGACTTAAGACAGAATGTGTAGCAGGACGGAGACTTGAGTTATGCATTCATGAGGACGGTACACTTCGATATGGAAGGCGTCTTTGTGTATCCAGTGGTGATATCAAACAAGAGATCATGGCAGAGGCTCACAGTTCTCAGTATTCAATTCATTCCGGTAGCACAAAGATGTACCGAGACATCCGTCAGCATTTCTGGTGGAATGGCATGAAGAGGGAGATAGCCCGGTTTGTCTCTCATTGTTTAGTTTGCCAACAAGTTAAAGCTGAACATCAGAGGCCAGCTGGACTTCTTCAACCTTTATCGATCCCAGAATGTAAATGGGAGCACATTATAATGGATTTTGTAACTGGGTTACCTAAATCCCCAGCTGGAAGAGATGCTATATGGGTTATAGTTGATCGTCTCACGAAGGTAGCTCATTTTCTTCTCTTCAGAGTTGGTCAGTCGACGGATCAGCTGGCAGAGATGTACCTCAGGCAAATAGTCAGGTTGCATGGAGTACCAGTCAGTATTGTATCCGACAGAGATTCAAGATTCACATCGCACTTTTGGCGGAGTCTTCAAGAGAGCTTGGGGACTCGTCTCAAGTTCAGTTCAGCATATCATCCGCAGACAGATGGTCAGTCAGAACGCACGATCCAGACTCTTGAGGATATGTTACGGTCATGTACACTCGACTTTGGTGGTTCGTGGGAAGATCACCAGCATCTCGTAGAATTCTCCTATAACAACAGTTTCTAGGCCAGTATCCAGATGGCACCCTTTGAAGCACTGTATGGCAGGAAGCGCAGATCACCTTTAGCTTGGGTTGATGTCGACGAGAGACAGATGCTTGGATCAGAAATGGTAGCGCAGACTATTGAGGTGGTCAGACAAGTCAGAGATCATCTTCGAGTTGCCCAAGATCGCCAGCGTCATTGGGCCGATTCTCATCGGCGTCCCCTTGAGTTTTCTGTCGGCGACCATGTGTTCCTTAGGATCTCGCCTACCCGTGGCGTCATTCGATTCGGCGTGCGGGAAAAGCTTAGTCCTAGGTATATAGGGCCGTTCGATATTCTAGAGCGAGTAGGTGATGTATCCTATCGTCTCGCTCTTTCGTCGTCATTATGTGAGGTGCATGATGTCTTCCATGTATCCCAATTACGACGGTATATCTCGGATCCAAGCCATGTCCTTGATCATTCGGAATTGGTTGTTGGTACCAACCTTTCGTATGAGGAGAGGCCCGTATCCATATTGGACCGAAGAGAGAAGGTACTCAAGAACAAGACTATTAGTTTAGTTCGAGTTGCTTGGGGACATCACTCTTTGGGCGAGTCAACATGGGAACGTGAGGATGATATCCGATCACGATATCCACACTTGTTCGACTCATAAGGTATAATATCTTCCTTATGCCTTATGCTTTAATTCCTTACTTGCATGAATGATTGCTTGATTGACTGCTAGTCGTAGCTTGCTTATGATTAATGTAGCTTGTCCCGACACCTCTAGCCTCTTGAATAAATTCCGATGACGGAATTCTTTTAAGGTGGATAGAGTTGTCACTCCCGTTTCCCGTTATACGTATTTTTTTCAGGATACGTATACGAATTTCTGACAATTGCCAGGTTTCCCCGTATTTCGACTTATCTTGCTTAGCTTAGCCTTGGTTTAATCTTGACTTGATTGGTTTAACTTGGTTCGTTTTGGATTTGGCTTGGTTTATTTTTGGTTGGTTCATCATGGAGAGAACCCCCTATCTACTACCATCCCCCTTTATAAGTCCACCCACTTTTTCTCTCTCCTCATTATTCTCCATAACTATTCTTCCTTCTCCATTAAAACCTCTCCTCCTCCCTAGGCAAGTGCAACTTGCTTCCACAAGAGAACCCATTTTATTGTTCCATTAGCTTCTTCTCATGTTTTTAAGACATATTAGAACTTGTCATTTTCTATTTTGAAGCTTTAATTTTTGTATATCTAGAAATTGGTCATTTTTGGATTTCGGTGGTTTTGATCTATCAAACTTCTTTATTCTCAAGTTTTGATGGTTCCATGTTGATGAGAATTTCATTCTATCCAATTTTGACCTTTGAAAAGTTGGATTTGGACTTGTTTTGACCAAGTTATAGACTTTTGAAGCTATGGGTTCAAACCATGGAATTCCTGCTGATTTGGAGAAGACAGTGAGCAGTGTGCGCGCAAGCTTTTTAGCTTACGCCACTGATTTGTGTGCGCTTTTTAGCTAAAGAGCGCGCGCAGCCGGACCTAATTGCGCGCGCTCTTTAGCGCAGCACAGCCTGATCCAATTGCGCGCGCTCTTTAGCGCAGCGCAGCCTGACCCAATTGCGCGCGCTCCTTAGCGCGGCGCAGCCTGACCCAATGCGTGCGCTCTTTAGTGCGGCGCAACCTGAGTCAGGCGCAACCTGAGTTAGGCGCAACCTGAGTCAGGCGCAACCTGAGTCAGGCACAATCCTGAGTCAGGTGCAACCTGAGTCAGGCGCAATCCTGAGTCAGGCGCAACCTGAGTCAGGCACAACCTAGCCTCGCGCAGTCTAGTGCCTGGCGCAACTTGACTTGGCCCGACTCGTTCTGGCGTAACTTGACCCGACCTTGGCACCCCTATTCTTCTGGCGTAACTTGGCTAATGTCCCTTGTTGGCTATGGTACCCCTTGTCCTTCCTCCTTGGGCGCATGATGTCCCCAGTTTTCCCATTTTTATGATTTTTGCACCCATTTTATATCCTTACGCCTTTTGATATGAACTCGATATGAACACGATGTGAGCTCGACAAGCAATATTGACATGATAATCTGACACGACATGATAAGTAATCTTGACAAGTATCAAGTAACTTGACGTGATAATTCTTGATGGTGGTCCGTTGTGACGCACTCTTGACTTGATAAAGTATACCTACATGATAATCTCGATATGCCTTGCTAAGTAAATCTTGTCTTGACACCGTGGGTGTTTGTACTTGTATAAGCTACATATCTCGTCTTGCATCATGTCTAGGATACGAATTCCTGATTCCTACGGTCAGGAATTTGTACTGAGCCTGACTAGATAATGACTAGAGTGATCAAGTAGTTCATGAAGAGATTTCCTAGCTACAGGCAGTCCCGTTATCTGGGCGCTTTTAATTGGACTTGTAGCCTGCCGTCGAGTAGGGCACATTTCCAGCACACTGTCATGTGTTGCACCTCTAAGTCACCTAATCCAACTCTCTCAACTTGTGACCGGATAACCTGGATTAATACTGCAAGGCTTGTGGCTGTTGGAACATCTCGATGCATCTTGTTAGTAACTAAGCTTGTGATAACCCTAGTTAGTTAAAGTATCAAGCCGTACTCTTTGCTTGGCCGTGAATGATGAATGGAGTCCTATCTTGTCTAGTCTTGCCTAGATCCAGTACATGGCTATCTCATGACATGCTTGTCTATGCTTTACTTTATCGATAATTGGTTAGAGACTAAGTGCTGTTCAGGTGAAGGGTTACAACCTCGGTCCTTGTTTGGTTTACGGGTTGTAACTTGGTTACCGGAATAGTCCGTTAGTCATCTTATCGTTTATCACCATGCTTTCTCTAACTCATGTCTTTTGTTAATTTATTTATGTTCCTTATGTGCTAATATGCTGGTTTTAGTTCTTAAGTGAAGCCTCCCTTGTGGAACTTGCTCTTTCTGGGGTCTGACCCAGCTGGTTTTGTATGACAAGATTTCGGAGTAGCTCCCGAGGATCTTCTTGTCTTCCAGCCAGATGGTGACCACTAGGCGCAACCCTGGCAACGAGTGGGTTCTTATTTTGCTCTCCCACTCCCTTGTAAAAATATTCTTTTGAGGCGTTTAGCCGTCGAGCAAGTGTTAGCTCATTTGCAACTTTACTTACTGTCTGCCTACGGGCTGTAACATGATTGACAAATCCTAGGGTTGATCATGTATGACTTAAACTCTTGCTAGTCTTCGCATTTTGTATGACTAGCTTCATGATCATCTGAATATATAATGTTTAGGATGCCTTACTTTGTATGTCTGATGATCTAGCATCTTGTAACATTTACTTACTTGCTTAAGATTGAGATACTAGGCTTGTTCATGACCATAAGAGACTGATGGCTTGTAGTAAACCCTCATGCATCTAGACAGCCGTGACCGTATATCGAGGTAGATTATACTTCAATGTACGTAGCTGGCTGTGTCTGTCCCCCGCTCTCCAGTATTCTGGTTTTGGGGCGTGACACTGTGACTGGAACCTTGCCTTGAGTTACTCGTCCTCCCTTCGACACTACACCTACTATCTCGATCTTCTAGTCATTGGAGTCCGAGCATGATTAGGATATTTCCCTTGATCAAATGCCAACCTAGGAGACTACCTATTCTCAAGAGACCAAATGTTGTGAGCCTCTAATCATTTGTTTGAAGCTTGGTTTAACTAGAACCCTTGTGACAATAGTCTGGCAGGTTTGACACAAATAAAAATTTACGACTCAGTTGTTAGAAATCTTTTCATATGATGTGCCTTAGAGTTGGTTACCCCGTCGATAACTCTTGTATACTATAGACGAGTAGATCGTTCTCCTTTTATCGACCATGTGTCTTTGTACACACTCGTTTTTCATTTATTAAGGAACGATCCTTGACTTGAATTATATCTACCGTATCCCGTTATGCCGTACCTTATTCTTTATTAACAAGAGTCGAGGTACAATATCTGGACTTTGGAATTCTTCTAACCTCATTATTCCTAAAACCATGTCTTTGTTTCTAAGGTGGGTAGACTGTAAGCCTTCTAAAATTTTGGGATATACGAGGATTACCGGTTGATTAGAATATTTTCCATTATGAGGATAATTAGTGTCCATGGACTCCCACTTTCCATTTAGATCATTTTGTATCCCCGGCCGTGTCATTAATATTCGGAGCACGAGACCAGCTATTACCTTCCAACAAATTTCATATACAAGATCTAGACGAGTCCACCTTCATCTAGGTATATCATGTCCCATTCAAACACGTCCCCTTGTACTCTATTTTTATGGTACGACTTTTAGGTCAAAAGGACTAGCTATAACCCTTACCATAATACCGATATACTTCCCGACTTCCACTAGAGCCTCAACCTTGACTCAATTCCTTCGACCCAATGTATGGTTGTGATTTATTCGAAGCCCATTACGCACATGCCACTAGTGTGCCACTCCATTGTGTCCTCCCGTGCTACTTAAACACAAAAGTCACTGAAGGCGGATTTTTGGGCTTTAGGGACCTAGCTAACCAACCTGACTGGCAACTAGCTCAACCACTTGGGTTGAAACCTTTTTTAGGTTACCCTAACCTAGTAAAAATAGTTTTATCATTGGAATCTTGTCCAGACAATATAGATTAAAATCCCAAGATCTATTCAACTAGCGAATGATGTCCAAATAGAGAACCCATTAAGACCCAGTAGAATCTATCCAAGCATACCACCATATTTGTGTCACGCCCCGATTCCGTAGAATCGATAGTCGTCCCCCGGGCGTGATGCCGTGCGAACCTAAATTGCGATCGCACAAGGCACATTCATAAGGCTATCCGAAACACAACATCAAGTTAGAGTACGCAGAGAAATTGATTGACACATTTGAAATAGAAGTAAACTTTTCATTGATAATAAAACTTCATTTACATTGACTTCATTACATTCATTGCCGCACGGGCTACAACATGACTCGACTTACAAAATGAACGCCGATGAGATAGTCGTTCCATACATTATATCCCTTTTTTACAAGCAAAAACCATTACACATTTCCACCTGCGATCGAGGGAAGCCGAGTCGCCATTGGTCTTCTTTTGTACTGAATGCGGAGTCTTCAAATGGAATTCAGAAACAAGCCTTTACACGGACGAGGCTTCAAAAGTGTCCACGCCGCCTTGAGATTTTAGGTGGCACGCCCTTCGTGGTTCGGGGTACCTGCATGGAGAGCGAGGATCAGTACATTACACTTTGTACTGGTGCGTGGCAAGTTAAGTTCCAAGCTCTCATTTGGTTGAATGAGTTTATATGACTTAGTTCATGAATGTTTCTAACCATCCTAATGAATTTCAAACGAGCAATGACAAGCATAATATAATTTACATCGGAACTTACCCCCGGCGGACCGCGCCGCGCCTTATGAAACTTACCATGTTCTTTCCTGTCAATTGTTAATATTTTTCATATTAAGTGCAAAATGTACGTGTGATTGGTCACTGGCATCACAAGCCATCCTGGACGTATAGCTTTGTTAATCGAGATCCTTTCAACGCAAGTAGCTAGCTCTGTTGCAAGTCCTCGCTTAACCTGTGCTGAAACCTTATGCACGACTATACCATGTTTCCTTCTAGGCCGAAACGGTCTCGTGGCCTCGGGTTGCCGCTCGAGGAAACTATCGCCTTGTCGACAAGTTGTCCATAACCATGCGAAGACATATTTTCCTTCTTAGTTGTTAAGACATAGCCTACATTCTCTTTGAAAACTTAATCCTTTTTCCCGTGTTCGTGCCCTTGCATTTATCCTTTCATTCGCACAACATTATCGATTTACTTAAGAAGGGGTCGAGAAGGGAAGGGTCAGCCACTCACCTTGAGTTTACTTCTTGGCGAGAGAAGTTGTTGGTCGCGCTAGACGTCGCCTACGCGATTACCTGAAATCGCACAAGCAACCGATTAGAACACTGCATTATTCAAGGAGTTCGATAGGAAATGCGAGTTCGAAATGCAAGTCATAAAAGCCACCGAAAACATTCACGAAAATGCATTCAGAAAACAAAGCCAAAACCAATGCAAGCGGCGTGAAAAGCAGAGCAACGGGAGGTCTCTCCCGACTCAGCCGCAGAGCCAATCCTCGAGGCGCAACCCGTTGAATATGGGACTTGGTTCCGAAGAAGACATTCCATAACGAGGAATGGATCTTAATTCAACCGTTCCCGTTCGATCGACTCGGTCGATCCCGACCTATCGGTCCCGACCGAATCGATAGCGATAGTGTTCCTTTCTCGCGCACCCCGTTGACAGAGTATGGGGCACGATGTCGTGACGGGGCACTGCACCATAAGCAACTAAGAAAAAGTTTTGTCCTCGAAACTTAAAATAGAACCTACCTCTACGAGAACAATGAAGGGAACTTCTCCTTCATTTCTGACTCAAGCTCCCACGTCGACTCCTCGACCGAATGGTTTCTCCAGAGGACGCGGACGAGTGGAATAGCACGGTTGCGAAAAAGTTTATCCTTACGCTCCAAGATTTGCACCGGCTCTTCGACATATGACAAGTCCGCCTTCAGGTCCAGCTTGCCCAAATCTACCACATGCCCCGGATCGTGCACGTACTTCCGCAATTGCGAGACGTGGAAGACGTCATGTACCTCTGACAATGCAGGCGGCAAGGCAATTTGGTAAGCTACCGGGGCGACTCGCTTCAATATTTCGAACGGGCCAACAAATCTTGGGCTCAACTTTCCTTTCGCAACGAACCGGGAAACTCCATTATGTCACGCCTCGCTCCCGTAGGAGCGATCGTCCTCGCTAAGGTGTTATGCCGCACGAGCCTAGATTGCGCTCGTGCAAGGCGGATTCCATAACGGCCGATTTCAGCGGCTGCGACGGGGTCGTCGCACAGAAGTCCCAAGCAGAGACATTGAATAATAGCAGCAGAAATTAAGAACAAACACAAGTTATTCAAAGAAGCTCTTTATTGATATTGAAACAACGGTTACATTGGGGGCGCAAGGCCAATATTACAAGTCTCTCAAGCTCACTCAAGCTCACTCATCTCACATTATAAGTCACTCAGCTCTCTTTCTCAATACCAGTCTTGACTCCAGCGGAAGCTTCGAAAGACGATGTCCATACATTATGTCCTGTATAAGTCTACTCCATGCGGCCGTGCGCTTCGAATCGCCAAGGAACTCCGTGCCTCGACGCATCCAAGCGAGCTCCATGCCACGAGCTTCTATCTGTGCCTGCACATGGAAACTATGTGGGTGTCAGTACTCAACTGTACTGGTGGAATGAGCTCCTCGCCCACCCATACAAACCCAACACGTTTGATTTACTTTGTGCAACGTAGTCACTTCTTATCAATTGTCTTTCTAGTCTTGCCTTAGGATCAGTTTTATGACCGATGCCTTGCTTATTTTATGTCTTTAGACCATCTCGTGCTTACAACGAATGTTAACTCATACCTTGCCTCAAGACCCTTCTCGTGCCAACAACGTTAACCTATCGAGTCGTGCTTGCCTTACGGCTAAAATCAGAGACGCAACTACGCGATTAAGCTCCATTTTCCGTGTGACCGTGCTACAAACCCTTGTTGAGGCCGTGCCTCGCAATTCAGTAAGACTTAACCATATCGCCGTCTCACGGCCCTTGCCGCATAGCGGCCCTTGCTACTTTGACCACCAACTGACCCAATCAAGACTTGTGAATGTTAGTGTTACTCAACCAACTTTGTCTTGCGGCGGTTTTTCGACTTAAACTCAAACAACTCAACCAACTTAAGCAACTTATATGCCGACAACTCAAGACTTGACGCCACATCACGTGCCGAAGCACGACGCCGATGTTGAAACCCAATCTTAGGCCCAAACTTTGTGTTCTAACTGTACACACCTTCAACACAACTCAATCCAAAGGCATATATACGGATAGCCGCTAGTTGCCGACATCTATATGAACTTGGCCACTAGCATCACAAGCTATACCTTGACGTATAGTTTTGTTAATCGGGATCCTTTCGACGCAAGTAGCTAGCCCCGTCGCAAGTCCCCGCTTAACCTGTGCCAAAACCTTACGCAAGACTATACCATATTCCCTCCTAGGCCGAGTCGGCCCCATGGCCCAGGGTTACCACTCGAGGGTTCATCGCCCTTGTCGACAAGTTGTCAAATAACCATGCAAGACTCGACATAAACTGACGTCTCACACAGTCATTCCTCTACCAAAACCAAGACTTCTATCCTTGAGACCCCTCGACGACCCACGGTCGCGAGTATTCCTTCCTTGAGACCCCTCGACGACCCACGGTCGCGAGCATTCCTTCCTTGAGACCCCTCGATGACCCACGGTCGCGAGCATTCTTTCCTTGTTACCCTATCATTTGGTTCAACTCATGAACGCCTATTTGATAGTCCTTTCTCAAAACTCACTTTCAATCAATTGTGATTCTTGCCTTAAACACTAAGTCCGTGCATCGTGCCTTAAGCCAATCGTGCTCTGCGTGACACTCCTGCCCAAGTCGACGGGCCTTGAGATCGTGGGACTACTTAACTTGACAAGTCGCGAAGGTGCGGGACAGTGCTCGTAATGTCTTAGGTCGACCGGCATAACTTTGCCTAACTTAACTTCGCAATAACTTAACGAGCAAAGGCTGCGTCAAGCTTTGCCTTAACGGATCGTGCCGTGCACGCATCCAACTTGAACGACCAAGTCACTCGGGTGCCAAGACTTAGGTCACAAGCCGCTCAACGCAACTTAACTTTGGGCAAGTCAAGGCTATGCCAAGCCTTGGACAACAGGACCGAGCATGCTTTATGAAGCATTCATGCGGGCGACGTCTATGACTTAGGCTAACTCTTTGCTTTTGCACCGAAGACAAACTTTTCTTCTCCCAAGCCACGGGACGAAGGACCGAGTGTCATTTCAAAGCACGCCGTGCACCAATTCTAAGCCGACCGTTGGACCTTTCCATATTCTAACTCAATTCGACCCGTCGGGATTATTCCCTTTAGCTATTTAGATTCGTCTCTTTTATTATCAAGCCTACTTGTGCAAGTTAAAAACATACGATTTATTATGTGAAGGCTAAGATGAGGCAAGTTCACCGAAACTACCCCACCTGAGCGAGCGGTCGCCTTGACCGAGCGATGTCTTCGAGCAGCCGTTGCAAGGCTAAGTCCGAACGCCGTCGGCGTTCCCATTCCTCCGATTGACTGAGCGGGACGGGGCACTACATCATACACCACTCAGAAAAAGTTTCGTCCTCGAAACTAACTGAGTACTTACTCATTGACTTACCACTCGACGTTCAACGACTCTAGCGCACACTTCTCCTATGCCTTTCTCAAATCCGAGCCACGCTCGTGCTACCCTCAATCCTTTCTTCAAAACTTACCATCTCAAAATCCTCGATACTTTTCCGTTCCTCAAGTCTTACTTGAATTCAACGTATCACTTAGTATGGATCGTGCACATATCTTAGGCGTCCCCAAAATACATACATTTCAACCAAGCCTCGTGATAGCAAATTCCACCATCACCACTCAAGTCGGATCGTGCACATATTCGGGCGTCCCTGATATACGTGCATGTCAACCGAGCCTCGTGAGTAGTGCCTCCACAATTCCTATCGCTCTGTACCGGAACGTCTGCCTAACCGCTAGGCTATGTCTTTCCGTCAGTATTGGAATCATAGTTCCCAAACAACGATATCAACACTGACCCCATCCTAAGGTCAAACCAAGTTGATAGTACGGGGTTTTCTATCCAAGCTCGCATCACTCCGATTTCTAAACATCGAGCATCGATTCCCTACACACATCCCAACATTCGTCGCACGGGGTCCGAGTCATTCAGCAAAGCCATCCTACGATAATTCACGTTCAACCAATTCCACGAAATATCCATATTGTCCGTTCAATAAACCCTCTTGTATAGTCTATCCCCTCAAGCACGTTTTATATAGTTCGCCTATCAATCATTCTCAATTCAAGCACGCTACGACACAATTCATCGCTAAACCCAAATTTCACATTTCATATTTCCTAAGTCATTCACCCCAATTCACGTATTCGATCACGAGGTCATCTGACTTAACAATACGTTGTGCCCCGATCTCACGCGAGTCAGATTATCCACGGTGGGCACGAATCACCATGTACGCTCCCGCAAGATAGTCATTCTCATTGGGACGTAACTCTTGTTTTGTGTCTAGACTAATTCATTCTCGATACGCGGATTGGACCTACTCAATCCTCAAGTTTATTTCATTCATCAATCGTAAGTCTTACAAATCCTCGAGTTTGCCTTCATATCAAACCAACAAGTCGGGACAATCAAAGTTGCCGCGTCCTAATTTTCCGAGTTCGATCATTCCCGCGACATGAATCACCATGTCCGCGCTCACGCGAAACGATCGCCCCAAATCCGACGCGACGCATGTGCGAGGCTGGAGTTGCGCTCACGCAAGACAAGAATGTCGACGCTTATGGTTATCCGCGTAACCATCAAGACACGATCGTTTTCATCCATCTCAATCAAAATCCTAAGTATAGCATCCAACCAAACAATAACACTTGCACGATCGTCGTTCGCCGAGTCAGAGTACCCCCGAGTTATCGCATATCGATCTTTGATACACCTCATGTAGCTCCCCTTTCCAGAATTTTAAAATATTTTTATTTTATTATTATAAACGTTAGTATTAATTGATATTCGATAATAACTGTATAGAAAATAGGTCCTTGTACGTCTTGGGATTATTAGACCGCACATGATGGTATATATACACTATTATTGATTTATTGGATTTTATTATTATTATTTTATTATCAATATTATTTGAGCCTACTAGCTAAGTTGGGTTTGGTTGCAGTAGAATGAAAACAGAGAGAAGGGAATTAGAAAAGAAGAGTAAAGGGTTGAGCCCTGGGCTGGGATATGGTTCATTCTCTTGGGCTTCTATTTGGATTCTGGGTTAATTGGGATCATTATTTATAAGAAAATATGCTGTTGAGTTTTAGGCTAGGTATGGATTTGGGTAATGTTGGAATATAAGTGATCATTGGACTTATGTTAATTTGAGAAGTTGGGCCATGAGTCAAGGTCTCTTTTGGGAGCTTACTGGAGATGCTCTTAGTTTGGACCTGTGAAATCTCGAGATTTAAACCTTGGCACTATAGGATAGCCATTGGGAGAGTATTGATTTTGCTTGGTTTGCCATTGGATGGGAAGAGAAGAATTTGAATATAACAAATGTTGAAGTTTGAATATTATTCGAAGTTAAGTTTGAGTGTTCTTCCAATTCCTCTATTTGAATTATTTTGATCATTAACTTTAGGGTTGAGTGTTAGTTAGGTACTGATGGGTTGAGTTGTTGAGCCAGGCCCAACCAGGGGAGCTCCCAGGCCGGGTGACCCTTCCCTTCCCTTAAAACCAATAGAGTGGGATCAGCCAAAGCTAACCCCCGTAAACCCAACAGACCCTCACCCGAGCGGTTTGACGCAGTTTCCATACTACGTATATATATAAATATCAAGAAGATTTCCTAACGAAACCTAAAACTCATGGCCAAATCGCCGCCACCCTCTTATGCGCCGGAACCGCCCCAACCTACGCCGCGGACCGCCGAGTCCGGACCAGGCTGCCTTCCGGGAAGCCCTCGGTTCCAGATCGAGTCCCGCCTGCGTCCAACCGCGCGTCGCCACTCAACGATGTGGTCGCGCCTCCGCACCGAAGCCACCGCCCGCCAACAAGTCCCCATCGGCCGCCTTGTTGAGCGACGTGCAGATCCAGCCCTCGCTGCTGCCCTCCGCCACCGGCAGTCGTCGCTCCCGTCCTGTCTCCGAACGTGAGGTGAGCAACTCTCCACCTCCCTCTTTCTTCTTCTACTCACTACTGCTTCTTTCGTTTTTCACCTTTGGGGCAGAGCCTAAATAATTGAGTCTCTCCTCCTTCAGAGAGAGTATGTGTGTGGTGTTGGAGAACCTCTCCACATGTCAGTCCCGGTACAAAAGTGAGGATGAGTTTTGACTATTTTCTTTACAACTAGCAAAGTTGCTATCCTTTTTATTATAGTATATATTCTCATTAGATATCCGATCTGCTGCTGTCAGCAGTATTAAGTCACCAATAGCAATATTATATATTACTATTAGCCATATATAAGTGTAAGTATATTACCATTACTAATATTATAATTCTATTCCAACAGTTTGAATCCATATGTATATCATTGATGTACTTACTATCATAACTATGGTTGCCATTAGTTTATGTAAAATTTATGGTTAGTTTAGGTATTAAAGATATTTTGTAAATAAAATATAATACGATTTGGCCCTAGACTGGTTTTCAAATAATAGGATCTTTCCGATACGGGTGCGTTCCGTCAAACCGGCCCACCTAGTCGCGTACCGCTGACTCCGACAGGAGCGGACATTAATAGTGGACGTGTGGGAACTGACGAAACTTGATTTGGATGTGTGTGCGCGTCGTATCGAACGCGTATCCGTCGGAATTACCCCGTACCCGTGCGATGCAAATTTGGTCATAATTTCATGCACGCTCGTCAGATCGAGACGAAACTTGCGCCAGCAGGACCGTATCATTTTTCTGGTCCTGTATGCCAAGTTTGGTCCAATTCTGAGACAGTTGAATCGCACGATGTTTTGCGGGCCCCACGGTCCCACTCAACGGGCGATTTTGTGCATGGCCCGCCGGAATCCAACTTTGGACATACCGTTTGGTTCGTATCGAAAAACTGAATTCGTAGACATGTAATTTGACGACTTTAGAGACCATTGACTCTGACACATTTTTCGGTGCAAAGCGGGTCCAACGGCGGACATCGTTTTTGCCCAAAATTATCGTTTTGCCCCTGTGTCCAGAATTGGACTTAAGGACAGGCAATCCTAGCTAATTTGACTATTCTGAGAACGTTGGTACTGTTTATTTCAGCATCTGATGACTTCTGCATGTGTTGACTGATTGTGGCTCATTGAGTGGCATGGTATTTTGGTTTCTCCAGCTAAGGACCTCAGGCAAGTGCACTTTCTGATTGCTTTCCGATTTATAGTAGTCTTTTCATTTCATGTCTATACATATATCTTGCTGCTTGTTGACACGCTCGTCACACGGAGTTGTCGGGAGGAGAAATATCTTAGTATACATGTGGACTATCCAGAAATATCCCAATATGTCTAATCTTGCACGATAGCAGCTGCACACGACATGTGCAGTGAGCCGTATTTTACCCCCTAGCCGTTCACATGTAGAAACAGATATTTCACACCACCTAGATAGATGTCTTTTATTAGTTTTTTCTTGTTTACTTCTCTATCGTGCTATGTCATCAGTTTTCTTACTAGCTTTCATATTCCATATGCTATTTTCGTGTCTTGTTAATTCTATTATGTTTTCGTTTTGTCGTCGGTTTGTGTACTTGTTCCAATCCTGACTGGATAACCAACATTTTTCAGGTTTAGCCGCGATCACTATTAGCATTGGGAAGACTTGGGTATTGCTGAGGACAACCTAGAATAGAAAGCAATTGTATCAATTTCTTTAATTGTAAACCTTTGTTTTTCTTTTAATTATAAATGATGTAAATGTTGTAATAAATTTAGAATTGTGAATGAGCAGCAAATGTGATATTTTGAGCATTTATATTCTTGCGGGCTTGACAGCGTTCTACCGCCGACTCTGCGGCGTAGGCTGGCTTGGACACGTCTCGCATCCGAAAAGCGGGTGCGGGTCGTGACAAGTTTTTGTGGTGGCCCATACAGGTCAGTTTTTGCAAAAGGTTGCGAACTCGGGATGGTACGTTAGTCGTACTATTGCAAGCCTGCGCTCAAGAAATGCTCATTCACAATTAGGATTAAAATGATCTAGGAGAATAACTAGGATAAGGGTCCCTTAATTATTTGACTAATTGGGTAGTTAAGGTTGTTAGATAGGCCATGCTATTTTTGAATTCAGATAACTTGCCCGACCTCTATAGAAATACTATTATTTTTTATATGACAATATGACCCCATGCAGATATGTTATTCACTTGGTATGTTAGGCTTGCCTATAATTAAGGCGTTAATTATGATAAACTATTTAATGTTCTGTTACTTTATTAGATATAAATCTAATATCATAAGTTAGAATTGTCTGTTTTAAATTCTATGTTGCCGTAGGGAATTAGTTTAAATTTTCTGATTCTGTTATTTGCATACGAATCTCAAGGTAGATTGATTTAAGATTTTCCCTCAACTATATAGATGCATATAAAATAGATACTCGAATGATGTATTTCTTTCGTATTTAGTTATTTCCTCCATGTTAAATCTTTTAATTTAAGTGTTGTGACTGATAGGACAAATACCTACGCTTTTTTCTTAGTCAACTTGTTTGAATCTCTAGAAGCTCATGGGTTTTACGGTTATGGTTAGAGGAATATTAGTTAACCCATAAAGTTTAGACAGCAGCGCATTGTCGTCAATTATTTGAGAATGTGGGTTCACTGCAGCCAGCAGCGCACTGGCTAGGCACAACCCACAGAATTGAAATCGTTTCGAAGAATCATAGTCTATGGAACATTGCAGAAACCATATTCTCGTTGATTTCTTTAGATCTTAGATACCCTTGTGACAATATAGAGTAGAGTACCCGATAGCTTATCACACCGAATCACAGAACCAAGGGTTGCCACAACCAGAGTATACGGGCGAGGCATAATTCTCGGTGGAACAATTTCAGACGTGATCACAAGTTTAGGATACCATAGAGGATAGGAAGATGCCCTATATGACCCTAAGATCCAAACCAACACTAAGGTAAGTTCTGTAAGTTGAGTAGCATGTCTCCCAACCTAGCATTTTGTGAGCCTTGTGATCTATTAACAAGGTAATTGAATGACGACAATAGGACTATCCCGACTATGGAATTTAAAGTCCATAACCCATTAGTCGACCAAGGCCTTAGTGATAGGAAGATTATAGGAAGACTGTATAAGCAAGAACACCATGTAAGGTTTTGATTCTCTCAAAACACGAACTACTTATTTCCTCCTTCCAAAAAAAAAATCTCGCGTACTTGTATTTCGACTATCTTGACCAACGCTGCTATTACAGCCTAGTTTTTGCAAGCTTAATCTTTTATCGAGCTTGATTCGAGACGTATGTTTATTGGGGACGCCCGCTAACATATTGTCTAATCAGAATCAGTGTATTACGGTCTGATCAACCATGATGCATTTGGTTCGCTTTTCATCTAATTACCCTACGTGGACTGAGATGTCTCCAGGATCTCATCCGCGACTGCTTGACAATTCCTCTTGAATTATACATTCGCCTTTGAATCACGTAATTGTGTTCAGTGACATCTCCCTTGAACCCTTCATTGTTTTTGTCTTTCATTGAATGGAAAGACGAAGGCTCGTGATTGATAGATAGATATAGAGTATCCCCATGACTATGATAGTCGTATATGCAAGTGTAGCTACCATCGTCCAGCCCTGTGACAGAAACCTTGCCACCATATCCTAGCCCCTAAGGTGGGTAGACTGTAAGCCTTCTAAAATTCTAGGATATATGAGGATTACCGATTGATTAAAATAATTTTCCACTAGGATGATTATTAGAGCCCCATGGACTCCCACTTTTCATGTAGATCATTTTGTGTCCCCGGTCGTGTCATTAACATTCGGAACACGAGACCAGTTGTTACCTTCCAACAAATTTCACATGCAAGATCTAGACGAGCCCACGTTCATCTAGATATACCATGCCCCACTCAAACCCGTCCCCTTGTACTCTATTTTATGGTACGACTTTCAAGACAAAAGGACTAGCTATAACCCTTACCATAACACCGGTATGATTTCCGACTTCCATTAGAGCCTCAACTTCGACCTAATTCCTTCGACCCAATATATGGTTGTGATCTACTCGGAGCACACTACGCACATGTCACTAGTGTGCCACTTGATAGAGGCCTCTTGTGCTATTTAAACACAAAAGTCACCGAAGGCGTATTGTGGACTTTAGAAACTTAGCTAACCAACCTGACTAGCAACTAGCTCAACCACTTTGGTTGAAACCTAATCTATGTTACCCTAACCTAGTAGTAAAAGTTTTCATCATTGGAATCTTTTCCAGTCGATATAGGTGGTGATCCAGGGTTCACCCAACCAACGAGGGATGTCCAAATCAGGAAGTCCATTAAGACCCAGTAAAATCCATCCACGCATACCATCATTTTTGGACTGAAAAAAACCAAACTATTAGAAATCGGCCTTTGTACCTATTATGTAATCTCCACCCCTTAGAATGTGAATCCATTCGTAGCCTTTGTCCCATCTGCCTGGAAGTCGAGATACGATCTTGTATTACATTTATGTCCCTTGCTCGTGTGTTTAAATAACCACGGATAAGATCACAATTTCGATTTCTCAAATTCTGTCCAATTGTGAAACCTTGTTTGGAATTTTGGAAACAGAATTTTCGCATTGCATGGATTGCAAGCCCCTCTAAGAAACGAAATACTCTTCGATTTAGCAAGTGACTGGACTAGAGTAGCCCATCTAGCAAATAAGACTATGGGTTCATATATACCCTTTCTATCTGTATTATTGTATATTATCTACCGCTCTTTAAACTTCATAATCACTCTTGATTGTTCTTCCTTATTTTTCTGTCCTTCTTTTGCAGAGAGACGAAGGTCATATTTTTTAGAATTCACCAATATTTCTTAGCTACTCGTGTAAATGGGTTGCTTGTTAAATTTTGGATTGCTCGATAGGTAGGAGAGGATTTTAGAAACCAGATGCCTAGATATCTGTTGGTAAGGTTGTTAGCAACTAGTTAGAAGATTATGAGATTTTAGCTTGAGGAGTAGTGTGACCAAAGGTGGGTAGAAGTCCTCGATGATTCGTAGTTACGAAATGACAAAGAGGAAGATATAAATATTTCTGAGAAATTAAAATTCGAGGATATTGTGGTAATAGTGGATTTATTTATTTATTTTATTTTATTATTTTTATATTTGAATTTTTAGCATGTTTACGAGTTAGAATTTCGAGGACGAAATTATTTTAAGGTGGGTAGATTTGTAGCTCCCCTTTCCGGAATTTTAAAATATTTTTATTTTATTATTATAAACGTTAGTATTAATTGATATTCGATAATAACTGCATAGAAAATAGGCCCTTGTACGTCTTGGGATTATTAGACCGCACATGATGGTATATACACTATTATTAATTTATTGGATTTTATTATTATTATTTTATTATCAATATTATTTGAGCCTACTAGCTAAGTTGGGTTTGGTTGCAGTAGAATGAAAACAGAGAGAAGGGAATTAGAAAAGAAGAGTAAAGGGTTGAGCCCTGGGCTGGGATGCGGTTCATTCTCTTGGGCTTCTATTTGGATTCTGGGTTAATTGGGATCATTATTTATAAGGAAATATGCTGTTGAGTTTTAGGCTAGGTATGGATTTGGGTAATGTTGGAATATAAGTGATCATTGGACTTATGTTAATTTGAGAAGTTGGGCCATGAGTCAAGGTCTCTTTTGGGAGCTTACTGGAGATGCTCTTAGTTTGGACCTGTGAAATCTCGAGATTTAAACCTTGGCACTATAGGATAGCCATTGGGAGAGTATTGATTTTGCTCTGTTTGCCATTGGATGGGAAGAGGAGAATTTGAATATAACAAACGTTGAAGTTTGAATATTATTCGGAGTTAAGTTTGAGTGTTCTTCCAATTCCTCTGTTTGAATTATTTTGATCATTAACTTTAGGGTTGAGTGTTAGTTAGGTACTGATGGGTTGAGTTGTTGAGCCAGGCCCAACCAGGTGAGCTCCCAGGCCGGGTGACCCTTTCCTTCCCTTAAAACCAATAGAGTGGGATCAGCCAAAGCTAACCCCCGCAAACCCAACAGACCCTCACCCGAGCGGTTTGACGCAATTTCCATACTGCGTATATATATAAATATCGAGAAGATTTCCTAACGAAACCTAAAACTCATGGCCAAATCGCCGCCACCCTCTTATGCGCCGGAACTGCCCCAACCTACGCCGCGGACCGCCGAGTCCGGACCAGGCCGCCTTCCGAGAAGCCCTCGGTTCCAGATCGAGTCCCGCCTGCGTCCAACCGCGCGTCGCCACTCAACAATGTGGTCGCGCCTCCGCGCCGAAGCCACCGCCCGCCAACAAGTCCCCATCGGCCGCCTTGTTGAGCGACGTGCAGATCCAGCCCTCGCTGCTGCCCTCCGCCACCGGCAGTCGTCGCTCCCGTACTGCCTCCGAACGTGAGGTGAGCAACTCTCCACCTCCCCCTTTCTTCTTCTACTCACTACTGCTTCTTTCGTTTTTCACCTTTGGGGCAGAGCCTAAATAATTGAGTCTCTCCTCCTTCAGAGAGAGTATGTGTGTGGTGTTGGAGAACCTCTCCACATGTCAATCCTGGTACAAAAGTGAGGATGAGTTTTGACTATTTTTTTAATAACTAGCAAAGTTGCTATCCTTTTTATTATAGTATATATTCTCATTAGATATTCGATCTGCTGCTGTCAGCAGTATTAAGTCACTAATAGCAATATTATATATTACTATTAGTCGTATATAAGTGTAAGTATATTACCATTACTAATATTATAATTCTATTCCAACAGTTTGAATCCATATGTATATCATTGATGTACTTACTATCATAACTATGGTTGCCATTAGTTTATGTAAAATTTATGGTTAGTATAGGTATTAAAGATATTTTGTAAATAAAATATAATACGATTTGGCCCTAGACTGGTTTTCAAATAATAGGATCTTTCCGATACGGGTGCGTCCCGTCAAACCGGCCCACCTAGTCGCGTACCGCTGACTCCGACAGGAGCGGACAGTAATAGTGGACGTGTGGGAACTGACGAAACTTGATTTGGATGTGTGTGCGCGTCGTATCGAACGCGTATCCGTCGGAATTACCCCGTACCCGCGCGATGCAAATTCGGTCATAATTTTATGCACGCTCGTCAGATCGAGACGAAACTTGCGCCAGCAGGACCGTATCATTTTTCTGGTCCTGTATGCCAAGTTTGGTCCAATTCTGAGACAGTTGAATCGCACGATGTTTTGCGGGCCCTACGGTCCCACTCAACTGGCGATTTTGTGCATGGCCCGCCGGAATCCAACTTTGGATATACGGTTGGGTTCGTATCGAAAAACCGAATCCGTAGACATATAGTTTGACGACTTTAGAGACCATTGACTCTGACACGTTTTTCGGTGCAAAGCGGGTCCAACGGCGGACATCGTTTTTGCCCGAAATTACCGTTTTGCCCCTGTGTCCAGAATTGGACTTAAGGACAGGAAATTCTAGCTAATTTGACTATTCTGAGAACGTTAGTACTGTTTATTTCAGCATCTGATGACTTCTGCATGTGTTGACTGATTGTGGCTCATTGAGTGGTATGGTATTTTGGTTTCTCCAGCTAAGGACCTCAGGCAAGTGCACTTTCTGATTGCTTTCCGATTCATAGTAGTCTTTTCATTTCATGTCTATACATATATCTTGCTGCTTGTTGACACGCTCGTCACACGGAGTTGTCGGGAGGGAAAATATCTTAGTATACATGTGGACTATCCAGAAATATCCCAATATGTCTAATCTTGTACGATAGAAGCTGCACACGACACGTGCAGTGAGCCGTATTTTACCCCCTAGCCGTTCACATGTAGAAACAGATATTTCACACCACCTAGATAGATGTCTTTTATTAGTTTTTCTTTGTTTACTTCTCTATCGTGCTATGTCATCAGTTTTCTTACTAGCTTTCATATTCCATATGCTATTTTCGTGTCTTGTTAATTCTATTATGTTTTCGTTTTGTCGTCGGTTTGTGTACTTGTTCCAATCCTGACTGGATAACCAACATTTTTTAGGTTTAGCCGCGATCACTGTTAGCATTGGGAAGACTTGGATATTGCTGAGGACAACCTAGAATAGAAAGCAATTGTATCAATTTCTTTAATTGTAAACCTTTGTTTTTCCTTTAATTATAAATGATGTAAATATTGTAATAAATTTAGAATTGTGAATGAGCAGCAAATGTGATATTTTGAGCATTTATATTCTTGCGGGCTTGACAGCGTTCTACCGCCGACTCTGCGACGTAGGCTGGCTTGGACACGTCTCGCATCCGAAAAGCGGGTGCGGGTCGTGACACCTCAATACCATCGATGATATGCGTAACCTGACGATCTTCCTTTACAACCAATTTTGAGTCATGCGAATGATGCTATCGTCCGACTGGATAATCTCCTCAACATTCAAATTCAAGTTCGATCATCATCCCTCGAGTCATTCCCAACATCAAATTCCTCAAACCCAAATTCGCGTATTGTCCATCTGTCTATCTTAAGTCATCGACCAACGTATTTCCTCAATTCGCATCAATCCTAGGTTGTTTGAATACACTCGTCAAACTTTATGACAACTTACACAATCTAAGGCTTTGCATAACACGACGCTTGCTGATAGACTCATCGACACCCCGAATCCTTAATCAATCGATCGACATCCCTGAGGCTATCGCATACACTACTCAGGAATGAAGTCATTCAACAAATCCTTAACTTATCATTCGATTCTCAAATCTGTCTCCTCGAATTTTCATTCGAACGATTTCTTAAGTTTTAAGCACGCTTATCTATATCGCACCGACGTTATCGTCGCTCGATAGCACCCTATCGATAGTCATCCCACATTTACTCAACCGAGTTCAACTCATTCTTGCTCGATGCTATTCAATTCCTGCACTCGACTTTTCTAAGGTCGACGCAATCCTTGGTGTATATGCCCAACCCGACTTAGCCAACCGTGCTTACGCGAACCATCTTTTTGTTTTATCAAAAACTGTTCTCCTACGTTTTGCAAAATAGATAGACTTATTGTATGGACATCCCGTGGGACATTTGAGAGAGAGCGCACCAACGATATCAACTTGCAGAAGCGACAGAGTTTTGCGGATGCAACGAGTTAAAGAATTCAATCGACGGTCCAAGGACGTAAAGCCGTGCTCTGATACCATTATGTCACGCCCCGCTCCCGTAGGAGCGATCGTCCTCGCTAAGGCGTGATGTCGCACGAGCCTAGATTGCGCTCGTGCAAGACGGGTTCCATAACGGCCGATTTCAGCGGCTGCGACGGGGTCGTCGCACAGAAGTCCCAAGCAGAGACATTGAATAATAGCAGCAGAAATTAAGAACAAACACAAGTTATTCAAAGAAACTCTTTATTGATATTGAAACAACGGTTACATTGGGGGCGCAAGGCCAATATTACAAGTCTTCCAAGCTCACACAAGCTCACTCATCTCACATTACAAGTCACTCAGCTCTCTCTCTCAATACCAGTCTTGACTCCAGCGGAAGCTTCGGAAGGCGATGTCCATACATTATGTCCTGTATAAGTCTACTCCATGCGGCCGTGCGCTTCGAATCGCCAAGGAACTCCGTGCCTCGACGCATCCAAGCGAGCTCTGCGCCACGAGCTTCTACCTGTGCCTGCACATGAAAACTATGTGGGTGTCAGTACTCAACTGTACTGGTGGAATGAGCTCCTCGTCCACCCATACAAACCCAACACGTTTGATTTACTTTGTGCAACGTAGTCACTTCTTATCAATTGTCTTTCTAGTCTTGCCTTAGGATCAGTTTTATGACCGACGCCTTGTTTATTTTATGTCTTTAGACCATCTCGTGCTTGCAACGAATGTTAACTCATACCTTGCCTCAAGACCCTTCTCGTGCCAACAACGTTAACCTATCGAGTCGTGCTTGCCTTACGGCTAAAATCAGAGACGCAACTACGCGATTAAGCTTCATTTTCCGTGTGACCGTGCTACAAACCCTTGTTGAGGCCGTGCCTCGCAATTCAGTAAGACTTAACCATATCGCCGCCTCGCGGCCCTTGCCGCCTAGCGGCCCTTGCTACTTTGACCACCAACTGACCCAATCAAGACTTGTGAATGTTAGTGTCACTCAACCAACTTTGCCTTGCGGCGGTTTCCCGACTTAAACTCAAACAACTCAACCAACATAAGCAACTTATATGCCGACAACTCAAGACTTGACGCCACATCTCGTGCCGAAGCACGACGCCTATGTTGAAACCCAATCTTAGGCCCAAACTTTGTATTCTAAATGTACACACCTTCAACTCAACTCAACCCAAAGGCATACATGCGGATAGCCGCTAATTGCCGACATCTATATGAACTTGGCCACTAGCATCACAAGCTATACCTTGACGTATAGTTTTGTTAATCGAGATCCTTTCGACGCAAGTAGCTAGCCCCATCGCAAGTCCCCGCTTAACCTGTGCCAAAACCTTACGCACGACTATACCATGTTCCCTCCTAGGCCGAGTCGGCCCCATGGCCCAGGGTTACCGCTCGATGGTTCATCGCCCTTGTCGACAAGTTGTCAAATGACCATGCAAGACTCGACACAAACTGACGTCTCACACAGTCATTCCTCTACCAAAACCAAGACTTCTATCCTTGAGACCCCTCGACGACCCACGGTCGCGAGCATTCCTTCCTTGAGACCCCTCGACGACCCACGGTCGCGAGCATTCTTTCCTTGTTACCCTATCATTTGGTTCAACTCATGAACGCCTATTTGATAGTCCTTTCTCAAAACTCACTTTCAATCAATTGTGATTCTTGCCTTAAACACTAAGCCCGTGCATCGTGCCTTAAGCCAATCGTGCTCTGCGTGACACTCCTGCCCAAGTCGACGGGCCTTGAGATCGTGGGACTACTTAACTTGACAAGCCGCGAAGGTGCATGACAGTGCTCGTAATGTCTTAGGTCGACCGACATAACTTTGCCTAACTTAACTTCGCAATAACTTAACGAGCAAAGGCTGCGTCAAGCTTTGCCTTAACGGATCGTGCCATGCACGCATCCAACTTGAACGACCAAGTCACTCGGGTGCCTAGACTTAGGTCACAAGCCGCTCAATGCAACTTAACTTTGGGCAAGTCAAGGCTATGCCAAGCCTTGGACAACAGGACCGAGCATGCTTTATGAAGCATTCATGCGGGCGACGCCTATGACTTAGGCTAACTCTTTGCTTTTGCACCAAAGACCAACTTTCCTTCTTCCAAGCCACGGGACGAAGGACCGAGTGTCATTTTCAAAGCACGCCGTGCACGAACTCTAAGCCGACCGTTGGACCTTTCCATATTCTAACTCAATTCGACCCGTCGGGATTATTCCCTTTAGCTATGTGGATTCGTCTCTTTTATTATCAAGCCTACTTGTGCAAGTTGAAAACATGCGATTTATTATGTGAAGGCTAAGATGAGGCAACTTCACCGAAACTACCCCACCTGAGCGAGCGGTCGCCTTGACCGAGCGATGTCTTCGAGCAGCCGTTGCAAGGCTAAGTCCGAACGCCGTCGGCCTTCCCATTCCTCCGATTGACTGAGCGGGACGGGGCACTACATCATACACCACTCAGAAAAAGTTTCGTCTTCGAAACTAACTGAGTACTTACTCCTTGACTTACCACTCGACGTTCAACGACTCTAGCGCACACTTCTCCTATGCCTTTCTCAAATCCGAGCCACGCTCGTGCTACCCCCAATCCTTTCTTCAAAACTTACCATCTCAAAATCCTCGATACTTCCCCGTTCCTCAAGTCTTACTTGAATTCAACGTATCACTTAGTATGGATCGTGCACATATCTTAGGCGTCCCCAAAATACATACATTTCAACCAAGCCTCGTGATAGCAAATTCCACCATCATCACTCGAGTCGGATCGTGTACATATTTGTGTGTTTAAATAACCACGAAAAAGATCACAATCTTGATTTCTCAAATTCCGTTCAATTATGGAACCTTGTTTAGATTAATTTCGAGAATGGGACTTCTGTATTGCACGGATTGCAAGCCCCTCTAAGAAACGAAGAGTTCTTCGATTTAGCAAGTGACTAGACTAGAGTAGCCCAATCTAGCAAATAAGTTAATGTCTCATAGACTTTCTTTCTATCTGCATCATTGGATACACTCTACCGCTCTTGAAATTTTATATTTGCTCTTGGTTATTCTTCCTTATCTTCAATTCCTTCCTATTTTGGAGAGAAGAATGGCCATACTTACTAGAAATTACCAATATTTCTTAGCTACTTGTGTAAATTTGTTGCATGTTAAAATTTTGGGTTGCTTAATAGATAGGAGAGGATTATAGATGCCATATGCAGTAGATATCTGTTGGTAGGATTGTTAGCAACTAGTTAGAAGATTATAAGGTTTTACTTCCGAGGGAGTAGTGTGACCAAAGGTGGGTAGAAGTTGTCGAAGATATGTAGTTACAAATGGCTAGGAGGAGGTATAAATATTTCTGAGAAATTAAATTTGAGAAGATTGTGGTAACAGTGGATTTATTCTTTTATTTTTATTTTTGAATTTTAGGCATGTTTATGAGTTAGAATTTCGAGGACGAAATTATTTTTAAGGTGGGTAGATTTGTAGCTTCCCTTCCCGAAAATTTAGAAATATTTTTATTATTATTTATTTTATTTGAATGATGATTTTTAGATTTTATAAATAATTATTTAGTTTATTATTACGGTAGATGATTTTAGTCATGGTTAGGAATTTAAGTACAATATGACTAGAAATCATGGCACGGATAGTGCAGTGGCGTACTTTGACTAGTGTATTAGCCCTGGTAGGGAAGGCCGAGCCATAGTGATGTCCTAACTAGAAAAACCAGACCAAGTTGTGACATGACCATTATAAATAGTTTAATTACTCATTATTAATATTATTTGACATTAAAGTGACCCGGTTGTACTAAACTGGTCAAACTGGACCCGAACTGAGCCCAAGCCCATGTAGTCATGCAGTGCGACCAACGGTGTCCATGTAGATATATAGATGTGTATATATTATTGTAGCTTATTTTATAACACATAAAGTATTTTCTGTTAATTGGATATTAAATATAATATATAATTCTCTTAGCTACCTTTGTGCAATGTGGTATTAGACTATATATATGGATGTCTAATGGTATATACACCGTTATTGGTTTATTAAATTTTGTTATTGTTATTATTATTATTATTGGGATTGTTTTATTATTTTATTGGTTATATTATTTTTGTCAGATAAATGTTATAATATATATATATATATATATATATATATATATATATATATATATATATATATATATATATATATATATATATATATATATATATATTCATATTTACATGAATGGGTCCTACACTAGAAATAGATAATATTGAGGTTTTGTTTAGATTTATGGAGATTACTATATAAGTATATTTATATATATAAATATATGTAGATATATGGATGCCCATTCAGGGAGGGGAGTCTACCAGGCAGGATCTGGAGGACCCTCAACCGACTCTACAATATAGTTCCAGGAGGTGGACGCTTCCACGATCTGACGGACAACTGGGGATCAGCTTCCCACGGCCACCAGATCGTTGCAGCGGCCGCTACGTGGGCGATTTGGAAGAATCGCAATAAGGCAAGATACGAGGGTCACCAATACTCGGCCGACCAACTCATTAAGGAAATATTCCGGCAATGCCGCAAAAGGAGCTCCCTGTGCTCCCACAGTTCGAAAGCATTCTGGTCCTCTATTCCCCCTAGCTTTAGGGGGTCGAGCTGCCTCCTCCCCTCTTAGATCCCTTTTGCGGTATACTTGTATAGGCTTTTGCTTTTTGTGCCTTGTATACGTGGTCTGTCTTCGATATTTTAGGCCGTGATTAATAAAAGGAGGGGTTTTCTAAAAAAGAAAAAGAAAAAAAGATATATGGATGCCCATTAAATAATTGTAAATATATACCCTCATTATTAATTATAAAATAAAAAAATATATATAAAGGGTTATACAAGTATATACATATAAATGTGTATATACAAATATATTATATATGTGTATGTATGGATAGTATAAAGGAATACGTTTGTGTGTGTATATATATATATATATATATATATATATATATATATATATATATATATATATATATATATATATATATATATATATATAAGAATAAGAATAAGAAAAAGAAAAAAAAAGAGAATAAAATAAGAAGCAGTAGCAGCCCGGCCCATAGCAGCTTCCAGCCAAACCTAACCCAGCAAGGAGCCAGGCCCGACCCCCCCACGTCAGTTCTGTTTAAACAGAACCTATAAATGTGTAATACTCGAGCGAGATTGAGAGAAAATACTCGAGGAGTCGCAAACCATAACTCCACGACGCCAACACCGCCGCGCGCGCCTTCGCGTTACCGATAGGCGGCCAAGCCGCCACGGCCGCACGCGCGTCGAAGGCACAGCGCACAGAAGCGACATCAGCATCATCCCGAATCCCTAACTTCGTGGCGCATTTCCCGTCGCCTCGTTGCGCCGTTTTGCGCGTCGTCTTCGCAGGTACGTCGTCAACATAATCGAGTGTGAATTCCATAAATTAGATTGTTAAATCGTTATCAAACCCGGTGAAGAATCGATGCCAAAACCGATCGAAAACCTGTTCATAAACAAGGGATCGAGCAGTCCCAACACCCAGATTGGAAGGCGATTCCTCGCCAATCCTTCGACTTTTCCAAAATTGTGCTTGAATAGGTCTAGTGACAACCTATACGAGATTGAAACCCCAATTTTACTTTCATTTATAGATATTTAAACAGTAAGATAATTATTTGTGAAAATCGAGAAAAACCCGTTTTCAAAATAGCGAATTTCAATAAAAACCTTTGATACGACGTGCGTCCCGCCAATCCGGGCGACGTGGTCACGAACCGAAAGTATTGAAAGGTGCGTAATGACTTCGCGGACGTGTGGGCTTTGACGGAATTCAAATTGGTCGCGTGTGCGCGACAAATTTGATGTGTATCCGTCAAAATTCACCGTATCGGCCTCTGTGCAAGTTTCTCAATTACTTTGTGCACGTTCGTCAGATTGAGACAAAACTTGCACCAACAGGACCGTATCATTTTTCTGGTCCTGTATGCCAAGTTTGGTCCCATTCTGAGACAGTTGATCGGATCGCCGTTTTGCGGGCCCCACGATCCGACTCAACGGGCGATTTTGTGCAGGGCCCGTCGGAATCCAACTTTGGACATACGGTTGGGTTCGTATCAGAAAATTGGACCTATTGACATATAGTTAGACGACTTTAGAGACCGTTGACTCTGGCACGCTTTTCGGTGCAAAGCGGGTCCAACGGTGGACACCGTTTTGATCCAAAATTACCGTTTTGCCCATGTGTCCAGAATTGGACTTAAGGACAGGCAATCCTAGCTAATTTGACTATTCTAAAAATGTTGGTAATGTTTATTTCAGCATCCGAAGACTTCTGCATGTGTTGACTGATTGTGGCTCTTTAAGTGTGTAGAAGAATGGAAAATACTAAAGGAAATGATTCATGCGGCCAGGAAAGACCCACGCGGCTCAGAAGACGCATGCGGCTCAGGGAGTCATGCGGCATAGGAAGCTATGCGGCCCAGGGCATTCCATGCGGCTCAGAAGACACGTGGCCTGATAGTGCTCCCCTCCACCCACACTGCATTAATTGCTTTGACGGCTGACCCCTCTGAAAAGTTGACAGCCCTGACACCAAAGCAGGTAATTATGGCTCTGCCATAATGATGGATCTCTAGGGAAGAGAAAAAAAAATCTCTGACACAAATCTCCCGAGAGCCATAAAAATGCCACATGGCCTTGCCACGTGGGCATTCGTATGCGGCTCGCTTCTCATGCGGCTCAGATTAAATCCTATGCGGCTCAGGCCATAGGAGCCTCATGCGGCTCGGGCAAAGGACTTCCCATGTGGCTCAAGAAGATCATGTCCATGCGACCCAGGCCATGAAAGTCTCATGCGGCTCGAGCGAGGACTTCTCATGCGGTTCAAGAAGATCATGTCCATGCGGCCCAGGCGGACATATACCTATGCGGCCCACAAAGAATACTCTTCTGCGGCTAAAGGACTCAAGTGAGGGCCACTGCCCACGCAGCCCTGACACGTGGGCTTAATCATATGCGGCTCACATTCATATGCGGCTCACTAGTCATGCGGTCCAGATTCCTCCAGCAGCTCCTAGGACACGTGTCCTAAGCCGATTAATTCCTCAGATTTGCTGTCATTAAAGATTGGGTCAAATCCCAATAAATCTGGGACACGTGGCAGAAGAATAGATCTAATTTATTCGCAGATATCAGAAGATCAGTACAAGGAAGATTTGTTCCAATCAGCATTAATTGCTCATGGGATTTGGTGTAATCTACGCCTAATGGCCCAGATTCATCATAATCAAGATGAATGGCCTAGATTGATCAATCCCCAAGCCGCCGCCATCCCTAAAAGCTAATCATTGGCAACCCTAATGATCAGATCCCACTATTATAAATAGCAAGGTGCCATTCCCTTGTAAGATATACAATTTCAGAGAGAAAAATATGTATATATAGAGAGACTCCCCGATAGTCAAAAGAATACACAGAGAGAGAGAGAAGCCTGAAGAGCAACAAAGGAGCAAGAAGAGCATTTCTTCGTCAACGCCAACCATCTTTTCACAAGGAGCCAATGTTGCATACCGATCGTCCATGGAGTAAGGCAGGGCTGCCGTCGCCTTCCCGAGCCTCGGGCAAAGGACTTCCCATGTGGCTCAAGAAGATCATGTCCATGCGGCCCAGGCCATGAAAGTCTCATGCGGCTCGAGCGAGGACTTCTCATGCGGTTCAAGAAGATCATGTCCATGCGGCCCAGGCGGACATATACCTATGCGGCCCACAAAGAATACTCTTCTGCGGCTAAAGGACTCAAGTGAGGGCCACTGCCCACGCAGCCCTGACACGTGGGCTTAATCATATGCGGCTCACATTCATATGCGGCTCACTAGTCATG
Organism: Iris pallida; assembly: GCA_029216955.1. Taxonomy (NCBI): domain Eukaryota; kingdom Viridiplantae; phylum Streptophyta; class Magnoliopsida; order Asparagales; family Iridaceae; genus Iris; species Iris pallida. The sequence goes on along the minus strand of JANAVB010002199.1, from coordinate 24,954,758 downwards.
CGGTCCAGATTCCCCCAGCAGCTCCTAGGACACGTGTCCTAAGCCGATTAATTCCTCAGATTTGCTGTCATTAAAGATTGGGTCAAATCCCAATAAATCTGGGACACGTGGCAGAAGAATAGATCTAATTTATTCGCAGATATCAGAAGATCAGTACAAGGAAGATTTGTTCCAATCAGCATTAATTGCTCATGGGATTTGGTGTAATCTATGCCTAATGGCCCAGATTCATCATAATCAAGATGAATGGCCTAGATTGATCAATCCCCAAGCCGCCGCCATCCCTAAAAGCTAATCATTGGCAACCCTAATGATCAGATCCCACTATTATAAATAGCAAGGTGCCATTCCCTTGTAAGATATACAATTTCAGAGAGAAAAATATGTATATATAGAGAGACTCCCCGATAGTCAAAAGAATACACAGAGAGAGAGAGAAGCCTGAAGAGCAACAAAGGAGCAAGAAGAGCATTTCTTCGTCAACGCCAACCATCTTTTCACAAGGAGCCAAGGTTGCATACCGATCGTCCATGGAGTAAGGCAGGGCTGTCGTCGCCTTCCCGAGCGTCTATCGTCACCCCCAGAATCTAAAATAAACAATTGTACTTAGACTGCTGTACCTAGGTTTTCGTCCCTAGGCTTTCTTTGTACAAGCAAGTTTGTAATGTGAAGTAAAAGTTCGGTCCTCCGATAATTGTTCTGTTCTTTTATATTTCATGGCAAACAAAGTGGTAGAGTATTATCGGTTTCACCAGCACAGGATCTCAGGCGAGTACATCTCTGATAGTTTTCGTATTTGATTATCTCTATACTTCTTGTAGTTAATATTGTTTTACATTGATATCATGCTGATTCTTGACATGCTTGTCACACGAGATAGTAGTTATGGATTCTTGCATGTTGTTCGTGACCAATATATTTTCGTGTTCGTGACCTGTTTGAATCCATGGGTACTAGCCAGGCGGGGAAGTACATTAGTAGACATGTAACCATACCCAAAAATATCACTAAAATATCTATTCTTGCCTGATAGCAGTCGCACAACTCACGTGCGGGGTGCCGGATTTACCCTCTAGCCGTTTACATGTCGAAGGTGTATTTCAAATCACTAGTTAGATATAGTCTTGTTACTTTTTAGTTTTCTTGTCATTGCTTGTCTTGTGTACCATGTCTTCCTGCTTTTACTCGTATGATTCCTACCATGATTTCGGTTTACCCCTTATCATGTATCACAGTATTATTACATATTTATGGATTTCGTCATTTATTGATTCTGCTGTGAGATTGTACTCGTTCCATTCCTGACTGGAAACCAACAATTTTCAGGCTTAGCCGCGACCACTCTTAGCACTGGGAAGGCATGGGTATGCTAAGGTCAACCTAGATAGTGGCACTAGCTGACTATACTATTTTTTGAGACATTGTATTTTCTTTCAAATATAAATGTTATAATAAATTTAGAAATGTGAATGAGCAATAAATTCTATTTTGAGCATTTATTTCTTGCGGGCTTGACAGCGTTCTACCGTCGACTCTGCGACGTAGGCTGGCTTGGACACGTCTCGTATCCGAAAAGCGGGTACGGGTCGTGACAATTAACACTCAGTTACACCTCGGTAATAGGTTACAATGACAGGGGGTGATAGGCCGTGAGGCATACTACCCAACTTATAAAAGTCAACTAATAGAGCGATTGAGAAATATAACATGTGTAACTAGTATGAGCTATCTTCCTAACCTTTCTATCAGGCACGCAGAAAAAGTTAAGATTATGGTAGAAAAGAAATCGAGCTGAAAGAAGTTAAGGTAGTCGGACGAGAGTTCGAAATTGGAATCAAGGGAGGAAGTCAAGCTTGTGGATGAGATTCCTATATTCTAATCCTATATGCATGCTCACATCGGTACAGTAACGTAACCGAAGTGATAAACTCGACCTGCATGGGCCACCACAAAAATATGTAACGCTCCAGTCCCAAAATAATTAGGACGACGTGCGTAGACATGCCAGCTGTATACATACGAAGTATACTCCAATGTATGAAACCCCCGTATATATACATAAGCCGTAAAATACAGTAAAACCATGATAACTAAATCTCATCCACAAAATCAGAAGAATAATTATATAAATCAACTCAAGAATTTGTCACTTATACATGTAGTTGGGCGGAGACAAATCCACTACCAACTATTTTAAAAGAGAGAAATATACAAGGAAGGGATAGATGAAAATAACAAGACGAACCAAGGGCAATCATCTTCGAAGGACTGGAGAAGATCACGGCCTTGGATAGAACACCTACGAAAAGACATGAAAGCATACATCTGGAGAGATCAACATGTCCTCAGAGGGACATAACAAGATATATAAAGAAGATGCCATATAAATATTGAATATAAAAGATGCCACAAATAAAAGTAAGTGACAAGACCTCAATAAGGTAACCTAACCATGCTAAAGTGAACATGTAGTTAAGAACAAACCTTTCGTCGCATGAGCTATGGTTGTAAATAGGATCTGGTATAGTCCCCACTTAGGCACTAGTGACCTAAGCGCATGACGTTCAAAAACTACAATGGCCAACCTGAGGGGGTCATCATACCCGTATCTCCAGCGGAGCTTCCGGGTTACAAGGAAATGTGTAATAGAAGCCCATACGACAAGGAAATGTTCTCCCCACCCGATGCACCTATCTAGGTCACATCCGCGATCATGTACCTCTACTAACTGCTAAGTCTCCTAGCATGCCTCTATTAGCAGTTAGACCTAACATATGCGCACGAGTGATCTGCCAACACGCAAGTACCTCTACATGCTACTCATCTTACACATATCTCGTGGTACAACTGTGTCAAGATTTATGCAATACACTACAGTTGGTAGGCCCGTATGCAATCAAAGGATAATAAGCATAGTAAAGCTAATATCACTGAGCAGGTAATAGATCAAGAATCGTAATAATTAGGGGTGAGCAAATACCGACCGATACCGAAAAATCGACCGAATATCGATTAAAAATATCCCGAAAAGCTGAACCAAAATTATGTACCGATACCGAATTGCCGAACCGACTAAAATATGCTATAATGGTAATGGTAACGGTTTGAGATTAGTACCATGCCAAAAATACCGAACCGATCATTTATATATATATATATATATATATACACACACACACACACACACACACACACACACACACACACACACACACACACACACACACACACTTTATTTTAGAATGTTGTTCGTGATTAATTTTATACTACTTATTTTTATCTTTATCTTAATCAGTTTCTTAGAACTTTGAATGGATTTTAGTGGAGTTGAAGTTATGTTAAGAATGCTAAGAACTGAGTGTTTGATCTTTTGAGGGTATGTTCTTTTGTTTTCATAGAATTTTGAATTGAATTTTGGTTACTTAAACATATACTAAAGATTAAACTTAGTGACCGAGTTTGATCTTTTAAGCTTATTTTTAGGTGTTTGTAACTTGTTACATATTGTTTTAATAATTTTAATTAATTGTTTGGTTGGTAGAGGATTAGTTTTGAAATTTAATGCTTCCAAAAAAGTAAAAAATATATATTATAGGTTAAGAGGTTCTACAATATTAAGTGTGTTGATTGATCAAATGTTAATTGGTAAAATACCGATACCGAACAAAAACTGACCGAATACCGATTTAACCGAAAATGAAAAGACCGATTCTAAATGGTACAATATTGATATTGATTTTTTAAATACCGATTTTAAAAAATACCAAAAAGTTCGACCAAATACCGACCGATTATACCGACGCTCACCCCTAGTAATAATGGTACAACTACAAGAACTGGAAATAAATAAACAGTGATACACAAATAACTAAAAATGCAGACTAAATATAACCAATAAATATGACAAGGTATCTTGCCTGAGGTTGTGTGCAAAAGGGCGACGTCGAATAACTCGAACCGTCAGAATAGCAAAGCGATAAAATCCAAATCCCGCATGTCCTCGGATGCTGAAATAAATACCATGAACGTGTTCGAAATATAAGATATATCTAGGAAACGCCTGTCCAAAAGTCCAATTATGGAACAGGGTCAAAATCGTAATTTTGGGTCAAAACGATGTCCGCCGTTGGACCCATTTTGCACCGAAACACGTGCCAGTATTTATGGTCTCTAAGTCGTCAAACTACATGTCTATAAGTTCGATTTGAGGAGACGAACCCAAACGTATGTCCAAAGTTGGATTCCGACGGGCCGTGCACAATTTCGCCCATTGGATGGGGTCGCGGACCCGCTTAAATAGGCGTTCCGGTCGACCTTCTTAGAATCGGACAAAACTTGGCATGCAGGACCAGAATTTCGATACGGTCCTGCTGGCACAAGTTTTATCTCGATACGACGAATGTACACAAAGTTATAGCCAAATTTGCAAAAGGTTGATACGGGGGTATCTTGACGGATACGCACTGATTTCGTTGCGCACGCACAACGTAATCGAGTTCCGTCAGTTTCCACACGTCGGCAACATCCATACGCGCCTTTCGATACATATAGTTTGTGACCACGTCACTCGGTTTGTCAGGGCGCACACCATATCGGGAAAAGTTTTCTAATTTTTTTAGTTTATTAACACAGTTTTTCTTGATTTTCACCATCGAATAACTTTCTGTATAATTTATGAAAAATACTTCTACCATATGGGTTTTGATCCCCTATATGTTGTCTAGGTTTGCCTTTAATTAGAATTCGAAAACTGTTAATGTAGTGCCTTGTCCCGCTCAGTCAATCGGAGGAATCGAAACGCCGACGGCGTTCGAACTTAGCCTTGCAACGGCTGCTTGAAGACATCACTCGGTCGAGGCGACCGCTTGCTCAGGTGGGGTAGTTTCGGTGAACTTGCCTCATCTTAGCCTTCACATAATAAATACATGAAGATACTTGATTGTGGAGATGATACCTGGGTGGTCGACGGAACAGAGGGGTAATCTGTTTACTGTCAGATTTGGGCTTCCTTCCGGCGGTGCGGCGGCCGACGACGACTTGCAATCGGTCAGGGTGAGTCACAGGGACGTCGGGGAGGCGCTCGTATAGATGGTTGCGAAGTTTAGAGGGTTTGGGAGATGAATTTGTGATGGCACCCTCGCGTGTTTCGTACGTATTAATACGCTGCTTTAAAAATCCTATTTATGTTCTGCTCTCGAATTTAATTTGGGATTAGGTCGAATTAGTAGAGGGTTCGGATGTGTAGGGATCTCATGATGATTTGATAAAGATATGATGCTCAAATCTTTCGAATCTCCTTCCCATTTCGATGCCAGACTTCGCATACACCCATCGGGTGATAAAGAGTTTCCCACCTCACGGGATTTCGTTATCTCCCGAGAAATTGACAGTAGAACTCTTATATATATATATATATATATATATATATATATATATATATATATATATATATATATATATATATATATATAGCGGATCAAAAGCCCCCCTTAGAAAACCCCCTAAAACCCCCTCACTCTCAGCTGTCCATTTAATGTTAATGTTAATATTAATGTTAATGTTAATGTTAATATTAATGTTAATATTAATGTTAATGTTAATATTAATTTTTATTTTTATTTTTATATTAATATTAATGTTAATGTTAATGTTAATATTAATTTTAATGTTAAGTTTAATGTTAATTTTAGTATTTAACATTAATATTAACATTAATATTAACATTAATATTAACATTAATATTAACGGCTGAGAGTGAGGGGGGTTTTAGGAGGTTTTCTAAGGGAGACTTTTGATCCGCTTCCATATATATATATATATATATATATATATATATATATGTATATATATATATATATATACATATATATATATATATATATATATATATATATGTGTGTGTGTGTGTGTGTGTGTGTGTGTGTGTGTGTGTTCATAATTTATCTTTTTATATTAAGCTAACGCCATATACAAAATTTCTTTATTGTATATACTTAATAGAAAAAAAAAATTATAACAAATTCTATAAATAAATAAATTATAAATAAATTATAAATTGTATGAAATATAATAACTCACTATTACAATTTTTATTATATACCAAGTTATCATATTTTTATGAACCTTTTTTCCAATAAAATTATGAATCTCCTAGTTTAGTTCCATGATACATAATGGCAAAGTAGTATAGAATAACGGTATTCATACTTTAAATATCAAGACAATTGAAGCAATAAAATTGAGTCATTATGGTTGACTGTATTTTAATGTACACAATATATTTATTGGCGAATCATTAATTAATATTTTTTTTTATTACATATTTAAATTTGTACTTTTCTTTTGACTATTTTTTAGTATATGTCATTCGTTTGACGGAGCTATATGGTTAGAGTGACTATGGATAACTATTTTTTGTATTATATATTTTAGTTAACATTTTTGTACGAATATTTTTTAATAAAACATATGAGCTTTGTAGTTTAATTCCATGATACATAGTGGTAGTCAAACAATATATAATAGTATTCCTTAGTATAACTATCAAGATCACCACATGAGACAATTATATTGAAGTCATGGGTTGCTTAATTGTACAGTTTATGTGAAATATATTTGTTAGTGAATCACTAATTTCTATCTTTTTATTACATATTTTTGTTTGGATATCTTTGTGAATATTTTATAATATAACAATAATATGTTATTATTTTATTGTCCTTCTCGGCACTCAAACTCTGGTTCTCTCTCTTGTTATAACAGAGTACCAGACATTTATTATGGTTAGGTTTTGATACATTTTATTTTAATTTTTTTTCTTCTTTTGTTTAAGTCTGAGTACGAACTCCAACAGTCGGATCACTCCATGGCAGTTATTTGGAAACAAATATCGTTTTATTTTTATTAAAAAGTCAAAAAAAGTTGTTTAGTAACACCTTTTTTTTTTTTGCTAGTTTAGGATATTTAATGGTTGGATTTGCTAGGGCTGACCTCGTCCTATTACTCCGAGGAGGCTAATTTACCTTATCTATTTATATGTTTCATACTTATTACATGAATTACCCTTGTTTTAAAATTAGTTACACTGTCTACCTCATATGTTTTGTATTTTCTATAGGAAATTATCTTCTACTATATAATGAGGCTTCAAAATGGCTCAAAAATGAGCCGTCTAAGCTGTATGTATATCATGGTCCATTTTATTTAAAAAATAAATACGTAAAGAATTGTTAAAAAAATTTAAATTTGTTATATATATATTCAACATGGGGAATCAAACTCAACCAAATAAGAATAATATCTCCCATCTTAACCACATGAGTTATAAAAAATATTTGACCATAATTGAATAATATTTGTATTATATGTTATTATATGTGCAAAGTACGTACATTTACTAGTAACATTAACCACCTTTATTTTAAAAATAAAACATAAAACATAGTGGCGGGACGGTCCGTGTAATTATTTTGAAAATATGCTGGCTGTAATGCCTATGGAACATAGGGAAGGTTAATTTATTTAATTTATTCAAGAATTCTAGGGTTTGAATTCCATAAGTAAAATCGAATTCCTTAAATGTTTGGACTGGGATACAATTCAACCAAATTCGAGTCTCGACAAGGAACCGGAAGCCAATTTACTTATAACAATTATCATGTTTATGATGTTAAACATAGGTTTCATTAGGCCATCTCCAACCCATTCTCAAAAATTTCCTCAATTTGAGGACTCAACACGGAATATTCCTATATAATGCCATCCTCAAAAAAATTCATCTCCAACCCATCAATCCACAAATAATAAACAACCATTATTTATTTCTACAAAAATTTATTTTTTTTCACAACCATTTAATAAAATAAAATACATTATATTATTAATATTATTTACCGAGATAATATTATAATATTATAATATTATTTATATTTTTTAAATTTTTTATAATTTAAATATATTTTTTATAATATTTTATATACATTAACGTATAGATAATATTATAATATTATAATATTTTATATTATTTATATTATTTAATATTTTTATAATATCTATACAACACCAACTCACTTACTTTTTCATGGTGGGTCATCCCATAACTTTGATACTAATTTTAGTACATTTAGTTCATTTCAAGGAGGCTACGATGGAAATGGAGATAATTTACCGCCGTTCAAGAAGTGTCTTAGACTGTCTTAATTTGAATGCTATTGTATTTCTTTAAGCATTTTTTATTTCGATGTTGTTGTAATGTTTAGCTTTTAATTGCAAGTTGTTGTATTTTATTTGAGCATTTTTAATTTCAATGTTGTTGTAACGTGTAGACTTTTAATTTCAATATTATTGTTGGTTTCAATATTTTAAAATGTTTGATGTTATTATATTAATTTTTGTCAAATTGTTCAAATATTATTTTATTAATCAAATGAATATAATAAAAAATAATAATAAATATATTCAATAATAGATTCAATTTGAAGATCCCAACAAGAATATTTTAATCATATTATTATTATATTATTTATAATTATAAATTAAAAATTATGTTAAGTTAATTAAATTTAGTTTTAACTTATGTAGGATATACTAGTAATTAGGTACAACTTGGAGGACAAAATGGTCATGAATAGTGGATCCTCAAATTTGAGGATTTTCATTATCTCTCCTCAAATTTAGGAGAGAGACTCCAATCCTCAAAATTTTTGAGGATCCATCCTCAAATTGAGGACCGGTTGGAGCAATATTTTGAGGATTTTTTCTCAATTAGGTGTTTGAGGATTTGGGTTGGAGATGGCCTTACAAAGTTACATAACACAATATATCATAATCATATTGTGAAATCATATATATATATATATATATATATATATATATATATATATATATATATATTATTGTCATTGAAGTAAAAAAAATATTTAATATAAATAGTAGTTTAAATGTATTTTCAATTGACCAAACTTCAACTAGAAGGAAATGAAATTGACCAACACCTGAACTTGAACTCGAACCGGAAAAGTTTATAGGATTCAGATTTAGATTTGCATAAACCCCGATCTATTGTGACCTTCGAGTTTGGTACATTTTGTTCTTTTCCTTCGAGCTAGTTGTTCGGTAATTCCAAAAAAGTAACGCTATTTGTACCTCCAAATTCTCTCTCCAAACTATTCCTCCTTATGTGACAGTGAACGTGACATGTTAAATAATATTATGTCTCATCTAACATGGCAGCTGAGATAACACATTGTAACAAAAGAAATTAATTACCCAACTTTTGTTATGTTAGTATTAATATTAATGTTAATATTAATATTAATATTAATGTAAAATTTAATATTATTTTAATATAATATTAATTTTATTGTTAATATTAATATTTATTTTAAAATATATTATATCAGTTGCCATATCAACATGTCACGTCAGCTGACACGTAAGGAGGAATGACTTCGAGGGATAATTCTAAATTCTGCCAAGTCTATGATGTGATCGACTTTGTGTCTTATATATGATGCAAATATCTGATAATGTCCATTAGGAACTGTTTGGTTGTTTGTGAAATAGGAATATATGTAGCATTTGCTGACGTAAATGATGTTGCAACCATTTTAGTTACAAAAAATATTACAAAAAATCAATATTTATCATAATTTTGTTGTAGTAAATGACACAAATTATAGTAAAACAAATAATTACGTGGTGTAAGTACTAAAGTACAATATTTAGTAGCTATACTTGCATGCAACCAAACGACTTCTTAGCATCAATAAACATAAAGGGAGGAACTTAAAATTTTAAATTTTTTTTACTATAATTCTCGTTGCAGTAAATAACACAAAGTGTTGCAGTAAATAACACAAAGTTTAGTAAAGCAAATACTATAAGTTGTCTAAATACTAAAGTTCAAGCTCTAGCAGTTATACTTCCACACAACCAAACAATTTTTTTATGTCAATAAAAAATAAAGGAACAACTTAGAGCCACAGTGAGAGAGCTTTTACGTGCCACATTTGGACTTTAGTCAAATTTTGTAGTATTTGATTGCAGTTGACACTTGTTTATACTTGAAAGTTACTATAAAGCTAAGAAACACTTCAGATTTGGAACGTGCCATATCTCTTATATATTAAATTCTGGACCCACAAAAATTAACTGTCCTTACCAAACGGGAAGGAAAATAAAGCGAAAAAGAGAGAGAAAGTCTTATCAAATATGGAAGAAAAATAAATAGGACAAAAATAGAGAAAAAAGAGAGAGGTTAATTTGGAGTGTGCCAATATCAAGGGGACTCATGAACTAGTAATTTATATAATTTTCAATAATTTGGAGTCAGGGCAGAAAATTGAACGAACAAGTTCGTACAAAAAGTGTTCAAATTCGGTTCGATCAAACTATCAAACGAGTTTTAATCGAGCCGACATAATGTCGAGCCTAATAATAATGTTTGAATTCGGTTATATGACATATTCGAAAGGATCGAGTTCGACTCAATTTAGTTCGCGAGATCGGACATAGTCCGAGCTAAGGTCGACCCAGTATTTAAAGTCTGTCGCTTTCAGTCTTCAAAGCGTTCGTCGATTCCAATCTCTAAAGTGTTCGCCGCTTCCGGTCTCCAAAGCTTCTGTCGCTTCCGGTCTGAGGGTTCGTATATGAAAGAAAGAGGAATAATATGACAGATGGATGGTAGAGATTCCAGGAATTATTTGATCCGTTGGTTTGGAGTTGAGAAAAAATTGAGAGGGAGATTTTTTAATTAAAAATTTATAAAATTTGAAAAAAAAAAAAAATTCTAAAAGTCATAGAGCTTAGTTATAGTAAGAGAATAGGTGTAATAATAATCAAAGAAAAGTAATCGGATCGGTCCACGGAATATTATGGCCTCGTTTGTTTCACGGAAGTAAGGGTGCGTTTGATTGCAAAGTGGAAAATACGTGGAAAAGAAATTAATTCTATGGAATAATTTTCCTAGGAAAAAAATTTCATGGAATTTTAAAAAAAAATCATGGAAAACTAATTTGGGTGTTTGATTGCCATTATTTTCCACGAAAAATAGTTATTTTCCATGAAAAATAATATTTTTCTATGTGTTGGACAAGTTTCATTTTCCACCATTTTAGATGAAAATATGGAAAATGATAGTTTTTTGGAAAATAATTCCATGGAAAATATAAGCTATCAAACACTACAATTGGTGGAAAATTTATGATGGAAATATTTTCCATGGAAAAAAAGCCCAATCAAACACATGCAAAATTAATTCCTTTGTACTTTCCATGGGAATGAGAAAGTAGAATTCATGTCACATTTTTTTTTTTTGGTAAAACAAAGAAACCACCTAGGAAAGACTATTTGATTTTATTTCCAGTGTTTGGTTGGTGCAAGAAAGAAAAGCAAAAATATATCAATGTTCCAATAATATCCTTACATTTTAAAATAAAAATGACATTATGAAAATTCAAAGGGACCAGAATACGAGGAGTTAATGGTAAAATAAGCAATAACACATGGTTAGTTTTGTCATAATTTTTTGTAATAAATGTTGGAAAAGGAGAAAGGAAAATCAATCCCATGGGTTATGAGTGGAACCATATTCCCTCTCATTTTTTCTCTTGTCAGGAAATTGATTTTTAAATTTGTGGCTACCAAACAAAGAAAAGAAATAACTTTTCTTTTCTAGTTCCTTAAATCCGTGAACCAAACGATGCCTAAGAGTCATAGGATTGGGAGAATTGCCTCATCTAATACAAGCATGGTCAAGATTAGGAGTCATAGGTTTGGGAGAAGTGCCTCATCTAATACAAGCATGGTTCATGGAAGACTATGAGCTATAGGAGTTGGTAGTACTAGGAATCATAGACTCATAGGACTCCAAAGAGATGGTGGGGACCCAGAAGTGTCTAACTAGCTTTCAGGGCCGGGCCTGAGGTTTAGTAGGCCCGGGGCAAAAAAAAAGTTTTTTGCCCTTTTTTTTTTCGTAAACGATATTTTTTTCAAGGAATAAATTTTATTGATAGTGATGAAACTACAAATAGGTACATAAAAAATAAAAAAATATGGTCAAATTAGGAGACATAACAAATATAGCAATATAAAAGTTAAATCATTTTTTCCCCGTTTTTTAGTAGATCTTCTAATCCATATTCCTTAGAACCAATACAACAATAAAAATTAAACCACTTTCTTCCACTTTAAAGATAGAAGAAGAGGGAATCTTGTATCAATTTGAGACGGATTAATTTACGAACGTTTATATACTATTATTCAGAAGAAGCAGCAGTTGTGTGCATTTATATACTATCCTAGTTGAGTTTTACAAATAAATATTTCCCATGATGCACCTTCTTTTTTTGCACCAAAATCAAACTCTTGTCCAGTCCAAACACCTTGTATGAACAAAGCCAAGTTTTGATATTGGACAAGATAGCTTCAATCTTGATTTACATAACGTACCCCTATTAGGATATAATGTAATGACATATACCTTATTTGACAAACCTTCTCTGGATTTTCCCATCTACATGTTCTTCAAGTTGTTGCTTTTAAAATCAAATTTCTTATCCTGGTTTTATAAATTATCACTTTTGTCAAATTTAGTCATTGTAGATTGCTATCTAAACTTGCTAACCAATCTCTATGACATTAATATAACATTTACTTGATTAAAACATAATCTCTATTAACAAAATCTCTATCACACATTTTATCAAGCAGAAAAATGATAAAGGCGTAGATTGAAGAAAAGAAAGAAGAAAGCTTGAGGCACTAGAGCAAGGAAACAGTGCTTCTACCGGATGATTCTCGCGTGCTACCCAACGTCGAAACCGGCCCACCATCAACGCCTCCGGGCCTCCCTGCCAGTGCAGCCACCGTAGCCTGGATTTCCTCTGCCTTGTCGTTGTCAAGAAATATAAGAAAAAAGAATAAAAGGTGAGATGAATCCCTCACTTACCAATGTCTTGAATATATATGAGAACATTGGAAGAATCGATTCTTTTCTCTCTCGAAATCTTCAACTCTCATAAGAAGGACACTCGCGTCAATTCTTTTTTTCCTCCTTCCGTTTGGGCTTCTGTGTTGGAAATGGACAGTGAACCTGTGTTAATAACACACATAAATGCAAATATAAATGCGCTCCCTTCCATCTGGGCCTCAGGAGCGGATAGTTAATCACACATATAAATGCGCTTACCTTCCATTTGGACCTCAGGAGCGGATTTATTAAATGGTGCACTCTCTTCCATTTGATTAATCCCTCACATAAATGCAAATACAAATGCCTACTAAACCCAAACTCCCGATTAATGGTGCCCTCCCTTCCAATTGGGCCCTGGGCTGTAGCCCAGGCTGCCCTGCGCCAGGGCCGGGCCTGCTAGCTTTGAATTGGCATGACTTGCTTGTCCACCATATACTAGAAAAATATATTGCATATACTAGGAAAAACTATAATACGAAAAATCGAACCGAGTTCGAGTCCGTTCGCGAACAAGATCGAGTCAAGCAGCCTTGATCGAACTCGATTCGACCACTTCCTCGAACAAAAAAAATTAATCGAACTCGGTACTGACAGGTCCACGAACGAATTTCGAATCGAGCTTGGACCAAACGTGAGCTGTTTGAATTTTTTTTACAGCCCTATTTGGAGTGTCTGGATGTTCTTACAATTCCTCGTTATGTTATGTATTAGGGGGCCGGCCCATTATTTTCGGTACGTACATGGGTTTAACCGGCCCAAGAATAAACACCACTGACCCAATCTTAGGGTTTCCTTCCACTTTCCCTTTCTCGTCTTCTTCCTCTAGCGGAGTCATCAGCAGCGAAAAAATCGGTGAATTCCTTTTACATCCTCTCTCTCTTCTTCTTCTTCTTCTTCTTCTTCTTCTTCTTCTTCTGTTTTTGTTTGCTTCCAAGTTACGGAAACCCTAAGATTTGTGTTTCTCTCCATCGCCGAAGACCAAGAACACGTTCATTGATCTGTTCAAACTGACAATTACAGCTGTGAATCTATGGCTGGGGTTGATTTCGGTTGAAGAACTCTTTCGGCAAGTATCCGGCTCAGAGTCTTCGTGTCGGCGTTTGGTAGCAGTAGCTAGCCGATTCGGAATTGTGAGTTCTCTAAGTACTCCGCCGCGAAAAATTTCGGAAGTTCTCTTAGTTTTGCAAATGTAGAAAGTAGAACTCATATTGTCGTTAGATTTAGGTCTGGTTTAGACGTAAGCACGCGATCAGTTGGAGGCGAAAACATCACGGATTTAGAAATCCGTCTTCTGCAATGAACCAAACGGACTGCTATGTATTTAGCCCTACGATTTTTGATCCTTTACTCGAGGAAGCGATTCGTTGGGAAACACTTGCTAACATTTTTTCTTGTTCTACAGTTGAAACTTGTATTCTGCATTACATTATTTATTAGGAAAAGTAAAAAATTCGTGTGGTCGAGTCTTCAACAAGATTATTTGAGGAGCTTCCGGATGTAAAGTTACCGTGCGAGGGCTATTTTCAGGAGGAAAGTATGCCACTTATAGAAGGAAAGTATGTGTTGCTTAAGGTAGTCAAAGGCACAAGACTACTTAAGACACGCGTCCGAGGGAAACAAAGTGTAAAAATAAAAAATAATAAAAGTATACATATATAAACAAATTAGTAATGTAAAAAATAAAATCAAATAACATATTAAAACCAACAAAAATATGTTAAAAGATAACCAAGTGAACTAGTAGAGCAACAGTAACAACCGACATAACTAACAAGAACTTGTATTCTTTCTACCACGTTTTTAGTAAATTTAGTTTTTCAAGTTCAACTGTAGTCAACTTTGACAACTGTGGAAAGGGTTACCCTTTTTCCACTTGTACGAGGTAAGGGCCATCTCCATGTCTTAAAGTCTTTTGTAAATAAAAAAAGAAAAAGAAAAAACACGCACACATGGCACGCCTTTTCTTGGTTGCGCCTTGCTGAAAGGTGCGCCTTGGGTGCGATCGGGGAAAGGCAACTTGCCTAGTGAGGTGCGAGGAGCGCCTTTGACTACCATGGTGTTATTGGCTACTAGTCCAAGCCCATCACTCTGGAACTATGCAGGGGAATTTATCATCTTCTTTTGTTTGTTTTTATGCAACCTGTGAGATAGCACGTGTCAGCATATCATTCATTTACTAAATCTTCCAATCCTTTGGTTTTTCTGTCCTGTTCATTGTCGACTTCTATATAAATCTATCCTTACATTAGGATTGTCTCGTGTTTGATGTAATATAGTGATAACCGTTAAGATATTATCGCATTGTTGGATTTTTTTGGTATGATTCTGTCCATTAGATGGTGATGACCAACGCATACCATATTTTTGTCCTTATTGATATGTAATTCTTCACCTGGGAATAAAATGGTGATAAAAATGTAGGTCTAAAAGAATGGATCCTCCCTGATATCCATTGAGCGGAAGATGCTTTCCTGATATCCCCATACCTAGATAAGAATACGACGATGGATTTGTCATTATCAAAGAACGGATCCACATAGCCATTGTGAGTTGGAGAGGGGCATGTGCGATGACTCCGTCTCTAAGAGAAGGACATTGGATAAAAGACACCTTGAACTAAAGACTGGCAACTAGTCTGAAATGTGAACCTAGACTACTTGTTAGCATAAGTGGTAATGAATATAATATTGATGAACTGATAGTAAATATGACATATTGCTTCAGTTATGAAGTCAATCATAAAAAACTATTTATGGAGATCACTCTGGAGAATGTTTGTGCTTTTCCTTTAAGTATTAACACCTGATGGAGTTTTCTTTCTGTCTGTCTGTTTGCATATAGTTTTAGTAAAATGAGATTAGAGCATGGACAAGTCGGAAGTATAAACCAAAGTTCAGAAATTTATCTTTGATATCGGTTTCGGACCCTTCCTATGATTTTCGAATTTGGTAGTTTCGGAGGGTTTCAAGGGTTTTGAATTGGTCATTCTGGTAGGGCTTTCTCACTATCAGTTTGGTCGATATTTAAAACTAGAAACATGTAATACAAAGAAGCTTTAGGATCATAAGTAGTTGGAGGAAAATAAAAGACAATATATGAAGTGTTATATAGCAAGATTATAGTATTCACATTCATAGCCAGGAGAACGACATATCATTTAAATAACGCCTCATTGGTGCATCTATTGGTCCCTTGTACATGTCCAAATTATTGTGGATGACTTGCTTTCATCTATTCATTTGATTCCACCACCAAGTCCCTTAGGTACTCATTTCAAATATTAACTTTTATGTTTTGATCCATCTTATCCCTCTCATTTGAGCTAAGCTTATTTTTTCCTACATGTTTCTTTTCCATAAAACATTGAAACCCATAAAGCATGATTGGTCTTATGGTCAACTTATTGATTTTCCATTCAATTGAAAAGGTATTCCATGATCACAAAGCACTCTAGATGTGCTTCTGCACTTTAGAAGTCCTGCTTTATGTGTATGAAATTCCTCGTTAAATCACTTTCTTCTCTATCATAATGAATGCTCAAACCCTAAATAGCAAAGGCTATAACTCTTATTTATCTATGGGCCACAATATGAAGTAGTTTTTTTGTCTTTCAGCTAATTTGCAACTAAATGCATGAACTAGGCACTTTTGCAACTAAATACTATGAACTATTCTTATTAGCAACTAAATACCATAGACTTTATTTTTGCAACTAAATACCATAAACTATTGTCTATGTTGCAAATGAATATGTCGAAAAGTCAATTTGGCCTGCCCTGCCTTTCCATGTGGGTGGCTGAGTGTAGAGGTAGGCAGTGACAGGTTAAGAGTATTGGGGGGCGAGGTGTGGGGGAGGGGTGCAGGAGGCGTGAAACCAGTGGTAGGGGAGGGGTTCGGGGAAGGGGGTTGAGGCGGCCATCGGGTGTGAAGGAAGGCGGGACGTAGGGGAGGAGCACGGGAAGTGGGAGAGGTGGAGGAGGAAGAAGAAGGGATGGGGTATGGAAGGATGAGAATTTGCAATTGTTGAGAGGCAAAATTGTCTAAAAATTACAGTGACCATCGATTTTGGCTGTAAACTAATGGAGGGTAGCAAGTTGCAAACTTTTTGGAAGTTCGTGGTATTTAGTTGCTAATAAAAATATTCATAGTATTTTGTTGCAAAATGTGATAGTTCGTGGTATTTTGTAATGTTATTTGCTAAAGTTATTTCATTCATCTTGACTTTTCGATAAAGTTACCTTTCATATGCTTTGTCTTTATCATGCTAGTTGTAAATCATTTAAGTTGTAAAGATTCTAATCATTCTATCCATATTTTATTTTTCAATCCAACTATTCTCCGATCCCATCAACTAAACAATACGCAAGCAAACAATTCATGAAAACCCTTATTGGTTTGACTCTTAAGTTCATTTGTAACTAGTGCAAATTAAGAGGTAAAAGACTTATTGATTTGAAGACTGTTCTTTTATGCAATGTCTTCTTTTCACCACAACTGGACCGAGTATTTGAAGATCATGCCACCAGTTTCTTCTAGAGAAATAAAAAATAGGTCTTTCTTTACTGGTGTTGTCAAGGGGTGTTTTTCCTTGTACTTTATTGGGGGTGATTCCAGTGTTCAATACACTATGCCTCAAGATTTAAATAGTGATGATAGCAGGGCAGGTGAATTATTATGAAATCAACATGCTTGATCTCCTAAATTCCTCGAAATATTTCGGTTATAGTTTTCTTTTTAAATAAAAAGGGGAGGATTCATGTGATAATGGTTGGGAAAATGGGGGGTGGGGTGGGGTGGGGTGGGTGGAATGAATCTGCTGTAACATCTTCATTAATTAATTTGAAAAATCATTTCAATCAGTTGTGTCTGGAGGGGTCTAGACAGTGGATAAATTATCCATTTTGAATCAAGGAGGACATATTCCACTGTTTGATGCAGCTTGGGAGATGAATCTAGATTGACAAAACAAATTGAAGCTAAGATAACCAGATTGAAAAAAAGATCAACATACTTGAAGATTTTAACCTCTTGCTAATATATACCGTGTAGTCTCTTCTGCATATCAGTAAATTTATACCTTTGATAAGTTCCCTGATCTTCAATTTCCTGCTTTACATTTCCTTGCAGTAGTTATTTAATTTGTTATTCCTTCAATAGATGTTTCCTTCAATAAATTATCCATTTTGAATCGAGGAGGACCTATTCCACTGTTTGATGCAGCTTGGGAGATCAATCTAGATTGACAAAACAAATTGAAGCTAAGATAACCAGGTTGAAAAGAAGGTCAACATACTTCAAGATTTTATCCTCTTTCTAATAAATACCTAGTAGTCCCTTCTTCTGCATATCAGTAAATTTATACCTTTGATAAGTTCCCTGTCCCTGATCTTCTATTTCCTGTTTTACATTTCCTTGCAGTAGTTATTTAATTTGTTATTCCTTCAATAGATGCTTCCAGGCCATCATGATTTATCATCAAAGTTAGCTTCGTCGATATTATATATTAGTTCTGGACCAAATCGTCTCTTGCTTTTGCTCTATCTCCTAATTTCCGCGTAATCTATCGACAAGTGACAGTTTTCATGTTCTCATCTTGTGGGTTGTTTTCTTTAAGCAGGTGCAATGGCTTCAGCATCATATCTTCCTGCCACCACTGATTCATTAGCACAGGCCTTGGCGGCTAAAGATCCTTCTGAATCCATCTCGATTTTATACCTTATACTTGAAGACCCTTCAAAGTCCCCAGAAGCACTTCGCATCAAAGAGCAGGCAATCTCCAACCTTTCGGAACTCCTCGCACAAGAAAAGAAAGGTGAGGAGCTAAGAAGCCTTCTGACCAAACTGCGACCTTTCTTCTTCGTAATCCCCAAGGCGAAGACTGCAAAAATTGTGAGGGGAATAATGGATGCGGTTGCCAAGATACCAGAGACATCTGACCTACAAATATCTCTCTGCAAGGAAATGGTGGAATGGACCCGTGCTGAGAAGCGCACATTCCTTAGACAACGAGTGGAGGCTCGACTTGCAGCTCTTCTGATGGAGAGCAAAGAGTACACTGAAGCCCTAACCCTTCTCTCCAGCCTGATAAAAGAAGTCAGAAGATTGGATGACAAACTGCTTCTGGTGGACATTGATCTTTTAGAGAGTAAGCTCCACTTCTCTTTGAGAAATCTGCCCAAAGCAAAAGCTGCACTAACTGCAGCAAGAACAGCTGCCAATGCCATCTACGTTCCCCCAGCGCAGCAGGGCACAATAGATTTACAGAGTGGTATCCTTCATGCCGAAGAGAAAGACTACAAGACAGCATACAGCTACTTCTTTGAAGCATTCGAAGCCTTCAATGCTCTCGAGGATCCTCGGGCAGTCTTTAGCCTCAAATACATGCTCTTGTGCAAGATTATGGTTAGCCAGGCTGATGATGTTGCAGGAATCATCTCTTCCAAGGCTGGCTTGCTCTATGTTGGTCCAGATCTGGATGCTATGAAAGCTGTTGCAGATGCACACTCCAAAAGATCTCTGAGGTTCTTTGAGACTGCTCTAAGAGATTACAAGGCCCAGTTGGAGGAGGATCCGATTGTTCATAGGCACCTTTCATCTCTGTATGACACCCTTCTGGAGCAGAACCTGTGCAAGTTGATTGAACCCTACTCAAGAGTGGAGATTGCTCATGTCGCTGAGATGATAGAGTTGCCAATGGACCACGTGGAGAAAAAGCTGTCTCAGATGATACTACACAAGAAGTTTGCAGGGACACTGGATCAGGGTGCTGGCTGTCTTATTATCTTTGACGACCCCAAGACGGATGCCATCTTCCCTGCAACGCTAGAGACGATATCCAATATTGGCAAGGTTGTAGATAGCCTCTATGTGAGGTCGGCTCGCATAATGGCCTAAGATCTGCTGCTGATTATTCGCTCATATAACCATGGGCCGGGCAGCTTGAACTGATTTGCTTTGTGCTAGCGTTTTAGGGGTATAACTTGATGCAACACTCGAGCGACAACTTGATGCAACACTCGAGCGACGCAGTAGACATATTCTCTCTTATGTCAGACATATCTCGTATTAGAAATTTTTTTTTTTGGTGAAGTGCTCCTGCAATGACACTGTTGTTTGTCATTGATAAACTAAATTTCGAGGACAATTGTTCAGTCGCTTGAGAATGAGACTTGTTGGTCATGGTTTCTTTATATGTAGTCTCTCTGATCACTAAGCTGTTTCATACAGAAATCTTGTGTGTTGGCAGCTATTTGTGGTTAAGAGGACCGACAATCATGATTTGATTGATATTTTGGCAGGTTTTATTGTAGTTGGTACACACCATACATGCTTGGACACCATCTAATGAGTAGCATACATAGATTGCTATTTGTTATAATGTGAGTTGGGTACTTCGTTTTGGTTGATGACAACTGTGGCGAACATGCTTATGTTTCCTCCCTATCTTCTGCTTTCTGAAGTTGTAAATGATGTTATAGCGTTGAAACTATTATGATCGAAGCATATTCTCATGTAATTTGAAAATTATTGTGACTTAAGCAGCATGCTCCTGTGTAATTGGAAAGAATTTTAGAGTTGAGTTATTGCTGATTATATTTCACGTCTTTTTGGAACTTGCAACAGGCTCTTGAAAGTTTTCGGACACAAGCGAATGGGGGCCCTAAATGCACGTGGACACCTTTTGTATCTTTACTGATTAATTTGGTGAAACGAGATTAAGTAAATGGTGATCCTTATTTGAAGAGAGCATCAAATTGTACAATGGGGTTTCACTTCAGCATAATGGTTTGTTCTTTCTCTGTCTGTCGAACTTTATTCTCGAAAAGCAAAGCATGCTTAGGCTTAATGAGAGCTGGTCTTAAAAAGGAAGGGAATTACTAGGTGCACTATATTTTTGATAGGGGCATCACAATTTTGGCAGATCTGGATATGTACAAGACTTTTAAAATTTTGACGGTCCTTGTTATATCTTGGAGTGTCAAAAATTTTGTAGACTTGTAGAAAAAGAAGTTTGTTTTTAGACTTTTCAAAATTTTGGTAGTATTAAATATGTACGAAAATGTCAAAATTTTGATCGTCCTCTAATTTCTTTGCTTCAGGATTGCAAAATTTTGACAGGTACATATCCATGACTACCAAATTTTTAGTAGTCCTGCAAAAAAAAAATGCAAATTTTTTGATGTCGCCTATCAAAAAAATTAGTATCCCTAATAATTCCCTGCATTAAAGCAATAGCCTTGTGAGTGGTAGACTAGTAGAGTTGCATCAAGCAATAGAATACAAACTCTTCTCCGACTAACTTAGTTCAATAATTACTCCCCAAAAAAATAGATTCTAATTTCGACATGTCGACGGTATGCTCCGGTATACCGACGGTATACCGTTTTGTTTATTACAAAAACATTCTGTGACACAAATCGGTATACCGACGGTATACTGGGTTTCGAAATTTGATTTTTGAATGGCAAAAACTAACATTAATGGCAGCATTAAATGCTCCTAACGGATATTAATATGATCTTTACTGTTCGACCGGCATACCGGCATATACCGACGGTATGCCGGTCCATACCGACGGTATACCGGTCAGGCTGTATCCAGGAGCATTAAATGCTACATACTCTTGGTTTATCTATAAATGAAAGCCTTCTCTCTCTTGAAGGCTTCATTCACTCTTGCCATAAATTTTCCATAACTAAAGTTGCAATTGAGTTTAAGGGGTGAACCAATTCGACACAGGGGACTGACCATGTAGGATACAAAAGGATAGAACATACATATATGTAAATAACTGATAAACTGAACATATCTAATGAAACATGAAAACATGATTTCATTTTGAAACCAAACACTGAATTCGAACCCAATACAAATCATGAAAACCAAATTTCAAAACAAACTGAACTCTGGTGAATCATACAAAGACTCATTTAAAACCTAGGATTCGAATTGAACATTTTGAAACCAATTTGAAAACAGTTTTAAATAGATATCAACATGTATCAGTAAATCGTGCAAACACTGAAAATCCAAATTTCGAATATTAAAACCATGTGAAAACCTAAAACAGTTCCTAACAAAGAAGAGTCACATGTGTACAAGTGTCTTAGTGTAGATTTCGTGTCCAAAAATTTGACACGAACGTGTCCTGACAAAGAGAACGCACATAGACACTTAAAACGTGCAAGCAGCCTCGTGCACATGTGCCAGTCGGTCCAGGACACGACACACGACACGAGACACCTCGTGGATCCAACAAATAGAATATGATCCAACAAATAGAATAGGCACAACCAACAAGTATCCAAATAACCAAGTCTACACCAAATAACAAAGTCTACAACCAAATAACCAAAGTCTACACACAACCAACAAATAGAATAGGATCCAACAAATAGGATCCAAACATCCAAGTCTACACAACCAACAAATATCCAAGTCACAAACAAATGATCAAACAAACACAAAGAAACAGTCCTAACTAGGACTACTAGGGATCTGGTGCAGGAGGGGCACCGCCGCGACGAGCACAGGTGACAATGACCGATAGGCTGAGATTGGTGACAGATTCGATGGTCCAGAGCAGTGATAGACTGTTATCTACCATGGATTCATACAACCAGCGACTTACAGTGTTGGAGCGTGCTGGTCCTCCGGGTGCGCCTTCATCGTCGTCCAGAGGCTCGTCGCAGAAATAGTTTAGAGTTGTGCACTTCCGACCTTCGACCCCGACATTCGACCCCGGAGGAGGAGGAGGGATCGGGAGGGGGGAGGAGGAGGGTTGGGAAGAGGAGGAGGAGGGTCGACCGGAGGAGGAGGAGGATCGGCGGGAGGAGAAGGGGGGTCGTGAGGAGGTGGAGGAGGACCGGCGGGAGGGGGGGTCGGGAGGGGAGCGGGAGGAGGAGGAGGATCGGCGGGAGGAGGAGGCGGAGGGGAGAGCGGGGGGGGGGTCGGGGGGGGGGGGGTCGGAAGGGGAGCGGGAGGAGGAAGAGGAGGGTCGACGGGAGGAGGAGGAGAAAGGTCGGCGGGAGGAGTGGAAGGGTCGGGTGGAGGAGGAGGAGGAGGAGGAGGAGGAGGAGGCTCGGCGGGAGGAGGAGGAGGGGGCGGGTCAGGTGGAGGAGGAAGAGGAGGAGGAGGCTCGGCGGGAGGAGGAGGAGGAAGGGGGTCGGGAGGGGGGTGGGGGTGTGCTGAGCAGTTCGGGGGAAGGGAGGGGAGGGGTAGAATAGGAAAAAAAAATTATTTTTGGGATGTGCTTAGTATGTGGTGGGGTGCGGATAGCCGCACCCATAAAAAATTTTGAATGAAATATTTTACGAAAATTTGTGCACGCACGAGGCTGAAAAATCATTTTTATTGTATTGAATAACTGCAGCGGAATACAACTTTTTCAGTACAATTTTGAAATATGCTTACGAGCGAATATTTCATCTCGACAGGCGGGTCCCTACCCACGGAGTCGCGGCAGGCATGACGGATCCGGAGGGGGTAGTGATGGAGAAAGTGATCAACTTCGCGCTCGTGTACACCGTGTACGCGACTGCCGCGGACCCGAAGAAGGGATTGCTCAGCACGGTCGTGCCCGTCGCGATCGGGTTCATCGTGGGCGCCAACATCCTGGCGGCAGGCCCCTTCAGCGGCGGCTCGATGAACCCGGCCTGGTCCTTCGGGCCCGCGGTGGCCGCCGGGGATTTCTCCGGGAACTGGGTCTACTGGGTCGGGCCGCTCATGGGGGCGCGTTGGCCGGGCTGGTCTACGGGGATGTCTTCATTGGGTCCTATGAGCCAGTTGCCCAGGAATATCCTAAGAGGAGGAAGTACGTACGTACGTACGTACGTACGTACTGCTGGTCGTGTTGTTATTTGGAGTTCGTCATTGTTTTGTATGTTTCTTGTGCTTTTGGCTAGGGGTGAGCATTATTCGGTTTTGGACCGAAAATCGACCCGAACCGAACCGAATAAGAGGTTCGGTTCGGTTTTAAAAAAAAATCGGTTCGGTTTCGGTTTTGAAAATACTAAATTTTCTTATTCGGTTTCGGTTTCGGTTTTGGGTTTCGGTTTCGGACCAAAACCGAAAACCGAATAAGAAATTTTAATTTATATATATATATGTGTGTGTGTGTGTATACTATATATATAAGTATTAATATATATAGGTATATACTAAATATATATAGGTATATACTAAATATGTCTATGTATATTTAGTTACTATATATATTAACAAAAAAAAGCTCAAAAAAATAAAAATATGAATAAACCGAATAAACCGAAAACCGAACCGATTTAATTCGGTTCGGTTTAATTCGGTTTTGGGCCAATTCGGTTCGGTTTCGGTTTTGTTTATTCGGTTTCGGTCCAATTCGGTTTTTGGGTTATTCGGTTCGGTTTAAACCGAATAAACCGAATGCTCACCCCTACTTTTGGCTGCCATTCCTGATTGCTTGCTGCTTCTTGATCTAAGAAATTAGTGTGCTTGCTACTTTGTTTTCATATGCACTTGTTTGAGTTGCATGTTACATACGGAAGTGCTACATTGTCCACGATTTGTAACAACGGACGTGACCGTCGGCAGACGTGACAGTCGGTCATTAGTCTCCTGATTCGAGTGGAATCTGAAAATAGAAAGGAAGGTCAATGGTCGGCCGCCACGTCGGTCGACGATCACCTCCACGGTTATATACCGCACAAAAATATCGTTTTCGTTATTCATATCATCTACTCTTACCTCACCTTATCCTACGTGACTGAAAAATCTCAAATTCCTTCATAGTTTGTGTTAAAATGTGCGTGGAGGAACTAAAAAAATTTGAGCTAGACTCAGTTTAACAGCATAAGAGAGAGAGAGGAGGGAATCATATATATATATATATATATATATATATATATATATATATATATATATATATATATATATATATATAAAAAAAAATATATATATATATATATATATATATATATATATATATATATATATTTGGAAAAAGGGTAAATTTTATTCCACTATCATCGCAATAAGGTTACAACATAGAGATACATTCCCAACTCAGGAGGACATTACTAGTACATCCGACTCAATGTTTTGAAGGATTCCCACTGGTGTAGTGGACAGGCCCTCAAAAATGCGCCGGTTCCTCTCCTTCCAGACATGCCAAACCGAGGCAGCAAGTCTCAATCTAGCACGTCTGGCCCAGCTCTGCTCCTGGCCCCTGCAATCACCAATCCACTTAAGGATTTCTCTGAAGTCCCGCTCCCTTCCAACCCCTCCCAAGTGTCTCCGGCTCTGCTCTGCCCAGATGCTCCACGTCACATGGCACTGAAAGAACAGATGCCCAATGGACTCATTCTCTATCTCACATAAAACACACTTAGGGTCAGGGACAGGGACCCCGAACCGAAGTAGTCGGTCCCTAGTGAGTAACCGGCCCAGCACCAGTTTATAGGCAGACAGTTGCATCTTCCTGGCAAGCCCCTTCCCCCAGACAAAGTCGTACTCCTCAATATCATCGAAGTGGGGGCGAACAAGGTCGTAGCAGCTGCTGAACCTGAACTCCCCCGCACCCTCCGAGCGGCCGGGAGGGGCCCAAATCCAGACATCAGACAGTGCCGTAGGAGTGATCTGCACCTGTCTGATCTCCTCACCTAACTGAGCAGTGAAACGATACTCCTCTGGCCTCCAGACTCCACCACGGATGATGTGCCTACAAGTCAGACCTCTGTACGCCACACCGTCCCTCTGGGGACCCAGAATCTCCAGGAGAGACTGACCTGAAATCCACGGATCGAGCCAAAGGTCCGTCTCCCCTCCCTCCCTCATCCTCCTCCGCATAGCCGTCCGAAGTACAGGACGGTTCCTCAGGATATGCTTGAAAGACACAGAGAAGTTGTTGTCAATTGCACATACCCAGAAGTTCCTGCCCCGGAGATACCGACTAGTCATCCAGGCCGACCATAGAGAATCACCCTGAAGGAACCTCCATGCCAGCTTGATCCCCGCCGCCTCCCTGACAGATACAAGGGATCGCAGACCCACACCTCCCTCCTTCCTGGGCCGACAGAGCTGCTCCCAAGAGATGGCATGAACCCCCCATGCCAAATGAACTTGGCACATATGCCCTCAATCTTTCTGATAGTGGCCAAAGAAACCATAATCGATTGGAGCCAGAACAGAGCAATAGCAGAAATAATCGATCGAACTAGCTCAATACGTCCTCCAAACGATAGGCCAGCCGCCTGCCAGCCCTCTACCCTCCTCTGAGCAAAATCCACCAGACTCTGACAATCTCGGTCCTTCGTGTAGTTGATGGAAAGGGGCACCCCCAGATATTTCACCGGGAGGTCCCCCTTTTCCACCCCAAGCTCCAGGGCCCGCTCCTCCTTCAAAGTGCATGAGTCGCTGAAGTAAACTTTGCTCTTGTCCCTGTTTAACCGAAGGCCCGATAGCTGTCCGAACTCTTCCATCACCGCCGCAAGCTCCCTCATCCCTCGCATGGAAGGCCTCAACAAGACCAATAGGTCATCCGCATATATGAGATGAGAGACCACCGGAGAGACCTTGCTGTATATCGGTACAATCCTCTCCCGATGCACCGCGATGTCCATCAAACATGTGAAATACTCCATCACAAGGGTGAATAGGTAGGGGGAAAGCGGGTCCCCCTGCCGAAGCCCCCTGCTGCTGCCGAAGAACCCGTAAGGAATACCCTGAATGAGGACCGAGAAAGTAGGAGAGGTGATGCACTCTCTGACTCTATCCACCCATGTCTCGGAGAATCCCATCGCACCCATCAAATGACATAGGAAGTCCCTGTTGACGGTGTCGTAGGCTTTCCTCAGGTCGAGCTTCACACAGGCCTTCATCCCTCCAGGCTTGTGGAACTCCCGAATCAGCTCATGGGCCAGCAGGCTATGCTCCGCAATAGACCGCCCCTTGATGAAGGCCGCCTGATTCCGAGAGACCAGGCCCTGCATAGCATCCTCCATCCTCCTGCACATAAGATGAGTAATTATTTTATACAAATAATTACAGCAGGCAATCGGTCGAAAGTCAGCAAGAGAAGTCGCCCCTCCTTCTTGGACACTAGCGTCAGGAAGGTGTGGTTCAGCTCCTTCAGGAGCTTGCCCGTATCAAAGAACTCCTGAACAGCCTCAAGGACCTGGACCTTGAGGAGACCCCAATGACGCTTGTAGAAGCCACTGGAGAACCCATCCGTCCCAGGGGCCTTAGAAGCATCAGCCTGCATCACAATCGCCTCCACCTCCGCCATCCGGATAGGAGCCATAAGAAGACTTTTGCCATACTCCGTAATCAACGTCTTCGTAGTCAGCTGCGAAAAACCCGAAGGATAGTCTCTGATGATAAAGCTCAGAGTAGAACCGGACAGCCTCCTCCTGGATAGCAACCTGGTCGGTCACAAGCCGTCCGTCCCTGCCAATCAGTCTCTGAATACGGTTCCGGTGCTGGCGAGCCCGGATGACATCATAGAAGAATTTGGTGCAGCGATCCCCATCCTTGAGCCAGGAGCATTTGGCCCGTTGGGCCGCACTAATCTCCTGCTGAAGCCGCAAGGTGTTGACCTCTGCAGCCAACTTCTTCTCTTTAGCCGCCATCTCCCCACTCATCATGTCGCCCTGAAGATCTGACTGCAGGTCTCTCAACTCCGCCTCCTTCTCCTGTAAGGAAGTCCGGAGAAGAGCCCTCACCCAGTCTCTGATGGCGCGTTTGGTCTTCTTCAGCCTGTGAACCATACAAAACTGGGCAGTGCTGACCGCCTCCTGGCCAAGTCCTTCCGCTACAGTCTCCTCATATCCAGCCGATAGGAACCAACTGTTGTCATACCGGAACGGACGGGCTCTCCATCTGGGGCTCTCCACGAAGCGCACCAGGATCGGCGAGTGGTCACTGGTCCCCGCAGGGAGCCCCTCAGCCACAGAGGAGAGGAATAGGCGGAACCAATCACTGTTTCCCAAAGCACGATCCAGCTGGCATGCCACCCTGCTCACCACCGCCTTGTTGTGCCAAGTCCATATGTGCCCTATCCTCTCCAGATCCCTGAGCCCGGACTGGAGCAAGCAAGACTGAAAATCTGAAAGGATCTGGTCCGGGACCGACCGCCCCCCCAGCTTATCTCCCCTGTATAGCGTAGCATTGAAGTCTCCCATAATAAGTAGGGGGAGATGACGATGCATCGCTAAAGAACTCAGCCTGATGATGTCCTGCCACAAGGTCTCCCGACGCCTCCTATCGTTGTGCCCGTAGACAGCTATATATATATATATATATATATATATATATATATATATATATATATATATATATATATATATATATATATATATATAAAAGACACTAGCCTAGCGGTAGTGCGGGGGACCATTCGAGCATTGATCTCGGGTTCGAATTTTTCCTGAACGGTTGGATGGTTTTGGACCACGGCTCGACGTGAAAAAAGGACACCTCAAAAATTAAAAATAATATATATATATATATATATATATATATATATATATATATATATATGAAAAATTCTTCAATACATCTCATGTAAAAATTTGTATCGATACATTCCAAATCTGAATCACTGGATGTTGATCCAATGCGTTCGTCCCCGGCAGGCAAATCTCGGATAACATCATTATTGCTCAAGAGATTATACATGCCATGAAAACCTTTCCCCAAAAGAACAATTCTTTCGCTCTCAAGATTGACATGTCTAAGGCCTACGACCGTCTGTCATGGAGCTTCATCAAATCAGTCCTTCACTGTCTGGGAATCAATGGGCACACTAACAATCTGATCATGGAATGCATCACAACTTCCTCATTCTCTATTCTTCTCAACGGTAGCCCGGAGGGATGGTTCAAACTAGGGAGAGGCATTCGGCAAGGTTGCCCGCTCTCCCCCTACATCTTCATTCTCTGCATGGAGGCTCTTTCCCGTCTTTTCTATTGCTATGAATGGGATGACATGTATCACGACATCCGCGTAAACAGGTATGAGCCATCCATCTCGCATCTCCTATTTGCTGACGATCTCATGATCTTTGGTCAAGCTTCCCCAGCCTCCTTGCATCAAGTTCACAGTATCCTCCATACTTTTTCCAAGTGGTCGGGCCAGAGAGTTAATTTCGAGAAATCGTGCATTCTCTTCAGTCGGCAAGTTGGGATCGAGGAACAACGTAGCCTGGCCTCTATTCTACATCTTAAGATTATGGGAATCGACGACAAATATCTTGGCCACCGCCTGTTGAAGTCG
The DNA here is from genome assembly GCA_029216955.1 of Iris pallida. Lineage (NCBI taxonomy): Eukaryota > Viridiplantae > Streptophyta > Magnoliopsida > Asparagales > Iridaceae > Iris > Iris pallida. The sequence continues at coordinate 24,925,534 of JANAVB010002199.1, read as the reverse complement.
AAGAAGCACCTGGAGACATACAACTTCCTAATAGACAAATACAAAACACGCCTCCGGGGTTGGAAAGTCAAACTTCTCTCACATGATGGCCGCAATGTGCTCATCAACTCAACCCTTAGCTCCATCCCTGTCTATTTCATGTCTGCCTACAAAATTTTCAAGGCCATAACAGCTCAAATATCGCTTGCGCAACGTAACTTCTGGTGGGGACATGAACCTGATGTTAGAAGAATGCATTTTCTCAAGTGGGATAAATTCACACAACCCAAACAGGAAGGCGAATTGGGATTCCGTAACCCTAAATGGGTCAACGACTCTCTTCTCGGCAAGCTCCTATGGCGATTCCTAGAGAGGCCTGACCAGCTATGGGCTCGGTTACTTAGAGGTGTGTACCTTCAAAACAAATCAATCTTGACTGCTTCTACGTCCAAACGCGCCTCACCGACATGGTCGAGTATCCTGGCGATCAGACAATCGATGGTGAATGGAGTTTGTTGGAAAATTAATGGCGGATGGGTGGACATCACATCTGAACCGTGGGTTCCCAAGCTTCCAGGATACAAAGTTTCGAACTTTGCTCAAACGCCAAATGGGCCGTGACTAGTCCGGGACCTTATGATCCCACACACCCGGCAATGGAATTCTCCGTTGATCAAACAACTTTTTTCCCCAACAGAAACAAGCTCGATTCTCGACATTAGCTTGAGGAACGGAGACGGACCGGACATACTGCTGTGGACCTATACTAAGAATGGTCGCTTCTCATCTAAATCCCTGTATGAAGCTATTAAGAGGAATGCTCCGAGCAGCTCGTCTTCTACGATTGACAAAGGCACCTGGCGCAATCTTTGGAAGATGAGAAATTTATCTCCCAGAATTCAGGTCTTCATATGGCGACTCTTGAACGAAGGCCTTCCCCTCCTATCTACGATTCACAAGAGGATCCCAGCCGTCAACAAACTTTGCCCATTCTGCCTCCTTCATGATGAGGATTACGACCATCTATTCATCCATTGCCAGACCGCCCGCGAAGCCTGGTTCGCCTGCCCTTTGGGCCTTCGTATCGACAGCCAATCCAACATCAAAACACTTCTCACAACGTGGTTGAATAACTCCTATGCCCATGAGGCTTTTGCTCTAGGCGCGGCACTCACTTGGGCGCTTTGGAAGGCCAGATGTGAATGTGCGTTCAACCATACTGCTCCGAACATCCAGGTGATTATCCAGAAAGCAGCCATCATACACGCCACCTACTCCCTGGATCTTCAGGCCAGCACAAGTGACCTGCACATGATGAGGTCAGATGTGGTCGACAATATTAAGTGGTCTCCGCCCCCGCCAACTCAATCAAGATAAATGTTGATGGCGCAACATCGCACTCCTCCATTGCAGCAACAGCAGTAGCGAGAGACTCGACCGGGGGCTTCCTTGCTGCATTATCATGGTCGTCTAATGAGCATCCTTCCTACGAGAGCCGTCTCCAAGCCGAGATGGAAGCTGTTCCATTAGGTTCCATGCTAGCTAAGAGATTGAGATGCGGATCCGCCATCATTGAAGGAGACTCCCTTACTGTCGTTAGAATGTTCAAAGGAGAAGCTAACCTGGTGCTGTGGAGATTACAAGATGTTTTTATCGATATTTCGAAAGAGCTGCAGGAACATAGCAATCTTTCGCTCCAGTATGTGCGTAGAACGGGGAACGAACCAGCTCATCTCCTGGCCAAGCGCACTCTTATCACAGCTACAAGTGGTAGCTATGAGTCTCCGCCTGAATGTATCATTCAAGCATTAGTTAATGATTCTTCGAGCATTGTACTCAGCTTTACAAGCTCCCCCCCATGATCAATAAAAGTTTCTGCCTTTACAATAATATATATATATATACCCCTTAGAAAATCTCCTAAAAAGTTTTCTCACTCTCGTCTGTAATTTAATGTTAATATTAATGTTAATGTTACTAAAATTAACATTAAACTTAACATTAAAATTAATATTAACATTAACATTAATATTAACATTAACATTAACATTAATATAAAAATAAAAATAAAAATAAAAATAAAAATAAAAAAATAATATCAACATTAACATTAACATTAATATTAACATTAATATTAACATTAACATTAATATTAACATTAAATTACGAATGAGAGTGAGGGAGATTTTTAGGGAATTTCTAAGGGGGACTTTTGATCCGCTCCATATATATATATATATTCTTTTTTTTCTGGCCCAACCAGTCCTAAGTGACCGAAAAAATCGATAAGTTGTACCATCATATTAATTAATAATCAAACAAATAGAATATTAGAATTCATTGAATTATATTATCATAGTAAAATACAATAATTGAAAACGATGAAAGAAATGTTGTATGTGATTCCCATTCGAAACTAACAAAACACTCTTTATTAGCCTATGTAAACAGTAATTTTTTATTAGGCTATTAATAAAAAATGATATATAATTATTAATGTGTATTTTTTTTTTCAATCTCGTTGATTCTAGTGGCTTAATTGTTTAATTTTACAATAAAAATAAGGGATATTTAAAATTAGAATTTGGGTCTCGAAAATGATTAATGTTAGAGTTTGGGTCTCGAAATCACTGTTTATTAGCCTATGTAAACAATAATTTTGAAACCTTGTCACCCCCAGTTTCCAGAAACAGGGGTATTTTTGTAATTTTCTACTTTAAAAATTATTTTGGAATTATTTAATTATTATTTGTATTATTTTGGGGTTATTTGAATCGGGTTCGAATTTCAACTCTTTCCGACTTGTTTTGACTTGTTTCGGGGACCCGGGGTATTTTGACCTTAGCGGGCCCACACACTAGTTAGCCATGGCCCACATGTTAGATATTTTGGTTAGAGACTAGACTATTATTTTAGTTAATATTTAGTTATAGATTAGTGGTTTCGGTTTGACTAAACTACCCCCGGCTTGACCCTTTCATATTTATTAGCTATTTAAACCTTTGGAGGGCAAACTTGTAATTATCCAAATAGGACAAAACCTACATGCTTGGCCGACCATGACTAGCCCCCCCCCCCCCCCTCTCTTTCTTCTTCACTAAGCTACACTCTCTCTCTCTCTCTTCCAAATTCATTTCTTTCTTTCCAAGCTTTTCCTCCAACCTCCTCTTAGGTATGATTTTATTTCCTCCATTAATTCTCTTTTGCATATAGTTCTTCCACATTAAATGGAGAGGAGAAGATTCTCTTCCATTTGCCCACAACTTTGTAGGTTTTCCATAGAAAAATAGGTTAAGGATTTATTAGGATTTAATTCTTTTTGAGAGTGGTATATATATATATATACATATATATATATATATATATACATGTGTATTTATGTGTGTATATTTATTTATGTATTGGTGTGTGTTGTGTTGTCTGTAAGTATGCGTGTGTGTGTGAGAGTGTCCAGATGTATATATATGTGTGTGTGTGTATTTGTAAATGAGGAAGGAGAATAGGAAATAGGAAGGAGAATAGGAAGGAGAATGGGAAGGAGAATGAGGAAGGAGAATAGGAAATAGGAAGGAGAATGGGAAGGAGAATGAGGAAGGAGAATAGGAAATAGGAAGGAGAATAGGAAGGAGAATGGGAAGGAGAATGAGGAAGGAGAATAGGAAATAGGAAGGAGAATGGGAAGGAGAATGAGGAAGGAGAATAGGAAATAGGAAGGAGAATGGGAAGGAGAATGAGGAAGGAGAATAGGAAATGGGAAGGAGAATGAGGAAGGAGAATAGGAAATAGGAAGGAGAATAGGAAGGAGAATGGGAAGGAGAATGAGGAAGGAGAATAGGAAATAGGAAGGAGAATAGGAAGGAGAATGGGAAGGAGAATGAGGAAGGAGAATAGGAAATAGGAAGGAGAATGGGAAGGAGAATGAGGAAGGAGAATAGGAAATAGGAAGGAGAATAGGAAGGAGAATGGGAAGGAGAATGAGGAGGAGAATAGGAGTTTGAGAATGAATCAGAGTTCGGGTAGTCGGATTGACTTGAAACTTGGGTGGCATGTTGGGTACACCCCACAAATGTCATATTTGAGCCGATTTTGGCTCGGTTGACCCAGAGTTGACTTTTTACCCAAAAGTCAACCGTAAGTCAACACTTTGTCTAGATTTCACCAAATCCAAACTAGAGTTGACCAGTTGACCAAAAGTCAACTGTTGGTCAACATTTGACTAGTTTGACCTAGGGTTGACCTAGAGTTGACCAGGGTTGACCAGTTGACCAAAAGTCAACTGTAGGCCAACTCTTGATCCCGTTTGACTTTCTTCGACTTGTTTTGACCCGTGATGCCTGGTATGACCTAGGATTGACTTGGTTAGGCTTAGATTGACTTGATATAACTTGATTTGACCTAGATTGACTTGACAGGACTTAGAGTGACTCAGTGAGACCTAGTTTTGACTTAGAATTTGCATATCATGATTAGATTAGCTTTTATTCATTATTAAACCATGTTTTGACTTGTAGTATCTCATCTTTAGGTCTGTGATTACTCTGAGCGTCTGTTCACCTTATCAGCTCAGGACCACAGGCGAGTACATTCACTGATAGTTTTCATTGTCTTGATATCTACTATATCCGATTCAGTTGTAGTGTCTTACTTGATTCTCGACACGATAGTTCACGGACTAGTATACGTCGGATCCTGGCATGAGATGTTATTCCTGGACTTTCTTGGTATATGGGTATGAGATATTTCCGTGTTTCCTGTACTTGTATAGACATTGATTTGGGAGTGGGCTGATCACCTGCTTTTGAATCCGTGTCATGACGTGCCATGTCCGGATCCATGTTACTATTCGGGGATGGGGGAATTATTAGGGGTTATGTGATCAAAGCCTCCCTGTCACTATTTTGCTAGCGCCACCCTCACCTCACGTAGGGTGTAGCAGATTCCTCCGTGTGCTCGTTATCCAGGTTGACCGGCATGCTATCCGTTACGCGGATTGCCGAGCCAAGTGGATAACCTGTCCTGTCACTTACCCAAAGCCGATCACATAACGCTCTAATAATTCAAGGCACATTTTATATTTACTTATCTTATCATATATCATGTTCTGTTCTACATTCAGTACTTTCTCACCATGCTATGATATTCAGTCACTCACATGTTCTACATGCCTTTATACTGTACCATGATTTGAGACTAAGTCCTGTTTGGAAGAAGGGTTACAACCCCGGTCCTTGTTTGGGTTAAGGGTTGTAACTCGGCTTTCGAATGGTTCCCAAGTCGCATATATCTTTGTCTTGTATTTCATTATACTGTCTCTTATAGTATTTGTCAATTCACATGGAACTGCTGTTGGTGTTTGTACTTGCTCATTTTCCTGACAGGATACCGTTATGATATATTACAGATGATTCAGAGGCTGATTGTCCGACCTACTATGGGGTCGGGTTAGATAGAGTAGACTTGGACCGTGGCTTGTTAGTAGAGCCACTAGACTTTGCTCACCCTGAGTAGTATAGTTTAGTTAGGTTTGCCTGGCCTGCGAGCCAGCTAGTACTTTTCAGACTGTAGTATTATATTATATTCTGTGATGTTATGTTTAGTCTTGGACTTGTGTGGATCTCGAACTTATTTTCTGCTTCATCTATCATATTTTCTCTCGTGCTATCTATCCTAGTTAGTTTATGTGATTGAGACAGTATTGCTATGTCACCTCCATTCGGAGTGTATATACTGTACAGGTACCTTTATCTGTTTAGTGTAGTTTTGTAGACAACCTAGACAGCGTTCTACCGCCGATGCTGCGGCGTAGGCTGGACGTAACCACTTCTCGTGCCCCTAATCAGGGTGCGGGTCGTGACACGTTTTTGTGGCGGCCCATGCAGGTCGATGTCGCAATTAGTGCGATCTCGTAATGGTGCTCGACTTAGAGTGCTAATTACGAGCCTGCGATTAGGACATAGGATCTAGGGTATGATAGGAGTTACTCAATCACATTTTTAGGAAAAACTCTGATCTTTTGATTACCATGACAACTCTTCTTGTATTTGAATTCAATTGTCCTCCTTTGATAATGTCCTATCATGTGCCATATTGATCTCTTGGGTTCAATTCGTCTTCAGGATGACAATCACTCGTTCTCCAGCAGCGGATTCTAGCGCAGTTCCAGAGAGGTCAGATCAGGGAGGTCTTCCACCTCCGGCTACGGGACCGACAGTCGAGAGTGCAGCGGCATCAGTTCCTGCCCTTCAGGCAGGAGTAGCAGTGGCAGTTCCCGGAGGTCTTCCACCTCCAGCTGGGGGAGCAGCCCCATCAGTTCCTGCCCTTCCGGTGGGAGCAGCAGCAACAGTACCAGCAGCGACGATCCCTGGAGGTCTTCCACCTTCAGCAGCAGGACCGTCTATGGTCATCCCGGACATTCTTCCACCGCCGCCCCAGTTACCGACAGACACCCAGGGGATGATGGCACTCCTGCAGCAGATATTGCAGACGCAGCAGCGCCAGACAGAGGTGCTGAGACAGACCATGGAGAACTCGCACCAGTTAGCCATGGCAGCAGTGGAGAGGGTTGTACCAGGTACAGTTCAGGATACCCCAGTTCAGTATCAGTGTCAGAGACAGAGGCCAGCAGCACAGTGCCATTTTTGTAGGAGGCCAGGGCACACTGTAGAGGTGTGCAGGAAGAGATCGGGCGCCTGTTTATACTGTGGGGCGTCCGATCACCAGCTGAAGGACTGCCGTTCCCGGGGAGCCCGAGGAGTTCAGGACAGAGCACAGCCGGCCAGAGGACCAGCAGTTCAGCGGAGAGCTCCTCCACTTCAGACGCAGCAGCAGTATTTTCAGCAGCACCTGAAGGGAGCCCGTGCGGACAGAGTACGTCAGGTACTAGCACGTGACGACCAACAGCAGGGTCAGGGCAAGAGACAGGTCGTCCAGTGTGCTTTCTGCAAGAAGATAGGGCACACCCGGGATGCTTGTAGGATGAAGCTAGGAGTTTGTTTATTCTGTGGAGCTCCAGGCCACCAGATGAAGAACTGTGCTGCCCGTGCAGCCAGACAGGCAGGCCAAGACAGAGTGCGGCAGGCTAGAGGAGGCCAGCAGGGGCGAGCTTTTGCCATGACAGTTGAGCCCACTCAGGCAATAGCAGAGCAGAGTACAGGTTCCAATCTTTCGATCTCATTTTCGCATTTGCTTCCTTAATTATAAACTGTTTGAATTTCGTTTCCATCTGTTCCTTGATTGTTTAATGGAAGTTTGTCCTTGTGATGTGATATTCTTCTGAGATAAGTCGTATGGGCTAGGTCGCCTCGATTATGAGATTTTTGAATCCTCTAGGGTCATGCTAGCAGGCAGAGTGAGGACATATAGTCGGGCTATGGACGTATTTCTCGGGTGTGGGAATTTAAGGTTTTCGCTGCCAAGCTAGCGGCAATGCGAAAATTTTAAATACCATAATTCTAGAGGTATGTACCGTAGCTGAGGACTCTGTGATTATCGTAGCCTTGCTCACTGGCGTGACGGAGATTCTGAGTATCATGATTATTGGACAGACGCATACGATTATCAAATTGCATGAATTTTCTGTGTTGCTTCGTTTTAAGTTTTTGGATGATTCTTTTAAGGTGGATAGACTTATATTTGAGAATAATTTTAAATTTTATAAATTTAGTCATTTAAATTCCTGCTTTGAATTTTGAGATTTTAATCATTTTAAATTTTTAAGCCATTATTTGTGATTTTAATGTTTTGCTAGTGAAACCTTAGAGACTGTTTGACCTAGAGCCTAACCATGTGATTAGGATATTTTCAGTATCATTTCTGGCCCAAGGGTATTTTGGTCATTGGACCTCTTTGATTATTTTTGATATTTTGTATTGGTGATTGTTGATTTGGCTTTTGATAGGTGAGATTTTGTGATGGTTTCGTGTCCGTGTCGGACACGTAACAGATTTTATTTGTAAGTGTTGTTGTGTCTTAAGAGATTTTTATTTTGTTGAAATTTTTTTTTCTTTGGAAGTATTCGAGATGGATTGTTTTCTGCGTGTGTTTTTCTGTGATTGCTTTGTTTTAATTTCGAGGACGAAATTTTTTTAAGGTGGATAGATTTGTCACCCCCAGTTTCCAGAAACAGGGGTATTTTTGTAATTTTCTACTTTAAAAATTATTTTGGAATTATTTAATTATTATTTGTATTATTTTGGGGTTATTTGAATCGGGTTCGAATTTCAACTCTTTCCGACTTGTTTTGACTTGTTTCGGGGACCCGGGGTATTTTGACCTTAGCGGGCCCACACACTAGTTAGCCATGGCCCACATGTTAGATATTTTGGTTAGAGACTAGACTATTATTTTAGTTAATATTTAGTTATAGATTAGTGGTTTCGGTTTGACTAAACTACCCCCGGCTTGACCCTTTCATATTTATTAGCTATTTAAACCTTTGGAGGGCAAACTTGTAATTATCCAAATAGGACAAAACCTACATGCTTGGCCGACCATGACTAGCCCCCCCCCCCCCTCTCTTTCTTCTTCACTAAGCTACACTCTCTCTCTCTCTCTTCCAAATTCATTTCTTTCTTTCCAAGCTTTTCCTCCAACCTCCTCTTAGGTATGATTTTATTTCCTCCATTAATTCTCTTTTGCATATAGTTCTTCCACATTAAATGGAGAGGAGAAGATTCTCTTCCATTTGCCCACAACTTTGTAGGTTTTCCATAGAAAAATAGGTTAAGGATTTATTAGGATTTAATTCTTTTTGAGAGTGGTATATATATATATACATATATATATATATATATATATATATATACATGTGTATTTATGTGTGTATATTTATTTATGTATTGGTGTGTGTTGTGTTGTCTGTAAGTATGCGTGTGTGTGTGAGAGTGTCCAGATGTATATATATGTGTGTGTGTGTATTTGTAAATGAGGAAGGAGAATAGGAAATAGGAAGGAGAATAGGAAGGAGAATGGGAAGGAGAATGAGGAAGGAGAATAGGAAATAGGAAGGAGAATGGGAAGGAGAATGAGGAAGGAGAATAGGAAATAGGAAGGAGAATAGGAAGGAGAATGGGAAGGAGAATGAGGAAGGAGAATAGGAAATAGGAAGGAGAATGGGAAGGAGAATGAGGAAGGAGAATAGGAAATAGGAAGGAGAATGGGAAGGAGAATGAGGAAGGAGAATAGGAAATGGGAAGGAGAATGAGGAAGGAGAATAGGAAATAGGAAGGAGAATAGGAAGGAGAATGGGAAGGAGAATGAGGAAGGAGAATAGGAAATAGGAAGGAGAATAGGAAGGAGAATGGGAAGGAGAATGAGGAAGGAGAATAGGAAATAGGAAGGAGAATGGGAAGGAGAATGAGGAAGGAGAATAGGAAATAGGAAGGAGAATAGGAAGGAGAATGGGAAGGAGAATGAGGAGGAGAATAGGAGTTTGAGAATGAATCAGAGTTCGGGTAGTCGGATTGACTTGAAACTTGGGTGGCATGTTGGGTACACCCCACAAATGTCATATTTGAGCCGATTTTGGCTCGGTTGACCCAGAGTTGACTTTTTACCCAAAAGTCAACCGTAAGTCAACACTTTGTCTAGATTTCACCAAATCCAAACTAGAGTTGACCAGTTGACCAAAAGTCAACTGTTGGTCAACATTTGACTAGTTTGACCTAGGGTTGACCTAGAGTTGACCAGGGTTGACCAGTTGACCAAAAGTCAACTGTAGGCCAACTCTTGATCCCGTTTGACTTTCTTCGACTTGTTTTGACCCGTGATGCCTGGTATGACCTAGGATTGACTTGGTTAGGCTTAGATTGACTTGATATAACTTGATTTGACCTAGATTGACTTGACAGGACTTAGAGTGACTCAGTGAGACCTAGTTTTGACTTAGAATTTGCATATCATGATTAGATTAGCTTTTATTCATTATTAAACCATGTTTTGACTTGTAGTATCTCATCTTTAGGTCTGTGATTACTCTGAGCGTCTGTTCACCTTATCAGCTCAGGACCACAGGCGAGTACATTCACTGATAGTTTTCATTGTCTTGATATCTACTATATCCGATTCAGTTGTAGTGTCTTACTTGATTCTCGACACGATAGTTCACGGACTAGTATACGTCGGATCCTGGCATGAGATGTTATTCCTGGACTTTCTTGGTATATGGGTATGAGATATTTCCGTGTTTCCTGTACTTGTATAGACATTGATTTGGGAGTGGGCTGATCACCTGCTTTTGAATCCGTGTCATGACGTGCCATGTCCGGATCCATGTTACTATTCGGGGATGGGGGAATTATTAGGGGTTATGTGATCAAAGCCTCCCTGTCACTATTTTGCTAGCGCCACCCTCACCTCACGTAGGGTGTAGCAGATTCCTCCGTGTGCTCGTTATCCAGGTTGACCGGCATGCTATCCGTTACGCGGATTGCCGAGCCAAGTGGATAACCTGTCCTGTCACTTACCCAAAGCCGATCACATAACGCTCTAATAATTCAAGGCACATTTTATATTTACTTATCTTATCATATATCATGTTCTGTTCTACATTCAGTACTTTCTCACCATGCTATGATATTCAGTCACTCACATGTTCTACATGCCTTTATACTGTACTATGATTTGAGACTAAGTCCTGTTTGGAAGAAGGGTTACAACCCCGGTCCTTGTTTGGGTTAAGGGTTGTAACTCGGCTTTCGAATGGTTCCCAAGTCGCATATATCTTTGTCTTGTATTTCATTATACTGTCTCTTATAGTATTTGTCAATTCACATGGAACTGCTGTTGGTGTTTGTACTTGCTCATTTTCCTGACAGGATACCGTTATGATATATTACAGATGATTCAGAGGCTGATTGTCCGACCTACTATGGGGTCGGGTTAGATAGAGTAGACTTGGACCGTGGCTTGTTAGTAGAGCCACTAGACTTTGCTCACCCTGAGTAGTATAGTTTAGTTAGGTTTGCCTGGCCTGCGAGCCAGCTAGTACTTTTCAGACTGTAGTATTATATTATATTCTGTGATGTTATGTTTAGTCTTGGACTTGTGTGGATCTCGAACTTATTTTCTGCTTCATCTATCATATTTTCTCTCGTGCTATCTATCCTAGTTAGTTTATGTGATTGAGACAGTATTGCTATGTCACCTCCATTCGGAGTGTATATACTGTACAGGTACCTTTATCTGTTTAGTGTAGTTTTGTAGACAACCTAGACAGCGTTCTACCGCCGATGCTGCGGCGTAGGCTGGACGTAACCACTTCTCGTGCCCCTAATCAGGGTGCGGGTCGTGACAAACCCCAACTCTAAGTGGATCATTTTCGAGACCCAAACCCTAATATCCATATATATGTGTGAACACAAATGACCATAAAAAGTTTAGCATTCAAATAGGGGTGGATTAAAGCAAAATCAACCCAAATAATGTGTAAAATATGTGTATTTATCTTCAACTTTGTGAAATACCTTTAAGACCCTTAAGAAGCTTAAGGGTCTGCTTGGTAACGGTGTTTTCACCAGTTTTGTGGTATTTTTTAACCGACCGTTTATGAAAATTTCTGTTTGTTAATTTTTTGAGGCACTGATTTTGGTCGGCTTAAACTCCCAAAATCGATGTAATGTATTTTTGTGTGACTTTATAAACACTCCAAATTGGTAGATTTTGAGCGGCTCTATTTTTTTTATTCTATTTATATCCTCACAAAAATATATATAATTATAACTACTGATACACTTCCCTATTTAATCTATTCGTGTAAAAAAAACTTTCAGAACCGCTCGTTAGTGAATTACCAAGCATGGATTGGACTGGTTTAAAGTCGCTACTTAAAAATCACCCAAAATTGGACTCCTCATAACCGCTCATAACTGGTACTCTAAAAATATCTCATAACCGCTATCCGTACAATTGCCAAGTAGACCCTAAGGTGACTCGTGCGACAAATCATTAGTCTGATATATATAGGTTTTTTATCAACACACTCATCCACGATTGGTGTTCTTCAAACATCTGTAACTTATGGTTCATTTGCGACTCTAAGATTTTCGTTGTATGCTTGAAACTTAATTTCATCGTGTTTCCATTTCTACATGGTCCCTAATATCAATATGAGATGATATATCTATTTATGATTAGGGTTTGGAAATCTAAACTCAAACCCAGGGAACATACAATTTGGTCGTTGAACATTTGAATTATTAAGATTATGTGGTTAATAGTAATCGACAATTAGTTAGGATTTATTTATTTCTAAACTTTTAATTATGTAAGAATATATTGTATGGTTCATTAATTTCAAACCTCTGTGTAAAGGGTATAGATAAATTTATCTACATATTGACCTTTTCGAAAGTCGCCTGCCGCCGCCCCCTTCCCCCCCGCGCAAGTTAGCACTCCCCAGACCCTCCGCGGGTGCACATACAAAACTCCAAACTACCCCTCCTCTAGCCTGTCAATTGGGCCAGGCTGATTGGCCCTGGCTGGCCCAGCACAACACGAGCCCGGTTCGGAAAATGGTCCATGTGCTGGTCTGGTCCAATTAATCTTGGGTCCGGACTGGCCTCGCCCACTATATTGGGACTTGCCGGATCTTATATCTCGGTCCATAAGAGAGGTCCGATCCGGTCCGGCCCGAAGTCCAGGCTCGTTTCTACCAAAGACCCGTCCCGGCCCAAAGCCCATGTCCGTCCCCTGGTGCATTTCCTGAGGGTCAACCAACTGGAGTGTTGAATAAGACTAGATTTGCCGATTGAGAAGCAATTGTTCTGGGTAACACCGACACACTTGTGGAGGAGTCTCTATTGCAAACCACTTTTGCAGATGGATTCTACTGGAGTTCTTCAACAAATGTTGTATGATTTCAAAAATGAGTTAAGAAATGTGACAGCTGTACCGGACCATGGTTTTAAATGTAAGCAGCTTCGTTCGAACAAGTTGATTCATAAATGGTCTCCAATTGTGCTCTTTTTCCATATTTCCCTTCTGATCATGGTTAGCTTTATTTCCTTTGATTGCCATTTGTTTATTATTATCAGATATTCAGACTGCTTATGTTTTCTTTTTATTATTATTTTTTTTTTGGGGGGGGGGGGGGGGGGGGGGGGGGGGGGGGGGGGGGGACTAAATTATAACTTAATATCCTCAACTATACGAATTTTCAACTTGATACCCTTAACTTTGGTAGGTACTAACTAAATACCCTCTCCCCATTTTTGGTTTAACGGAGACGTTAAATGACAAATCATCCCTCTCCCATTCTCTCTCCCTCCTCTTTCTTCCGCAGCCCCATCTCTCCGGCGCCGGTAGCCCGGAGGGGGGGGGGGGGGGGGGCGTCGCAGCAGCCGCCATAGGCAGCGCGGGCCGGCCGGGCGTGCAGCCGGAGGGAGATCTGAGGGCGCGGCACGGGAGGGGGGGGGGTGTCCTCTCTCTTCCGCAACCCCCCCCCCCCCCCCCCCCCCCCCCCCCCCCCCCCCTCCTCTCTCCGGCTCCGGCAGCCCGTAGGGGGGCATCGCAGCAGCAGCAGCACAGATGGAGAGGGACGCGAGGGCGCGACATGCAGTCGAAGGGGGAAGCGGGGGTGCGACGTGCAGCCGAAGGGGGGGTGCGGGGGCAGGGAGCGCGGCGCTTGCCGGCGCAATGGGTTGAAGGGGGGCAAGGGTTGGGCAAAGGACAGGGGTTCGCGTGGCCGGGGGCGCACAGCCGGAGGGGGCGGGGGGGGGGGGGGGGGGGGCACGGGCTGGGCCCAGCGCAGGTGGTCACGGGGTGGGGGGGGGAGGGGGGTGGTGCACGGGGGGCAGCGTCCGGTTCAGCAGTGGGGGTTGAATATGGAGGGGAGGAGAGCGAGAGGTAGAGGTAGAGGGAGAAGGAGAAGGGTTATTTTAGGAAGAAAAATTTAATGGAAATTTTAACGTTGTATTGACGGAGGGTACCTAACTGAAATATTAGTTGGGAGAGGATATTAAGTAATACCAATCAAGTTGATGGTATCAAGTTGAAAAACTTGTATAGTTAAGGGTAGCATGTTGTAATTTAGTCTTTTTAAAAAAAAAAAAAAATCCCCCCCACACACATGATTGAGGAACTCGAATCTTGCTGGTCCCTCCGAGTATCCACTCAAATACCACTAGACTAGAGAGCTCCAACGTTTCATATTCTTAAGTGATTTTTTTTTTCTTTTTTTTTTTTACTTTTCTTTTATGTCGATTACATGAGATCTGGATCAGAGGTCCATAGTTGTAAATAATATAATGACCACAAACGCTTGACCAAGAGAGTAAAAATGTTCATCCGAAAAACAGTAGGTTTGATACAAGAGGAGGTATACTTCGTATGACAAGTGGGCCCATCCTCAAACTTTATGTCCACGCATTTTACGAAGTGAGAGGAGGGCCCACTTGTCATATAATGGGGGTATCAAAACTTTGATACCTCTGTCTGTATCAAAGTTTTCTCTTAGAGTTATTAATTTGACTCAATATTATCAAGAGAGAGAAAAGAAGAGAGGTTCGGTCGGTCTGAAATCCGTCATGTCATAGATTACGTATCGAACTGGGCTCAGATTTTCACCCTTAGGTCCGGTCCGATCTGTTATAGTGCGTAGACCTTAAAAATTCGACCCAGATCCGACCTACCCAAATTCGGACCAGTCCGACCCAGTGCACTTTACCCCCCCCACCCCCCCCCCCCCACCCCCCCCCCGCGCGCCCTCGCCCTCCCTAAAATTACTTCTCTCTTATCTGAAAGCCAACTGTATGTTGAAATAAGTAAAACTTTTGAGGAATCTCCGAACTAACAAAATTTAGAAGACTTACATTGAAATAGGCAAGAGATTGAGGGGCTTATATTGAAAAGCCGGATCTGGATTCAGACCTGAAATCCGTTTAAACCACTCATTTTCCTTGTTATCAATTCGACAAATGGAGAAAATATTCAAGATGACAAAATACGACTATAAATCAACACCGTGCTAAGTAAGACATTAAAAAAAAAAAGGCGAAATATTCGTGAAATGTAAATATTAAAGTTAAAACTTTACGTGCTTAAGGATGTAGTCAATTTTGATTAATTAAACAAATTCTTACCACATTTTTTGTACTAATTTTTTTAATACACATTTGAAATTTACAGACTTAAAATTCCTAATACTAATTCGAATATTTCCACAATACTATATGTTTCTAAAATATGCTGATTTTTTTTTTCTTTTCTTATAATATGAGATTTATTCGGATGATTGCCAAGAGCATCATTAGTAAGGTCCATCTCACTTCCTAGATTTTAAATTTAGAATATAGGAGCTCATTTTATAAAATAGTAAATATCATCCCTATTCTCAAATTCGATTCCATTCCACCATAGGTGCTAAGGGTTGGGTCTCCCAATTTCTAGATTCTAAATTAGAGGAACTCATTTTGTAGAATAATAAGTCCCAATTTGGAGCCTAACTTTCTATATTATAGACTTTATATATTTTTTTCTACATTAATTTTTGATCACACAATCTTTGGGACCGGAGCTCACTTTTCATTTGCTACTATTCTCACCAAATTCAATCCATTCTATACTTACCTTTTTTTGGAAAAAACTATACTTTTGGTCACTGAATCTGAATGTTTGCCTGACCAAAGTTTTAGTCAGTAAAAGATTTTTCAAAAATTTAGTCACTGAATGTTTGGCCGTCAAAAAAATTTGTCACTCTGTTAAATTGTTGTTTGTTTTATTAACAATTTTATTGACATGGCATGCTATGTGCCATGTCAGTTATTAAGTTCGACGTGGCACATTCACGTGGACTATTTTTGGGTTTTATTTTTCAAAAAATTTGTTTGGGTATTAAGTTTAAAAAAAAAAAATGAAATACCATGCATAAACATTGAAACATGGCACATAACTTAATATCCAAACGAAATTTTTTGCAAAATAAAACAAAAAATAGCCCACGTGGATGTACCACGTCATACTTAACGACTGACATGGCACATAACATGCCATGTCAACAAAAATCGTTAATAAAATAAAAAATAATTTAACAGAGTGACCATTTTTTTGGAAGATCAAACATTCAGTGACTAACTTTTTGAAAAATATTTTTGAGTGACTAAAACTTTAAGTCAAACAAACAGTTACATTAAATGACCAAAAGTATAAATTTTCCTTTTTTTTTCTAATTTTTTTTATTTTGGACCCAAACATTTGAGAGTCTCAACTACTGAGCAGGCTTCTTTTAGACTCCAATTCCTCGGGATCGTCGACGACATCGCTCCTCGTCGTTCCCACCAGCCAACTGCTTCTCACTGCTCAGAAAAATCCCCAAATCCAACTGAAATTAGGGTTCCCCAAATCCTCTCCGATTCTCGTGAACTCGATCGAGAAGGGGAGGAGAGAATGGCGGCGGAAGAGGCTAACGAGCGAGGTTTCGCCGCTCCCAAGAAGAAGAAACCATCGGAAGAGGACGAGAAGCGGTATGATTTTTGTTCGCAATTTGTACAGTTCTGCTTATTTTGCCAATTGATTTGTTGTAGTCGAGTAAATCAAGGTTTAAAGGCGACTTATTGACTAGAAATAGAAAAAAAATGGCACCAATTTTGGCGTGTTATAGTATATTTTGGAGTGTCCGTCATATCATCAGTTTCGATATTCATATTAAGTAGACAATGATTCGGCAAAACCACAAGTTGTAAATTTTTTAGAAGCAAGTCTACTGTTCCGCTTAATTATGTGAAGAAGGCTTCCTCTGGCATCCCCAAATTAACTGGAAGTAGGCATTATAGGCATTATAACATATTGCCTATACTGCTCGGAATGTGGATGCAACCTTGGTTGTTTGAACTTTGAACTTGATACAAAAGAACGCGGTAGAATATCGAAATAGCTTATTTTTATTGACTTGCATGCTTGCTTCTTTTGACCTGCTTGTTTTGCTTCTATTGTAGTAACTATTTGACCTTCCTTTTTTGCTTAGAGGAGGAAAAGGTTACTCCTGGAAGTTTGATGAAAGCAATTATCAGGTCAGGAGAGGGTACAAAGAAACCTGCTGAGGACGATCAGGTAGTTATTTCCAAGATAACGTGTACTTACTCGGATGTTTAGTATCTGCTATACATGCTTATTTGCAACTTAATACCATGAACTTTCTCCAATTTGCAACTTGCTACCCCTGCGCCGTTAACAATGACACCCTCCAATTTTCATATTTCTTAATGTTACCGTACCTTACCTTACCGGCACGAGTAGCAAGTTACAAATTGCGGAGAGTTCAGGGGTGTTTAGTTGCTAATTATAATAGTTTAGGGTAGCAAACTTGCTAATTATCATAGTTTAGGATAACAACTTGTAAATTGTGAAAAGTGCAGGGTATTCACTTGCAAATTAGCCTACGGTATATTTAGACTTTTTAGATGTTTGATTTATATTCTCACCAAATAAAACAAGTTTTCTATTGATGTTAATGTTGTCTTAATGCACATTAAGATTTTTGTCATTGTCTTCATCATCCAAGATAAACCTACGTTTTATCTGTTGCCGTTCTGTTGTGAAACCCATATTAAAATGAAGTACGTTTCCAAATTATCTGATCCTAAAGTCCATTAACCTTCCTCAAGTGGGTTGTTTATATTTGCAATTTTCTTTTGACTATTTTTATTTACTTCACTTTGAATTGTTCATCGTCAGTGCCACCACCGAACTTACTTTACGGGCAAGTTGTTGTTGCTGAAGTCCAGCAACCCTCGGGTGTGATTTTTACAATTTGTTCATTTAAGTTATCTACACAATAATTGTTCATTATCATCATCGTCCAAGCCTTCTTCCATCAAAATGGGGTCGGCTATGGAGCATAAAAAGCTCCATAAAAGAATTGGCAATTACAACCGCATGTTGTGACCATTTATTATATATTGGTGCCATAGCGTAGCGAAGGTGGCTATGAGCATGAGAGGGCTATGTCATAAATTGTTGATGGTTAAAATATCAATTTAACATTGTCGTTTTATTGTCCTTTAGAGTTTTAAATAAAATTTTAAAA
>JANAVB010002199.1:24703589-24829813 GCA_029216955.1 Iris pallida | reverse complement strand
TGGCGTAGGCTGGACGTACCCACTTCTTGTGCCCTTACTCTAGGGTGCGGATCGTGACACGTTTTTAGTGGTGGCCCATGCAGGTCTAGATTTGCGGTGGTATTCGAACTAGAGTATCACTGCAGCCTGCAGTAGGATTAGGATATTTTGAAGGTACTCAATCACATTAGGAAAAAACTCTTAATCAGATTCCTTTTATCTAAATTTGCTGCTTATTGCCTTCTCTTGAATATAAACTGTCCTCCTTTGCTATTTTGACTCTTTCTCAGAAATAGTTTCTTGTTTGATCTGTCTCCAGGATGGTTGAGACACGATCGCAGTGCCCCACCACGGGAGGTATGTCAGAGAGGTCTGCCACTTCTCGTACAGTTCAGCCAGGACCTGAGGTGGCAGCTCCCTTACTACTTACTCAGGTTGGAGTATCTGCAGCCTTCGGAGGAGCACCTCCACCAGTTGAGAGGCAGACCCCGATTTTTCTGGATGTTCTTCAGCCACAGCAGCAGCCACCTGCGGGGATGGTTGATGCGGGGCATCTATTTTCCTTTGTGGAGAGGATACTGGAGTCCCACCACCAGCAGCAGCAGCGTCAGACTGCCGATTTCCGACAGGGTATAGACGAGGCTCACCAGCTGGTCCGGACGACAGTGGAGATGGTGACCATCCAGGGACCAGCTCAGCAGCAGTATCATCAGTACCAGCCGAGGACGTCGGGCATCCAGGAGTTCCAGAAGATGCGTCCGAAGGATTTCTATGGTACAGAGGGCATCCACTTTGCGGATGACTGGGTAGAGCATATAGAGAAGATATTTCAGTTAGCAGAGATACCAGCCCGCCTTCAGATCGAGGCGGCAGCCAGCCAGATGCAGGACCTGGCCCGCACGTGGTATCAGACAGACCCTCGAGTGGGAACTCAGGGGCAGACTTGGGCAGCATTCAAGATGCTGTTCAAGGAGCAGTTCTTTCCGGATGTAGCATTGGGAGGCATAGAGCAGCAGTTCGAGAGCCTGGTTCAGGGGAACCAGACAATCGGGGAATATGCCGGAGAGTACTGTCGGTTGAGCAGATTCATTGAGGACTTGAGCGAGAAGACAAAGGCGAGGAAGTTCCGCAGGGGTTTGATCAGGGAGGTCCGGTCATTGACTAAGAGTGACCGGGGTGCCACCTTCGCAGAGATCTTAGCAGGATCTATGGCGGCAGAGGACGACCTGGGATTGAAATTGAAGAGACGGGACTTTCTTGGAGCCAGTAGCAGTGGAGGCCAGGCCAAGAGGCCTCACTTCCAGCAGCAGTCTCAGCAGAGGCCGTTTCAGCAGCAGCCTCAGGGACAGGGCCGTACACCTTTTCAGCAGGTGCAGCAGCAGCAGCCGAGGTAGCAGCAGCAGTCTACCAGTTGTCCCTACTCCAAGAAGCCAGGGCATGGGTGGACTGAGTGCAGGAGGAGACCGGGGAAGTGTCTTCTTTGCGGATCGTCAGAGCATCAGATGAATGACTGTTCCCTCTCTACAGGCAGAGCAGCTCAGGGAGCCGGAGTCAAGGCTCCAGTAGGCCAGCAGAGGGGACCAGCCCTACAGATACAGCAGCAGAGGTTTGGCCAGCATCAGCAGCAGGCCAGGAGAGGCCAGCAGGGGCGATCATTCGTCATGGCAGCGGAGGATACAGAGGCTATAGGAGATCTTATTGCCGGTTCTGTTCTTCTTGATTCCATTCCAGCTTTTGCTTTGTTTGATTCGAGGGCTTCCCATAGCTTCGTGTCAGTATCTTTTGCTATTCGACACCATCTTGCTTCTGAATCGTTGCCTAGGACTTGCAAGATCACGACCGGGGGTGGTATTATCCTCGTCAGTGATATTTACAGAAATTCGAGAGTATTTTTGGGAGGTCGAGAACTGGATGTGAGTCTGCTTGTAATGCCACTACCGAACTACGATATAGTACTCGGGATAGATTGGTTGAGCAGGCACCATGCCAGTATAGATTGTCATGGCGGCAGAGTTCTTTTCTGTCCGCCAGGAGAGCCAGAGTTCGAGTTCGCCAGGCGGGAGGCGGAGCAGGGCAGCGGAGTCTTTTGCGGAGTTCATGGATGTCTTTCCGGAGGACTTGCCAGGACTTCCACCGGACAGAGACGTTGAGTTCTCTATAGACTTAGTGCCTGGCGCAGAGCCGATTTTTCAGCATGTCTATAGGGTAAACAACAGCGAGTTGGTGGAGTTGAAGAAACAGGTGGATGAGTTGCAGGACAAGGGCTTCATCCGATCTAGTTCTTCACCATGGGGTGCACCGGTGCTCTTTGTACCGAAGAAGGATGGGTCGGTACGGATGTGTATCGATTACAGGGCACTCAACAACCTTACGATCAAGAACAGGTACCCACTCCCGCGGATCGATGATCTCTTTGATCAGTTGAGCGGAGCTAGGGTATTCTCGAAGATTGATATGAGCTCAGGTTATCATTAGGTGAAGGTGAAGAGGGAGGATATCCCGAAGACAGCCTTCAGGACGCGGTATGGCCAGTTCGAGTTTTTGGTGATGTCGTTTGGGTTGACTAATGCCCCGGCGATATTCATAAACCTGATGAACAAGGTGTTCCACCAGTACTTAGACAAGTTCGTGGTGTTCATCGATGATATTTTGGTATACTCGAAGACCGCAGAGGTACATGAGGAGCATTTGAGAGTGGTTCTGGAGACTCTCAGGAAGGAGGAGCTTTATGGCAATCTCTCGAAGTGTGAGTTCTTCCTAGACCGAGTTGATTTCCTGGGTCATGTTGTGACTGGAGATGGGATCTCAGTTGACCCGAGGAAGATTACGGCAGTTGAGGCGTGGGCAGCACCGACTTCAGTTGCGGAGATCAGGAGCTTCCTGGGATTGGCGGGCTACTACAGGAGGTTCGTTCAAGATTTCTCCCGGGTTGTAGAGCCATTGACTAGGCTGACCCGGAAGGACGCAGAGTATATATGGTCAGAGGAGTATCAGGTCGCTTTTGATGAGTTGAAGAAGCGGTTGACGACAGCTCCGATTCTGACTTTGCCATCAGGATCAGGCGGGTTCACTATCTACAGTGACGCCTCTGGAAAGAGTTTGGGTTGTGTCTTGCAGCAGCATGGAAAGTAATTGCCTATGCTTCCAGGCAGTTACATCCGCATGAGAAGAACTACCCTACCCACGATTTAGAGTTGGCGGCAGTTATTTTTGCCTTGAAGTTGTAGAAATACTATTTATACGGAGAGCGCGTAGAGATCTTCACAGACCACAAGAGCTTGAAGTATGTGTTTACACAGAAGAAGCTCAATATGAGGCAACGCAGATGGTTGGAGTTGATGAAGGACTTCGACATTGCACTGCAGTATCATCCAGGGAAGGCCAACGTGGTTGCCGATGCTTTGAGCAGATATCCGACAGCCATGTGTTTGACGGCAGATCGTCACTTACTAGCAGATCTGGAGAGCCTGGAGATCGAGGTGCTAGTACTAGGAGTGGAGATACAGATGTGGGGTTTGCAGATCCAGTCGGACTTGATTGAGAGGATCAAGTCGACTCAGTTCGATGATGTTGCTCTGCGGTGCATCCGAGAACAGGCTCGAGCAGGGTTGGTGGACGAGGAGTTCACTATTGCAGAGGATGGCGCATTGAGGCACGGTTCCAGACTGTGTGTGCCCAGTTGAGAGCTTCGGGAGCAGGTCATACAAGAGGCCAACCGTTCTCAGTACTCTATGCATCCAGGTGTAAACAAGATCTATAGAGATCTGAGGGAGCATATATGGTGGTGTGGGATGAAGCGGGAGGTAGCACGCTTCGTCTCTAGATGCTTAGTCTGCCAGCAGCTGAAGGCAGAGAGGCAGAGGCCAGGAGGATTGTTGCAGCCGTTGCCCATTCTGGAATGGAAGTAGAAACACATCACGATGGACTTCGTTTCGGAATTGCCGCGTACTCCAGGAGGGAAAGACGCAATTTGGGTCATCGTAGACAGGTTGACCAAATCAGCTCACTTTTTGCCATTTAAAGTGGGTACGTCTACAGAGAGGCTGGCGGAGATGTACATGCGGCAGATCGTCAGGATACATGGAGTTCCGGTGAGCATTGTCTCAGATCGTGATAGTCGCTTTACTTCCCATTTCTGGAGGAGTCTGCAGACTAGTTTGGGCACTCAGCTCAAGTTTAGTACTGCATACCACCCTCAGACGGACGGACAGTCAGAGAAGACTATTCAGACACTCGAAGACATGCTGCGGACTTGTGTCTTAGATTTCGGAGGATCTTGGGAGGATCACCTGCACATAGTGGAGTTTGCAACAACAACAGCTTTCAGGCCAGCATTGAGATGTCACCGTTCGAGGCACTGTACGGGAGTAGATGTCGTACACCCTTGTCTTGGGATGACGTCGGGGAGCGAGCCTTATTGGGACCTAAGATGGTTGTGGATGCAGCCGAGAAGGTGAAGCTCATCAGAGATCGACTTCGCGTGGCGCAGGACAGACATCGACATTGGGCCGATAGCCACCGTAAATCGTTGGAGTTTGAGGTACAGCTTAGAGATAGGATTAGAAGTAGGATTGTTTATTTTATGATTTTATTGATCATGTTTGATTATTATAGTTAACTTGAAACATTGATTGTGTTTAGGTCGGAGATCTAGTTTTTCTGAGGATATCTCCGACACGTGGTACCATACGTTTTAGTGGAGGTAGGAAGCTTAGCCCGCGCTTCATCGGACCTTTCGTTATCAGCGAAAGAGTCGGTGACGTGGCTTACAGGCTAGATTTGCCACCTGTATTAGTGGGAGTCCACAACGTGTTTCACGTGTCACAGTTAAGACGGTACGTGGCGGACCCTAGCCATGTACTCGATCATTCGGAGATCGAGGTGGGACCTACTCTTAGCTATCCAGAGCAGCCTGTAGAAATTCTGGATCGACGAGAGAAGGTACTGAGGAACCATACGATACCTTTGGTTCGCGTCGCATGGAGGCATCATTCTCCAGGAGAGTCTACCTGGGAGCTGGAGGATGAGATGCGCGAGTGATACCCTTATCTTTTTGGACCTTGAGGTATGATTTTCTATCCTTCTCACCAGTTAGTTTCGCCTTTCAATTTCGAGGACAAAATTCTTTTAAGGATGGTAGACTTGTCACTACCACATTTTTGACTTGAGGGTATTTTGGTCATTTTGACTTTTTGGTGATTTTGAATTTTTTATTAATTAAATATGTGCTAATTGTTAGGTTGAGGCTTGACCTAGAAACTTAGCCTAATCTAGATTAGCCTTGGGCTTAGTATATTGATTAGGGTAACCTATTTTCCTGCACTTTATGAAAACACAGGTGTAGGCAACTCTAGAGGGGGGGTGAATAGAGTTTGTGTCGATAATCACCAAATAAAAATTAACTCTATATCACCTCCACAAAATAACTATCAAGATAGTAAATAAATCAGAAGGAAATACGGAAGTAAATAAAGATCAGTAGAGCATACGCAAACACAGCAGTTTTAACCTGGTTTCCCTCGTGGAGGACTAGTCCAGGCCTGAGAACTCTAGCTCAGGATTCAAATCCACTATTTGTGAAATAGTAGTTTACAACCCGTGCCTTTTCTTCAGAAGAGCACGTCAACTTCTTACAGAGGATCGCAGTGGCGATTTGCTTGGATTTTTCCAAGCGACTTGGAATTGTCCAAGTAACTTTTCTTTTCAACTCTTGCACAAAACTTCTAGCTGAATCGCACTTGAGCACCTTGGGGCTTAGAAAGTTTTGTGGCTAGTAGATTGGAAGAGTAAGGCTCTTGACTATATAGGCTATGTAAGAAGAAGAATAGAAGAGTGGATGGTTTCAAATGAGAGAAACCAAGGCCTATTTATAGTGTTCGGGACAAGCAGAATTCGGCCAGAATTCGGTATGGATAATTCAAATTTTTGGCCGTTGGACAACTTGTAGCAAGCAGGCCCTAAAAATCAGGGTACTGGAAATCAGGGGACAGAGTTCGGCCCGAACTCTGTGTGGAGGCAGAGTTCGGCCCGAACTCTGTCTCCAGCAGACAGAATTGGTCCATTGGGCTTTTGGACTTTGTAGAGCTTGGGCTTGGTTCAGGAATTGGTCTGTTGTATGGTAGAGCTTTAGAGAGATATGCTAGGGGTTGAGATGACTCAGTGCGACTCAACGTACACATTCTCCTAGACTCAATAAATTGAAGATTACAGACTTGGAACAAGTAGGAAAACCAAGAGCCCTTTGATGATGCATTTCTTCTGATATGTGAGCAGTCCTGAAGACGTCTTTTTTCTTGACAGCAGTCGTCCAAAGATAACAGATCTGGAAATCTGAATACCTTTCGGGGGCTTCGCCCCCGAACCCCCGACGGGGGCGCTGCCCCCTCGACCCCTGTCCGCTGACCGGGCAGCGGAACCCCCGATGCGAGGCCCCGGATAGGTCGCTAGGCGGTTCGGAGAAATCTTTTGTATGACGCCGTCTTCGCTCCATCATTAATTCTTCATTGCCTATGTCCTGTTTGATCATGTTTGATCATGCTTACTGCATGTCTACAAATACATGTTAGGCCAGCAAAATATGTTGCAGTACGATACAAGCATAGCATATAATACATGACAATTAGGACATTGCTAAGTTTAAGTAACAACATGATAGCATGTTAGGCCAACAAAATATGTTGCAGTACGATACAAGCATAGCAATATAATATAGGACAATTAGGACAATGCTAAGTTTAAGTAGCAACATGATAGTGAGTATATGAATATTAGTGACATCATTATGTTAAACTTAACTGATTAGCCATATTCAAAACACAATATAATCATTGGGCCAACACTTTAGACTTCTGAGGTTATTTTCTATATGCATTTTGCTAGTATAACTAGTTGATTGCTAATAGCTGATTTGTTTTTAGATTTTCTCGTAGCACGTGGAATTTTTCTTATTGTTATTCAAAAACCTTGTTTCTAATTTGAGATTTTATTTCCTATAGAGATTTGTTTTTGTCTTACTGTTTGTGTTCTTATAAAACTTAATGTTTTCTAAAAAGCAGACATTTACATCATTTTTCATCATGATTTTAACTTTTGGAATTTATTTGAATTTTTATAAACTCTTTTGAAATTTATGGACAAAGTTGAAAGAATATTCAACGACCTACTATGGCGTGGCAGATGCGCACTGCAGTCATTTATCTGGGTTACGGAGACCGCGAGTTCACTGCAGTCAGTTGCGCACTAGCGAGGCAGGAGCTCTAAGTCAAAGTAATTTCAGATATTCATAGGTTCTCGAATATTATTGAGGCTATGTCCTAATCATAAAATTTTGATCTCTTGAGTTGTTTTGTTAATATGGATAAAGTTGATAGAAATATTCGGTAAATTAATATTATTTAAATCATTACGCCAAAGGTTCATTGCAGCCAGATGTATACTACACTGGCGGGACATGAACTCTAGGCAATGTGATTTCAGATATATATGATTTTCGGATACTATTGAGACTACATCCATGTTATATACCATGTTTGATCTTTTATCACCATTGAAGATTTACTAGAAATTATCTTCATTTGTTTTTATTTTTGGCTTTATTTGAATGTCGTAAGCAGCTGATCCAATTTTCAGAAATCATTTTGTTACCCTACGTTTCCTATAAAAAAATTTCTTGATTTTCCTAGAACTTATTATGGCCATGATAATGAACATACCTATATGATTTTGATTTCTGAAAGGTTTTGTCCTAAATGATTTTATTGGATTTAGGTCATTTTGGTGCCATTTTTACTATGCGTAAATTTTAATTTTCTCCTGTTTAGAATTTATCATGCTAAGATTTTTTTTTTTACTTGGTCATTTTTAGAAAATCAAATTTACTAGTTGTATTAATTCGGATCATATGTTTAAATAATCCTTTACAAGTTTTCGTATTTTGATCGTGCTTACCGTGCTATTTGAAATTTCGAGGACGAAATTTTTGTAAGGGGGGTAGATTTGTAACTCCCAAAATCATGTTTGGTAAATTTTAGGATTTTTCTAATTTTTCTTGAATTTAAATATTATTTCTTACAAAAACCTAATTTCGATTAAATTAGTTGATTAAAATAAATTTCGGTTGTTAATGAATTTTCCTCAATTTAAAAAGTATTTTTGAATACTAATTAGAGTATTTCAGATGAAGTGCAATATTGTTAATGTTATTAATATTGATTAAGTGGTAATTAGTTATTAACTGTTAATTATGATAAATGGTTTATTATTTTTCTTTACTAAATGTTACTATTAAGCTTGTGTAATTGGTCATAGTTGCAAAGTGGTTTCTATTAGTTAACTTCTAGATGGATTCTATTTGACAAATGTATTTTCATAATTAATTACTATTTAGTAATTAGGATGTATAACTGTCTTTAGTTGACAGTTAGCAGTGAGAAGAGTTATTAACTAATTTTATTAAATAAATTATTTTCTTTTCCTGATAACTGATTTGATTTTTGGAGGGAATATTTGATAATTTGGATTTTGGATCAGAAAAAATTGAATTTCGAAATCATGTTATTCTGTTACTAAATGTTGTTCCTTACCCTCAGATCTGTTTCTAATTACAGCATTGCCACTATACAAACACCCCAGATCTATACATTATTATATTTCTGCCACTATGCAATTAACCCTCAGATCTACAGTTAATTACTATTATACCACTCACGCACACAGTAATATTTATTATAAATATTACACATTTCCCAATGATTCTGACAGGCACAGTACACGTCACTCTCTCTCTCTACAATTTCTCTCTCTCATCACTCTCTCTCTCTCTCTTTCTCTCCTCTCTGGAGGAGGCCGAGCCCGCCGGAGCGCCGCCGTGCCGTCGCCGGAGCGTCATCGAGCTCCGCCGAGCTTCTGACGACCGCCGCCTCGAGGACTGCGCCACCGTCGCCTCGACTGCAGTCGCCTCGACTGCAGTCGCCTCGACTGTAGTGTCGCCTTGGAGCCAGCACCACTTCGACTGCTGCGCTGCTTCTCGAGCAGTGAGCCGCTCCGTAGTTCGTGCCACCGCCACTCCAGCACCGCCTGTTCCTTGGAGCCGCGCGCCTTGCTTCGAGCAGAGCGTCGCCTCGGTTGCAGTGCCGTTCTCGAGCACCGAGCCACCGCCATCATCAGGGCTGGCGTCGAGCCCGAGGAGCGCTGCTTCCTCGTAGTCTCCGCCACCGCCATCAGTATTGTGTCGCCTCGATCCTCATGCCTACCTTTCCAGAGTTCGCCGCCAGCATCCCGAGGAGCCTCGCCGTCAGTGCTCGGGCTTCCACCGCAGACGCTGCAGCCTCCTCGTGAGAGGATCTCGCCGACTGTGCTTGGATCGAACACCGAGAGTCCACAGCTCGCCGAGGATCGCCATGGATCGACGTCCCCGTCAGGCCGATGAGCAACTCTTCTCGATCTGCTCGCCTCCTTCTTCTTGTTGCTAGGATCCATAGCTAGGGTTTCGGCCATACCTAGATCTAGGGTTGGGACTGAGTCTGAGGAGGAAGTCGAAGGGAAGAAGAGAGAGAACCATCGAGTTAGGGTTTCCTCCCTGGGGTTGCTTGCAGAAGGACTTCTGGGATGGGTGTTCCTAGAAACCTAGGGTTTCTATGGACTGTGAAGAAGGAGACGACCTAGAACCTAGGGTTTCTGACCTAGAATTGGGGGCTAGGGTTTGTGTGCAGCCATGGCTGATCTACTTGGGGTTAGGGTTTCGAACCCAGAGGAGAGGAATCTAGGGTTTTGGGGTTGTGGTGACAGGAAGGATTTTGGATTAGGGTTTCTAACCCAGGCGGCCATGGAAGAGGCTGTGGAGGAAATTAGGGTTTCACCTAGGGTTTTGTGGTCGGACTGAGGAAGGAGGAGCAGTAGGCCGGGCTGGGGATGAACCTAGGGTTAGGGTTTACTTGGGAAGTTGGGAGGAAGAAGAAGCTAGAGAAACGAGGTTGGATTAAGGTCTCTCGCCGGAGCAGACGGAGTCTCGTCGGAGAAGATGACGAGACGACGGCTCTCTCTCTCGACTCTCCGGTTGGTTCTGGAGAGCTCGTTCCGGAAAGTTCTGACGGTTGTGTGTGGAAATAAGTTGAGGAGAGAGAAAGGCATGGGAATATATGTTAAGGTGTTTGGGCCGGGTTCCTGGGCCAGAAGTCGGGCTGGGTTATTGGGCTGTATTTTATTGTAAGAAATATTAAGTTTATTTATTAGTTTAGCAGAGATTAATTTGGACTTTGGGCTGGGTTCTGGGCCAATGGTTCGGGCCAGGGTGTGGGCTTAGGAATTGTTTACGAATTTAAAGTTTAAATTCTGTTGATTAAGTAGGAGTAACAGTAGGGTTTGTGGGCTTATGTGTTGGGCTGGTTTCTTAGGTTATTTAATTTTCCAGAGGGACTGGCTGTTGGACTGTGGGCTTGGGCTAGATTGAGTAATGATATTTCTCTTGTTTATATTTTTCCTTATTTATAGTATTATTCTAAATATCATATAATTGCTAGTATCATTTGTTATAAAAAATTTGTTTGATAATTGTTAAAATATAATATATTCCTAAGTCAATTTTTAGTTACTGTTAGCTACTAGTAGAATTTTTCTAGAATATATTATGATTATTTTGCTAATATGTAGTATTATTAATTGTTAAAGGTTATTATTTCCAAAAAGAAAATATTTCTAATAAATGTTTCTTCATGATTTTTTTATTAATAAATCTTTGACAGCAAAATCCTAAATATAATTATTTATATGTTCTAAATATTTCAAAAATCATATAGTTTATATTTTCATTAGTATTTATTGATTAAAACTATAATATTTTCCAAATATTATTAGCTAGAATGTTCCATTAGCTAAGTTAGTGATGTAGTTGGCTAATGTCTTTATTCAAAATCCTAATAAATTGTACAAAAATATAACAGGTGCTTTGCAACCATGCAGTACTATTCTCGTGCAACCAAACCGAGGCAAGTACACTGACTTGACTTGTACCTTGTTTTCTGTCTTACCTTCATGTGCCATGTTCTCATATCGGACACGAATTATACACGATTGCCTTGTACCATTGTTCATTGCTTGTGCGTCATTGTTTATTGCGAGAATTGGGGGAAATACTAGCTTTTGTGTGACCACACCCAACATAGGTAATTGTGGATAGCCTAATCGTACACTTCACGTACGATAAAGCCGGACCTTGTAGAATTGACTCATTGCCTCATTGATTGATTGATTGCTCCCAAGCCGGTCACACATTAGTTTTAATATTTCAAAACTGTCACACTTGCATATTGATTGTCGTGATTCATTGCCTTGTACATTGATAGCCGTGTTCATTGTCTAGCATATTGATTGTCATCAATTGCCTGCAGTTTTACATTTCATCTCTGGTACCGCAGTTTCACTTTCATTTCATGTTCTAGTATTCTGGTATTCTGGTTTTACCTTGTACTCTGGATTACAGATTACATTATATATTATCTGGTCAGGGTTGTACTTTGCTCTTTTCCGGATAGGATCGTTACAGGTGAGTGGGAGATTACATGGAGCTGGTGATTGCTTGGAAATTGTAGCTTTTATTTTAGTTTATTTTTCTGGAGATTGTATCTTAAATATTCATTTTTGTATATTATTCATTTGACCGAATTTGTCTCCGGCTGGCATTGTACTAAAACACTTGATGGTTTATTGGTGATCATTCTGGGAACGTTATAAAATGCTGTGTTGGTTTACATTACATTGTGACTTGAGTTTTCCTTAGTATTGTACAGCTTACTTCGTCGTGTCCATCGACGAAGGCTGGGCGTGTCCGACTCGTATCCGATTATTCGGGAGCGGGTCGTGACACCTAGTCATGATAAGGTAATAATATCTAGATATTCTAGGTAAGATATTACTCTTAGGATATTTATGAAAAAGTTAGCCTATGACTAGTTGAACCAATAGGAGAGCTTGAAATTGGTTGGACAACTCTTAGCCACTCATCTAGACCTAAAAACTAACCCTAATTAATCAATGGCAGCCACAACACCCCCTTCCTCTCTATAAAGTCACATGATCAAGGCCCCTTGCCTCTTTTTACACTTGCTAAGAACCCTAGAAATTCCTCTCCAAATTCCTTCCCCTAATATCCAAATCAAGCCCAAATTGGCCCTAATCAATTGCATCATAACCCTCTACCATAGTGTGAGCTAGTAGGGATTTGCTAGCTAGGATTGGGATCGTTTTGATCGGTTGAAATTCAAAGGAGAACCTTCATCAACACCCTTCTCATTGAGAATCCTTCTCAATAGGTAAACCCCATGAAACTCTTGTAAAATTGTGTTTTATTTTCATAGATGCATGCATATAGGTATACCCTAGCTGTAGGGATAGTTTGGTGCTAGGTAGTGTCCATTTCGTGTCCGTATCGGACACGTATCAGTGAATTTACTAACGTG
Source organism: Iris pallida (assembly GCA_029216955.1). Taxonomy (NCBI): domain Eukaryota; kingdom Viridiplantae; phylum Streptophyta; class Magnoliopsida; order Asparagales; family Iridaceae; genus Iris; species Iris pallida. Next base: position 24,817,382 of record JANAVB010002199.1, on the reverse strand, counting down.
TTCGATGAAATGCTTGTGAGAATTAAATGGTAGTAATTTCAAAAACTAATTGAATGGAAATTTAGGTCTTAAATTGTAGATCACAAATCCATTTGACTGAGTCGAGATCACTGTGTTTTTCGTGTCCAAATTGGACACGCACCGCGCGCGCGCTGACCCGTTCAGTGTCCTGCTACTCGATCTCTCGTATGGACACGACACGCCACGTGGCGGCCTGCCACTTGGCACAGACCAAGGGACAGTGACTGACATCACACCCATTAAGTTTTGTGTCGTCTTGTGTCGTGTCGGGAGAGAAATCCCATGTGCACGGGTTTTGTACACAGTCTGTGCACACACGAATCGCGCTCTGATACGGGCTTCCCGTATGGACACGGTGACACGTGGGCTCGTGTCAGGGTCCTAGAAAGGAAGCCCTATATGTGGCGAACCTAGGTGCACGAGTTCGTGTCCTGGTTTGACTCGTGTCGTGTGCACTAGGACACGGCACGCGTGCACGAGCCAGTCTTCACTGTGTAATTAGGATACCATGTTTTGTTTCGTTTGGACACTTCATGTCCACTTTAGTGGACACGAATGATACCCCCTAGACCCATGACACATGGTTATCACACGTGTACACCTGTTGTGAATTTAAATGGTTAATTTGAGTTTCGAATGAATGGAAATTCATGTGTCAGTTCTTCACTGTCAGTTGGTTTTCTTTTTGAACTGTCAGATATTTGAACCATTTCCCTGATGATTAAATGCTAATTTAGTAAGAATCTAGGTTGTATATGGATGTGTGTAACTACTAATTATCATGATCACACTGTTCGAATATATGAGATTCACTGATTAGTGAATACCTGAGAATTCAGTTAGAAGTTACTGATTTTGCCATAAGATATTGCCTACATAGTTTACTGAGTTTCCTGGGATTTTATTAAATGATATTTTGCATGATTTACACTGTTCTAATAATGATAGTTCACTGCTAATGGAATCCTGAGATTCAATGTCTAAAAATCTGATAACAATCAGTGTAATCCTGAATTCACTGTTAAATCAAAACTGATATTAAATGAGGTTCACTGATTTAATGTTAAATGAGATTCACATGTGAATGGTGGGTTTTGATTTCTGTATTGAACCTGGAAATGAATCCTGAGAATTCGAATAGATGTTAACTGTTTATATGTTAATTTTGAATTCACTGTTACCTGAGAAATCCTGAGATTTCATAGAAATGATGGGGTTGGTTTCACATGTAAATATAATACCTGAGATTTCAGTCATGAACCTATAAACTGAAGTTTAAGGGTTATGTAAAAAACCTAAGATTCAAGAATGGTGAAATGAGTAACCTGAAATGGTCTTGACTGTTCCTGAGTTTTAGTTAGGAATTAAAACTGAAAGTGAATTTGATTCACTGTTAAATAACAACTGAGAGTTCATATAAGAAGGATGGGGTTTTGGTTTACAGTTATTGATGTAGTTAACTGAAATGGCAAATAAAATCTGAGTTTAATTATGCTGTGTGTCTGTGTTTACTGTATGTGTGAAGTGCAGCGTTCGAACCATCGACAGTTTCGCTTACTGTTCTATGTTTTATCTTGGATAGAAAGAGCAACAGTTCAGGGTGCACTTCTCAGAGCTTCCTCTTCACGTCCTTCACCTTCTCGGAAACCTTTACGACGTCCCGAGAAAGTGAAGGACGTAAAAATGAACCTCTCCGAAGTGCACCCTGAACTGTTGCTATTTCTATCCAAGATAACACATACAACAGTAATCAAAACTGTCGATGGTTTTGAATACTGCATTTCACATTCACTGTAAATACAGACACACATCATAACAAAAATACACAATATATTTTTTTAAAATTTCGGCAGTACCTCCTTTGTATATCAGATCATCGCTTATAACCCAGCGTAGGTATATTTGTCATCCCCGTCGCAGATATCACAAAGTAAATATCACAATAAAACAGGAGGCAGTGCAAAGTAAATATCACAGACACAAATCCTCACAAACATCCAATAGAGTCAAATAAAAATGGAAGATAAAAAGTCTCCCACCAAGTGTATAAACAACAGTTGTATAAATAAACAATTTGCCCATAGGGCCAATACACACAAGTCATAAAAAAACCAATAAAATCACTGCGGACCCCTGCCGCGCAACTGGGATAGAATGTAGTCATACTGCTGCTGGGTGAGCTGTACCGTAGGGAGTAGGAGGCAGTGCAATGTCTGGATCGGCGCCGGAGGCAGTGCAGTGTCTGGAGTCGGCGCCGTCGATGGACCGGGAGGACGTATCTGCTCCAGCTCTCGCAGTCGCTCACCATGCGCAGCAAGGGTACTCACCACCCTCTCAGTACTCGCCTCAAGCGAAGCCGAAACCTGAGTGAGTGAGGCAGATATGCTCCTCTGCGATCCCTCCAGCTCGACCTGTCTACGCTCTGTGCGCTGCGTAGACTCGGTGAGCGTCTGCAAGCTGGCAGCTGTAGCCTGATGCAGACTCATCAGCTCCTGTATACTGCGCTCGACCGCATCAAATTGTCCGGTGACGATCGGAGGGTCGGATCGTCGCTCGACCGTATCAGAAATCTGCTGTTGTAACTCGCGATGCAGCTCCTCGATCTGACGAAGGATATCCCCAACTCGTGACGACGCTTGCGAAGCCGGAGACTGCGCACTGACAGAGAGGGCCCGGGATGACTCCGAAGCCAAATACGTGCCGTAGGATCTCGTACCGTAGTACGTACCCTTCTGAAGACCGCCAACGGCGGTCATCCAGAGCTCGTCCTGCGATGGAGCTGTAGGCTGCTGGTGTAGTGCCCCGCTCCCGTTGGGGCTAAGCACTATGTAATAGGCTCGTACCAAGTCAGACATGGTCGGGAACATAGATGGCTAGTCTGACTCGGCGACGAGTTTGTATACAAAAACCATGGCATCAATAAAATCGATTTGGACGAGTGATATGAGTACCGTTCCAACTAATGGATCGACTACTGTTGGAATAAGTCCTAGATGCGGTAGGCGGCGTCTTGGCGAAGGAACTCTAAAGGGAGCGACGCAACCCTCTGCCGTTGGTTTTATTGGTTTTCTTGGCTTTCTGAACGAATTGTTGCGTGAATTTGATAGTGTGCTTTCGCGTCGATTTTTGAATGCGTCCTTGAGAATTTCGAAGGAGGGATTGAAGGAAGGGTTCTAATTCGATGCTCGTGCCATTGCAGGAGTTCGTGTAACTGACGCTTGACCGTCGCGAAGCGTTCTCCTACTCTCGGCGTAATCTCCTTAGGTGGGTGGTTCTTCGGCCCCTTCTTTTCTACTCCTTCCCGCCAACTAAATTCTTAAAGTTCAACGTTCAAATCGATGATGCTAACGGGATGTATGCTTGCCACTAAGATCAAAAGCTCGGGATAATATATCAACCTAGAAAAGTAAACTCTGAATCGATAGGTTCACACTAAGAAAGAGATAGACTATATTTCATGCCATGCAAAACACAACTATGAAAACCTTGGTGGCGGTACATCATGCCTCGGAGAATTTGGTGCCTACGGGATGCTAAATCAGAACGTACGGTTTTCGGGGAAAGGACCCTTGCACGAGTAGGAATGATTATGTGATTTGATAATGGTTACGCTACGCAATTTACTTCATACATATATAACTGTTCATACATTCGCATGGTCAAGGACGACTTGTGCATAAGGTGAGCTTTCCTCGAGACGGTGCCCGGTGTCCTGAGACCGAATCGACCTAGAAGGAAATTATGGAAATCGTGCTTCGGCGCGAGGCATTGCGAGACCTCCAGTTAGGCTCGCTACCTGGACTGGAGGGCGCATCACAAGGCTACGTAATCGTCCTTCTTGGTGTCGATATCACCAATGACCGCATATAGGATAGACTGCATGCTCATCTATTGTCTTGTGCAGGTGGTAAGTATCATGTACATTTTGTGCAGGAAAGGAGCACGGCCGTGGTAAGAATGCCTTTAAATGGGTTATGTTATTATCGTTTAAAATGTGCCCTCGATATGAACTGCAACTCATATAGTTCTAAATAGAAAGATCACTTCGTATGCCTGAATCCTTAATAGCAGTGTCGGTTTAGACGAGTGGGTTCGTCCCATCCACTAGCAAGTGTGCTAACCCCCAACTCTCCAGGTAACGAGCGTGCTGCGGGAGCTCGAGACTAAGCTGGAGATGAAGAACGGGAGGCGGCACGAAGCTCTCCTATTTTGAAGTATTTTGATGCCCAATTCAGACCGAAGGCTTTTGTTCAAATGTATAAAGGGGCATGAATGTATGGAACGCCGAGGATTATTTCAAGGCGTAGCTTGTCGATAGCTTTCTTTTGTATTTCAAAGATGTAGCCGCAACGGCATATGTAATGTAATATGACCTTGCACATATTTTGTAAGTTTATGAATGAAAAGCTAAGTTTCTTCCTATGCTATGTTTTCAACTCTCTGCACTGTTTAATTTCAACGCGTCGAGTCAAAAAGAAATTTCCAAGCGCACATCCTTGCCTTGTGCAAGTCTATCAAAGACTTGTACGGCATCACGTTCCGACCCGTGGGGATCGATTTATATCGAGTCAAGGCGATGGCGACCGATTCGGCGAGTCGGGACGTGACAAGTTGGTATCAGAGCACGGTTCACACCTCGGACCTTCCAAATGCTTTCTTTAGATGATGTCATTGCGATTTTTCAAAAACTATACTTTTCGACATATGCGGCCTGAAATAATCGTTCCATACACATAAGCCCGTTGATATTTGGAGAATACTAACGGGTTTGCTCAATTTTTTAGGAATGACGGAAAGACTGGGTGTCCCCACATTGATTAGCACCGATAGCACCGAAGGTACGACGCCTAGCGAATCGGCCATGGAGCGACTACTACGCCTCTTGGAACTCCAACAACGTCAGTCAGAGATGCAGCAACGACAGTTACAGGAACAGATCCAGGCCCAAGTCAGCGCCCAACAAAAGCAAATGGACGCCCTGACCAGGATCGTGAGCACCATAGCGACGCAATAGAACTCGACGACCGTCATGTCCGAGGAAGAAGTGCAAGCCGAAAAGACAAAACATGTGTCTTCCTCCTCCCTGCTCAAGATGACCAAGTTTAAGAAAATGAACCCGCCGGACTTCAACGGTCGAGCAGAACCTGACGAAGTCATGGGGTGGCTAGTGAAGATTGAGAGTCTGTTCACTCTCCTCAACATCAAGGGGTCCAAGAAAGTCGGGTACGCAGCGTTGCAGCTCAACTTGAGGGCCTACGACTGGTGGGAGGCGAAGAAACAGGAACTCCAAGGGTCCAACCCCAGTGCCAAGATCTCGTGGGAGACATTCAAACGGGCCTTCCTCGAACAATACATCCCTCGTGCCCTTCGTCGACAGAAGGAAGAGGAGTTCATGTCCTTGAAGCAAGGAAACTTGTCCGTTGAAGACTACGACGCGAAGTTCGCAAAGCTAGCGAAGTTTGCCAGGGCTTTTCTGCCGAACGCAGAGGCATGGTGCGAGCGCTTCCAGCAAGGCCTGAATGAAAATTTGCGTCGGGACGTCATGAACCAGAGATGTCAGACGTACAGGGAATCATATAACGCCGCTCTTGATATGGAGCGGGTCTTCGGTCGAACGTCGCAGAAGGGCGGATCAAGCCTCCGCAACAACTTCAGCAAGCGTCCTAACGACGCGGAAGGATCTGGTGCGCCAAAGCGCCAGAACACGACCGAGTATCGGGGGCCTCACCCAGGCGTACGTTGCCATCGCTGCGGCAAGATGGGACATCTGGCGGTCGACTGCCGAGGGGGATGCTTCAAGTGTGGCCAGCTAGGTCACAAGGCGGTAGATTGTCGAATGGGAAGGGCGAACCAACATCCACCAAGGGACATCCAGAACCAGAACAGGGCGCCTCCCGCCCATGGCGCAAACGCGGTGCCCGTGAATCCACAAAATCGCCAAGGGGCGCAAGGCCGAGTCTACGCACTAACGCGGGACAAAGCCTATGCGTCCGATACTGTCGTGACAGGTATACTACTCTATAAAAATATGCCTGCTAGAGTATTGTTCGATTCGGGTGCAACGCATAGTTTCATATCGGCCGACTTTGTAAAAGAAAATGAATTACCTATGCAACTTTAGATATGAATCTTAGCGTTAGCACTCCATCGGGAGTAGATATGCCTGCCACTCATATTTGTAGGGACGGTTACATATGCATCGGAGGGAGGAATCTATCCTTGGAAGTTATCGTCCTCGACGTCATGGAGTACGACATAATCCTCGGCATGGATTGGTTGGATGCATGCCACGCAACGATCGAGTGCGCGGAGAAGAGAGTTGTGTTCCGCCTTCCGGGCGAAACCGAGTTCTCCTATTCGTGCGGAGCAGCATCAAAGTCCGCAATGGTGATATCGACGATTTCGGCAAGGCGTATGTTGCATTCCGGGTGCAGCGGATACCTAGCATCAGTTCGAGACACAAGAACGGAGATTGCAAGCACGGCCCAGACTGAAGTCATGGCAGAATTTCCTGATGTGTTCCCAGACGAGTTGCCAGGGATGCCGTCGGACCGAGAGATAGAATTCAGCATCGACACCTTCCCGGACACCCGACCGATATCCAAAGCACCCTATCGAATGGCGCCGGCAGAGCTGAAGGAACTGAAGGCACAACTACAAGAGTTACTGGATCGCGGATACATTCGCCCTAGTGTCTCCCCGTGGGGTGCCCCAGTGTTGTTTGTGAGGAAGAAAGATGGATCGATGCGGCTGTGCATCGATTATCGGGAACTCAACAAAGCCACGGTACGAAACAAGTACCCGTTACCGAGAATAGGTGATCTGTTTGACCAGCTACAAGGGGGTGACGGTGTTTTCCAAGATTGATCTTCGCTCAGGCTACCATCAATTGAAGATCAAGTCCGAAGACGTGCCGAAGTCCGCCTTCCGAACCCGATATGGTCACTACGAATTTCTAGTCATGCCTTTCGGCTTGACCAACGCTCCTGCCGCGTTCATGGATCTAATGAACCGGGTGTTCCGACCGTTCATAGCCAAATTTGTCGTTGTGTTCATCGACGACATTCTCATATATTCAAAAAGCAAGGACGAGCACGTGGAACACTTAAAGACGGTGCTACAGACTCTGCGTGAACATCAACTCTACGCCAAGCTAAGCAAGTACGAGTTCTGGATGAACAGCGTGACGTTCCTTGGGCACATTGTCTCCGCTGAAGGCGTCACGGTGGACCTAAAAAAGATCGAAGCAATAGTCGAATGGAAGCGGCCTACCTCAGCAGGCGACATCCGAAGTTTTCTCGGCTTGGCGGGCTACTACCGTAGATTCGTGAAGGATTTTGCTAAAATTGCGTCGCCTCTGACTCGCCTCACCCAGAAAGGAGTCGCATTCGAGTGGAACGACGCCTGCGAATCGAGCTTCCAAGAGTTGAAGAAACGGCTCGTCTCAGCGCCGATCCTTGCACTTCCGGACGGGCCAGAAGGGTTTCAGATATTTAGCGATGCATCGCGGACGGGTTTGGGATGCGTGCTTATGCAAAGGGATAAGGTGATTTCGTTTGCTTCGAGACAATTGAAGCAACACGAGAAAATTTATCCTACGCATGATCTCGAGTTAGCGGCTATTGTGTTCGCGTTGAAGCTATGGCGGCACTATCTTTATGGTGTAGCTTGTCGCATCTATACGGACCACAAAAGCCTCAAATACATCTTCACTCAACGGGACCTGAACTTACGACAGCGGCGTTGGCTCAAACTCATCAAAGACTACGATCTGACTATCGAGTACACGCCAGGTAAGGGGAACATTGTGGCAGACGCGCTGAGTAGAATGTTTGCAGGGTGCTTGTCTATCAACCGTAACATACAGCGAGACTTGGCGGAGATGGGCATCGAACTCCGAATCCGTTACCGTGGAGCACGATTGGCCCAATTGCACCTTGAGTCGAGCCTGCACAACAAAATAAAGACCGCACAGGAGGACGACCCATTCCTGAAGAAGATGTACGAGCTAATTTCGACGGGAAAGGCGACCGACTTTGTGGTGGACGAGGGCGGAATGACGTGGATGAAGGGGAGGATATGCGTGCCGGACCATGCTGAACTTAGAAAGGAGATTCTGACGGAGGCCCATTATACGAAGTACTCGTTGCACCCCGGGAGTACCAAAATGTATAAGGACCTGCGCACGACCTTTTGGTGGCACGACATGAAGAAAGACGTGGCGACGTTTGTGTCACAGTATATGGCCTGTCAACGGGTGACGGCCGAGCATCAAAGACCAGGCGGGGAGCTACAGAACCTCGACATTCCAGTATAGAAATGGAATGACATCTCTATGGATTTCATCATGGGCCTTCCGAAGACGTCGCGGGGGAATGATGCGATTTGGGTCATTGTCGATCGTTTGACCAAATCCGCTCATTTTCTCGCTATTAAAGCATCATGGAGCGTCGATCGGTTAGCTCAGATTTATCTCGACGAGATCGTCAGAGTGCACGGGGTACCGGCCACAATCATTTCGGACAGAGACGGGCGATTCCTATCACGTTTCTGGACGAGTCTACAGGCGGCGCTGGGCACTAAGTTGAACCTTAGCTCCGCGTACCACCCGCAAACCGATGGCCAGACAGAAAGAGTGAATCAGATCCTGAAGGATATGCTACGTCTGTGCGCGATAGATTTGAAGACTAGCTGGGACACACACTTGCCGCTCGCGGAGTTCGCATACAATAACAGTTACCAATCGAGCATCCAGATGGCTCCCTACGAGGCATTTTACGGAAGGAAGTGCCGATCTCCGATTTGCTGGGACAAAGTCGGGGAGCGACAGGTGCTCGGGCCAGAATTAATCGAACAAGCCGTCGAGAAAGTCCGCATGATTCGAGATAGACTCCGCATTGCTCAGAGTCGACAAAAGAGTTATGCAGATACTCGTCGACGACCGTTAGAGTTCTTGGTTGGGGACCATGTGTTTCTGAAGGTGACGCCGATGCGGGGCGTCATACGATTCGGGGTAAAGGGCAAGCTGAGTCCAAGATTCGTAGGGCCCTTCGAGATCCTCGAAAGAGTGGCGACCGTTGCTTACCGGATCGCGCTACCTCCTGCCCTGGTCGAAGTGCACGACGTCTTCCATGTCTCCCAACTTCGGAAGTACGTGCATGACCCAAGTCATGTGGTTAGTTTCGATCAGTTGGAGCTACGCGCCGATCTATCATACTCGGAGGAGCCCGTGCAAATTTGGACCGTAAAGAAAAGATCCTGCGGAGCCGATCGATGTCCTTAGTTCGCGTACTCTGGCGCAACCATTCCGTCGAGGTCGGAGATGAGGGAGAAGTACCCTTCACTTTTTGCCGACGAAGGTCAGACCCTTGTTCTTAAGTTTCGGGACGAAACTTTTTCTTAGTGGTATATTATGTTGTGCCCCGCTCCCGTTGGGGCGAAGCACTATGTAATAGGCTCGTGCCAAGTCAGACATGGTCGGGAACATAGATGGCTAGTCTGACTCGGCGACGAGTTTGTATACAAAAATCATGGCATCAATAAAATCGATTTGGACGAGTGATATGAGTACCGTCCCAACTAATGGATCGACTACTGTTGGAATAAGTCCTAGATGCGGTAGGCGGCGTCTTGGCGAAGGAACTCTAAAGGGAGCGACGCAACCCGTCTGCCGTTGGTTTTATTGGTTTTCTTGGCTTTCTGAACGAATTGTTGCGTGGATTTGATAGTGTGCTTTTGCATCGATTTCTGAATGCGTCCTTGAGAATTTCGAAGGAAGGATTGAAGGAAGGGTTCTAATTCGATGCTCGTGCCATTGCAGGAGTTTGTGTAACTGACGCTTGACCGTCGCGAAGCGTTCTCCTACTCTCGGCGCAATCTCCTTAGGTGGGTGGTTCTTCGGCCCCTTCTTTTCTACTCCTTCCCGCCAACTAAATTCTTAAAGTTCAACGTTCAAATCGATGATGCTAACGGGATGTATGCTTGCCACTAAGATCAAAAGCTCGGGATAATATATCAACCTAGAAAAGTAAACTTTGAATCGATAGGTTCACACTAAGAAAGAGATAGACTATATTTCATGCCATGCAAAACACAACTATGAAAACCTTGGTGGCGGTACATCATGCCTCGAAGAATTTGGTGCCTACGGAATGCTAAATAAGAACGTACGGTTTCGGGGGAAAGGACCCTTGCGCGAGTAGGAATGATTATGTGATTTGATAATGGTTACGCTACACAATTTACTTCATACATATATAACTGTTCATACATTCGTATGGTCAAGGACGACTTGTGCACAAGGTGAGCTTTCCTCGAGACTGTACCCGGGGCCCTGGGACCGAATCGGCCTAGGAGAAAATTATGGAAATCGTGCTTCGGCGCGAGGCATTGCGAGACCTCCAGTTAGGCTCGCTACCTGGACTGGAGGGCGCGTCGCAAGGCTACGTAATCATCCTTCTTGGTGTCGATATCACCAATGACCGCATATAGGATAGACTGCATGCTCATCTATTGTCTTATGCAGGTGGTAAGTATCATGTACATTTTGTGCAGGAAAGGAGCACGGCCGTGGTAAGAATGCCTTTAAATGGGTTATGTTGTTATCGTTTAAAATGTGCCCTCGATATGAACTGCAACTCATATAGTTCTAAATAGAAAGATCACTTCGTATGTCTGAATCCTTAATAAGCATTGTCGGTTTAGACGAGTGGGTTCTTCCCATCCACTAGCAAGTGTGCTAACCCCCAACTCCCCAGGTAACGAGCGTGCTGCGGGAGCTCGAGACTAAGCTGGAGCTGAAGAACGGGAGGCGGCACGAAGCTCTCCTATTTTGAAGTATTTTGATGCCCAATTCAGACCGAAGGCTTTTGTTCAAATGTATAAAGGGGCATGAATGTATGGAACGTCGAGGATTATTTCAAGGCGTAGCTTGTCGATAGCTTTCTTTTGTATTTCAAAGATGTAGCCGCAACGGCATATGTAATGTAAATATGACCTTACACATATTTTGCAAGTTTATGAATGAAAAGCTAAGTTTCTTCCTATGCTATGTTTTCAACTCTCTGCACTGTTTAATTTCAACGCGTCGAGTCAAAAAGAAATTTCCAAGCGCACATCCTTGCCTTGTGCAAGTCTATCAAAGACTTGTATGGCATCACGTCCCGACCCGTGGGGATCGATTTATATTGAGTCAAGGCGATGGCGACCGATTCGACGAGTCGGGGCGTGACAGCTGGGAGGAACTACCAGCCCCTTCCTCTGCTGGCGTACTAGCAGCAGCAGCTGCCTCCTGCTGTAGCCGAACAAACTCGGCCTAAAACATGTTTGCTAACGTGTAAGTATTTGCTAAAGTCTATATTGATATATATTTTCATATTTTCTAAGTTATAGTAAATTAATATAAAGAATAGAACGTACATATGCCTGCGTCGCCCTCTCGTCAATGAACTCCCTAGCCCTCCGATGTGTGACCAGGAAGACGGTCACCATGTTCGGGTCCTCACCCTTTTTTACCTGTTAAAATATATTATCTATTATTAGTATTAAACATTCTATATCGAACTATATATAAATTAATGTCCGTCGTAGGAAACGTACCAGACGACGAAAATGCTCCGTCATCGGAATGGAGCCACCACACCACTTACCGGCGCTCGACCGCGCCACCTTGGCCTTCTCAGACCGCTCCTGGTACTTGGGCTCGCTGAATCTAGCCTTCATCGCAGCCCACTGATCTAGCGTGATCCAACCATGGATCGGACGTCCGGTGCGATCACGACGCCTCTGGTCGTCGATCGCATCACGGATGAGCTTGGCTGCGACGGCAGGAAACTGGCCCTCGATCCTCGCCGCCCGGTGTGGTGGATAGAAATAGGTCCTCTACAAGAAGTAAAATACAAAAGTTGTATAATATACACAAATGATTATTAAAATTTAAAAATAAACAATTTTTTTACCTTTAAGTGGGCGAACCAAAAGGCCTTCCTGTCTGCGGGAGCATCTGAGTAGTTGAGCCAAGGCCCACCATAGTTCTGCCTCAGAAATATCCCCAGCTGTCTTTGTACTACAAAAGGCCGATATCTGTACAATAACAAAATTTCATGAATATATATGTACATATAATCATTTGAGAAATTTATATTAATTAATTAACTTACTTCATAGGCCCGTCCGTCCAAATCTCCATACGCGTCTCGTCCGGGGGAGCGCATGGAGGGTCGCACTCACCTCCTGCCTGGGCAGGTTCAGTCTGATCGCCGGCCTCCATATGCTCGACGTCGGCTTCCCCCATAGAGCCGTCGACAGGAGGAATGCTGTACGGGATATCAGGGATGCTGGACGCGGGATCAGGAAGGCTGGACGACGAGGAAGGACTCTGCAACCTGCTGGAACTGCCCTGTCCCGATAATGGACCGGGAACATAATGGTACACTGGCGTACTCGGAGATGAGGATGAGGGTACGGAACTGCCCCCTCCATCCCTAGGCCGAGGCTGACTGGACTGCCTAATGTAATATCCTCCACGTCGTCCTCCTGTTCTAGTCATACCTGATAATAACATATGATAATAAAATAAAAATACATATTTATACGATAGAAATCACAGATTTTTGAAAAATATCATGGTCACAGATAAAAGTGTCACAGATTTATTATTACAAAAATACATATTTATATGATAGACATCACAGATTTTAATCCTCTTCTGAAAATTCATCTAGTTCGTTTAGCTCATTTTCTTCTTCTTCTTCTTCTTCTTCTTCTTCTTCTTTCTCCTCTACATCTTCACTTTCATCTGCATCTTCCTCTTCAGATAATTCTACTTCTTCTACACAATTAGATGTGTAATGAGGAACTTCAATCGTGTCCACTTCTATAATATTTGTTACAAGAGGTAGTTCATCCTGTTGATAAGCTATATCGTCAACCTCAAAGGTATTTCTAGCTTTGGTCTTGCATACTGCCCACCAGTCCGACCTTGTTGTTTCCCGTTTAGGATAACTTGTGAAGTACACAAGCTGAACCTGACTTGATAGGACAAATGGTTCATAGGCTTGATATCGGCGCCGATAGTTTATATCAACAAGACCGTGCTTGTCTACTTTCCAACCCTGACCTTCAATCGGATCGAACCAATCACACCTGAATAACACAATCTTAGCAGGCTCTATTCCATAACTATATGTCAGCTCTACGATCTCCCGTAGCACGCCATAGAAATCGTTGCCCGCATCAACATCTTTGTAGTTCGAAGATCTGATACACAAACAGCTGTTTTTGGTGGAGGCGAGATCCACAAAGTTGTCTCTGATCGGGCAAGTTGTTGACTTGAACCTAAACCCATTAACATAGTAGCTTGGCCATATTTTTGCAGCATAAATTGGTCCCTTGGCTAGCGTTCTAATAGACTCATTCTCAAGTCTTGCGTATGGACGATCGACCTAAATACCACGAAAGAAGCAAATTTAAGCTCATTCTAAATCAAGTGCATATACAGAAAGGTAATTACAGAGTTCTCAAGTCTTACATATGCACTCAACCATGATGGAAAATAACGCCGTATTTCTTGTTCTAGTTCTTCTTCTGTTATGTGTGGCCTACCTGACCTCACATCATCATTAAATATGCTGAAAATAACATCGTACAATTAACGTAATAGTATTATTCTCAACACTATTAAAATAATGTAGATGTATTATTTACTTACCCCTCCAGTTTCTCTACTTCCTCCTCGTCGCAGTTGAGTAATACATACACCTGAGCAGCCCTTAGCTCATCATCGTTCAGATATCTCTTCTTCATTTTACCCGATGGCTTTCCTGGAGCATTGAATACCTTCAGTATTGTATCATTACTTTCATGATCTCCGTCGTCGTTTCTGGAAGCTCTCGTTCTATTAGTTGCAATATGAGCCTTGAAATACATCGAACAAAAGTTTGTAATCTCCTCGAGAACATAGGCTTCACAAATAGAACCCTCGACCCGTGCCTTATTTTTCACCTTTCTTTTTAGGTGATTCAAATATCGCTCGAACGGGTACATCCATCGATATTCGACGGGTCCACCAACACGTGTCTCATAGGATAGATGAATCGGCAAATGCTCCATAGAGTCGAAGAATCCAGGAGGAAACACCGTCTCTAGCTTGCATAGTGTTACCGCAATATCCTTCTCTTGTTTTTCTAGACGATCAACGAGCAATTTCTTAGAACAAAGATCCCTGAAGAATATGCTAAGCTCCGTCAATGGATCCCAAACTGCCTGCGGTAAGAATTCTCGAAATACAATCGGAATTAACCTCTCCATGAATACGTGACAGTCGTGGCTCTTCATACCCGTCAATTTATTTTCCTTCGGATCGACACATCTTCTCAGATTTGACACATATCCGTCTGGAAATTTTAGGCCCTGGATCCACCGACAAAGTCTCACTTTATCCTCCTTGTCCAGCGAGAAAATTGACTTCGGCAGGAACTGTTTTCCATTCTGCTGTATCAAATGTAACGCAGGGCGTTTGCATATTTCTTCTAAGTCCATCCTGGCCTTGGAATTGTCTTTCGTTTTTCTCTTTACGTCCATCACAGTATTAATTATGTTATCAAACACATTCTTCTCAATATGCATGACATCAAGATTATGTCTGATCAGATTGGTACTCCAGTACGGCAGATCCCAGAATATGTTCCTCTTTGTCCAGTTATGATCTCTACCAAATCCATCACACTTGTACCCAGTTGTAGGATCTTCGATAGCACTTAGAAAATCTTTAACCTCCTCCCATATCGTGGCTCCGCACCACCTTGGCGGTAGATCACCCTTCTCTACAACGCCGGCACGGAATGCATTCCTGTTCCTTCTGAACGGATGATCTTTTGGCAGAAATTGCCGATGACAATCAAAGAAGCACAGTTTTCCTCCGTGTTTCAAGCGAAAAGCCTTACTACAGTCCATGCAATACGGACATGAGAGACGGCCATGAGTGCTCCATCCAGATAACATTCCATAGGCCGAAAAGTCGTTGATGGTCCACATAAGGGTTGCCTTCATCTGAAAATTCTGCTTCCTGGAAACATCGTACGTGTTAGCACCTACTTCCCATAACTGATTCAACTCATCTATCAAAGGCTGTAAGTACACGTCAATGTTCCTCTTGGGATTGTTCGGACCAGGAATTATAACGGTTAGAAACATGTACTGAGTCTTCATGCACATCCAAGGCGGTAGGTTATACGGAGTGACAATCACAGGCCAGCACGAATACTGGGATCCCGAAAGACCAAAAGGAGTAAAACCGTCAGAAGATAGTCCCAACCTGACATTATGCGGATCTGAAGCAAAATCAGGATACACTCGATCAAAGTGCTTCCACGCTTCTCCATCGGATGGATGATCCAACACTCCTTCAATCTGTTCTCGCATGTGCCAACTCATATTTTTGGCTGTCTCTTTCACCATAAATAATCTTTGCAACCGCGGCGTTAAAGACAAGTAGTGCATTGAATCGGTCGGTCTTCTAATTGCACCGGTAGACCTTCCTGTACTAGTTGTCTTATAGCGACCAGCACCACAAAATCTGTACACATCTGCGTCCTTGTCGTCTTTGTAGTACAGCATGCACCCATTGCGACAGGAATCGATTTTCTCGTATCCCATCCAGAGCGATCTCACCATCCTCTTAGACCGGTAGAAGTCTTTTGGCAACTTAGAACCCGCTGGCAAGATCTCTATAATCAACTCCAACACTCGGTTGTAGCATTCTTGCGACATGTTAAAATCTGACTTAATGCTCAACAGTCTTGTAACCACCTCCAACGGTGAATGATCCTCACAACCAGGATACAATGGAGTCCTTGCATTCTCCAGCAACTCCATGAACTGTGCAGCATCGGCGTTCGGTGCCTCCTCAGGTGCATCATGAACGAAACTAGGCCCCGCAGCATCGAAAATCATGTTAACGCACCCGTCGTCGTATGCATGATTATCTGAAACAAAATTAGGTCCCGCATGCATATACGGCTCAACGTAAGGCTCCGGCTCTGATGCTAAAGATACAAGTTCTCCGTGTGCGGTCCACTGATAGTAATTAGGCGTGAAACCCCTCGAGTACAAATGATATGTCACTTCCACTTCTGGATAATATTTCACGTTATGACATTTTACACACGGACACTTAATTTTGGTGCCGTCCATGTACTGAGGGAACGCCTTAGCAAACTGCAGGAACTGCTCTACTCCCGCTATGTATTCATCCCGTACACCACACATATCATCAGGACGACGATTGTACATCCATGAACGATTCCACAAGTAGTAATTCATATCCATTTGGAAATAATTCTGCAAAGATGGACACACATTATCCAACAGGCACAAATACCAATACCGCGGTAACATGGTTAGTACATTAAGGGTCTTTGACAAGATGACATATTGTGAAAAAATATATCCTTATATATAGTTCTCCTACGGATTTTCTTTAACATTACGTAGGAGAACTATAAGGATACATCTTTTCACAACATGTCACCTCCTCAAAGACCCTTAATGTGACAAGTGTATATACATTGTATACATATATATTTATATATGTATTTGTGTGTGTATGTAAGTGTGTGAGTATATATATACATGTATACATATGTATTTGTGTGTGTATGTAAGTGTGTGAGTATATATGTATTTGTGTGTGTATGTAAGTGTGTGAGTATATATACATGTATATACATTGTATACAAATAGTTCGATACCGATTCCTGCACCATCCCCTGCCCCCCTCCCCCTACCCCAGCACCCACCCCAACCCTCCCCTGCCCCCTCCCCCTACCCCTGCACCCACGCCAACCCTCCCCTGTCCCCCTCCCCCCTCCCCTGCCCCCCTCCCCCTTCCCCTGCACCCACCCCAACCCTCCCCTGTCCCCCTCCCCCCTCCCCTGCCCCCTCCCCTGCCCCTGTACCCACCCCAACCCTTCCCTGCCCCCCCTCCCCCCTCCCCCCTCCCCTGCACCCACCCCAACCCTCCCCTGCCTTCCCTCCTGTCACTTCCCGTTCCCAGAATACGTATTCTAAATACATGTACTGCTGGAATTTATTCATTTAATATTTATCATATATTGTTCTGTATTTAATTTCCTTTTATTTCCTGCTAATTATTTTCTGCATTTTATTTCTGCAATTTACTTTCTGCTTTTATACTCTTCTTTAGCTTGCTATGGGTTCGGCTCAGATTGGTTTAATTGTGTTGGTTCATCATGAACCGAAATAAACCCCCACCTACCACCACCCCTTCATTTAAAGCCCAAAACCATTTCTCTCTCTTCATTACTTCTTTCCATTTCACTTCTTCTTCCTCATAACTCTCCCACCAACCTAGAAGAGATAGGCAAGTGCCAACTTGCTTCTTGATGGATCCCCATTTTTATCGTTCCATCATCTTCCTCATTTGATTCTAAGTCTCTTTAGTACTTAGCATTTTCAATTTCCATGGCTTATTTGTGGTAGATCTAAGTTTGATACATTTTCGAATTTTTTAGGTTTTGATCTAGTAAAATTTGTTATCTTCAAGTTTCGATGGTTCCATGTTGTAGAGAATTTCGTCCTAACCAATTTTGACCTATGGAAGTCCATATTTGGGCTTGGAATGAAGGATTTATGGAGCTTGGAAGCAATGGCCTCCATGGTTCCCATGGTTCTGTTCTCAGAAAATTTGGAGAAGAAGAACAGTCACAGCCGCATCAATCTTCATTCCTCAGCGCATGGAATCTTTATTCCCGCAGCGCATCAAATCATCACTTCCCACAGCCAAGGCGCATGATTTATTTATTTCTCAATCACTTCTCACAGCCAAGGCGCATGAGTTTATTTATTTCTCAATCCTTTCCCTCAGGCGCATGAGTTTATTTATTTCCCACAGATTCCCTCAGGCGCATGAGTTTATTTATTTCCCACAGCTTCCCTGAGTTTATTTATTTCTCACAGCCACCTTCCTCAGGCGCATGGATTATTTATTTCCCAATCTTATTTCACAGCGCATGATATTTATTTTCCACAGCCGCATTATTTGTTTTCCAATCTCATTCCTCAGGCGCATGGATTATTTATTTCCCAATCTTATTTCACAGCGCATGATATTTATTTCCCAACCTCATTCCTCAGGCGCATGAATTATTTATTTCTCAATCTTATTCCACAGCGCATGATATTTATTTCTCACAGCCGCATTCCCACAGCGCATGAGTTTAATTATTTCTCAATCATTTTCCTCAGGCGCATGATATTATTTATTTCCCAACCTTTCCTACAGCGCATGAGATTCTTTATTTCCCAAACATTATTTATTTTTCAATGTTTAATTTCCGAATTTGGCATTAATTAACATTGATTGTTATCTTGATTAATTATTGATCATGCGTTCCTAGATGGAACTAAGAGACTGGCTAGTCGTCTTATTGAAATGAATGAATGAGACACGTTCATATTAAGTATGAACTACTATAATCGATTGGCCGATCCCGAATATTGACATACAGGCACACATGCAGGCTTCAATTTATTTATTTATTTATTTTACTATAAAAGAAGCATGTGTACTTTATGGTCAAGGCATGATTGTTCCGTGGTTAGTTTGGATTGTTGCATTACGCTATGTAAGACCTACAACCTAACCGCACGGGTATCGTTGTAGAGTTGTGCATATCGTACCCCGTACTAAAGTACTCATTCTGAATGACCATGACCCACGGCATGGGATTTCACTTAACGTAGAGGCTACTAAGTTAAATAAAATAATGATTGCATGGAGAGAATGGATTCCCGAGTTCTTACATGGCAGCCCTCTTTGGGACTATTAGTGCCCAACAGGCCGGCTGGTTCCCACAGATACTGTAAATCTGCCACACGGACAGGGAGCGGTATCTGCTTATATTATTGTATATTGTATATTGATGACGGGCGTCCCGCTGGGACTCGTCTAATTCATGATTGGCGCAATTGATTGATTGGATCGACTAGCCTTGCTTGTCCATAGTAAGAACTGAGGAATCTTTATTGCATAATTCCAGGATAACTTGGGACTCACAGTAGTAAGCCGTAGGAGTTGGATGGCCGTTTAAGTTAATTTGTTTGTGTACTGTACCTACTCTGCTAACTAACTGAGATGATCAGAGCATCAGGACATGACGGGCCAACTTCTGTCCTTGTTTGGTTGGAAGGTTGGTTCGAAGTGTCGTAATGTTACGTGAATCCCAGTAGCGATCAGAGATCTATTATTATATTCTCTTATTTACTGGTTTAATGCCTCATATCGTGCTTCCTTGCGGTACTTGCTATTAGAGGTCTAACCTCTCTGGTTTTGCATGGCCAGATTTAGAGCCGGTTCCCGAGGACTCAACTTACTTCTACCTCCAAGATGGTCAATACTAGAGGGATGATCGCAGGAGGACTCGAGTGGGTTTCTTACTTCCCCGCTCGTTTTGTTATTTACCTTATACTTTGCCGTTTGGCACCGACATGTTAGTCGGATCGTCTTGTACTTACTTTTACATAATTGTAACTAAAGTCAGACTGCAGCTGATAACAATTGTGTATATTTTTGCTACATCAGATCTGGCTATGTTTTGTAAAGCCAGATATCAAGAACATTTTGACAGAGCGTTTGGGACGCCTTACTGCTTTATCTTACATGTTCTCTATTACAGTTTCTTGTTCGAATGATTGAGACAATAGATGTGAAGTGACCATAGTGAGACCTTTATGTAGTATGCACCCCCCCTCGTCTGGTTAGACAGCATTGATCGTATTATACGATATTCATCTACCCGTAATACGTAGCTGGCTGAGTCATTCTCCCGCTCTCCAGTATTCTGGTTCTGGGGCGTGACAAGGTTTTAGTGGTGGCCCATGCAGGTCGGATTTCAGACTTGTGGGGTGTTTTAATTTATAGGATGTCTCAATCACACATGTTTTCCCTTGATCTCCGGATTCGTATTCTCGATTCTAGCTTGACATTCCGGTATCCTTTGACTTCATTGATCTTCCCTGTCCGACCGTTTGATTATTCTCTTGTCCCTTTTCTTAGGGGCACCTCGTCCGCATCTGTCAGGATTGGGCAACAACAACAAGGGCAACATGGGCAACCTGACCAGGTTGGTCAGCAACAAGAGCCAGTACAACCTCAAGAGGCTATTCAAGAAGAGGTGATAGTGGAACCAGCAGTTGGACCACAGTATCCGGAGGTTCCAACACCACCAATAGTTCCACCTACCCTAGTGGAAGTGGACACACCAGCCCTTCTGGAGATCATGAGAGGGATGATGGCTACTCAGCAACATCAGATGTTGGCCCAGCAGCGCATGCACACTCAGTTGCAAGAGCAGAATGTGTTGCTCAACCAAGGATTGCAGACGGCTTTGGAAAGAGGAGTGAGAACAGATTCAGGAGCATCAGCCAGGTTTTGCAAGTACAACCCCCGCCGTTTCGAGGGCACGGAAGATGCCATTTCAGCAGATGCATGGCTTAAGGACATTGAGGCTATTTTGACAGCCGCTAAGGTGCCGGCAGAAGAACGTGTGGATCTAGTGAAGTTGTTACTTCAGGATCTCGCACGTGATTGGTGGGAATCAGAGGAGGTAGGCATCAGACGTCCTGTGGCTTGGGACGATTTTACAGCAAGATTCAAGACAAAGTACTATGGAGTTGTGGCGCAGTTTGAGCTACAACAGAAGTTTTTCAACCTCAGACAGGCTGGCAAGACTGTAGATGCTTATGCAGCAGAGTTCTGCAGATTGAGTAGGTTCGCCCCGGAGATGGTAGCAACAGAGAGCCAGAGGGCTATGAGGTTCCAGCAAGGGTTTCATCTTGAGCTCTTGCAATTGATAGAGGGGCACAATTACCAGACTTTTGATGAAGTATTGACGGCAACTCGAAGGCATGAGATAACCATTCAGAGGCTTGCGGCAAGGGCTGGAGGTCAGAAGAGATCCCACAGTCAGATTGAAGGAGGAGGGGGAGCAGCTCCCCGAACAACAGCACCATCCCCTGGCATTCGTATCCACGATGTGGCGATACGGGGGCCAGCACCACCACCCAGGCAGCAGCAGCAACAGAGGAAGAACCAGCAACCCCCAGCGGGCTGCACTTATTGTGGAAAGATAGGGCACACTAGAGATGTGTGTCGGACATTGAACGGGCAGTGTCTGATATGTGGAAATCCAGATCATCGGGTTACCACATGTCCCATGAATTCGAGGTCAGGAGGACCAGTACAACAGTTTCCTGCTCTGCCAGCACCAGGGGCAGGACAGTATCGAGGACCAGCGGTAGCAGTGAGACCGTTGGCCCAGCGTCCGTTCATGACGCAGGCTCAAATGTTTCGGCAGTAGGGACCGCCGATGCAGCAACATCAGCATAGACCACCCCAGCATCACCAAGGCAGGGGCCAGCGGCAGCACCAGGCTAGGCCGCAGCATGGGAACCAGCAAGGAGGTCGAGGGCAGGCATTCACTCTGTCCTTGGAAGAGGCATTGGCATCAGGAGATGTTGTGGCAGGTAACATTCTCGTCGCCTCATATCCCGCAGTAGCATTGTTTGATTCGGGAGCATCACACTCATTTATATCTGCACAATTTGCAACACGGCTAGGAATGGAGTTCGAGGCATTGCCAGGGAGGTTGAATATACTCACTGGTAATGGGCTCGTAGGAGTTAGTAGAGTTATTCTAGCATGTAGCGTTGTAGTTTGCGGGCATTCCTTACCCGCCCGGTTGATAGAATTTCCTGTTGGAAATTTCGACGTTATCTTAGGCATGGACTGACTGAAAGACAGTCATGCGACAATAGATTGTCGTAGAGGGAGTGTATCTTTTGATATTCCAGGCATGAAGCGGTTCACCTTAGTCAGATCAGTAGCAACTCAACAAGAGCAGGGAGTAGTGACGGCAATGGAAGAAGTTCAAGTTCCGAAGGTAGTTGAAGAATTTCTGGACGTATTTCCCGAAGAACTTCCAGGTCTACCACCAGTTAGAGATATTGAGTTCAGTATAGAATTGGCACCTGGAACTAAACCGATATCAGATCGGGTTTACAGAATGGCGGATTCAGAGCAGGCCAAGGTATATCAGCACATAGAGGAACTGAAGGAGAAGAAGTTCATCCAAGCTAGCGTGTCACCATGGGCAGCACCAGTGGTACTTGTGGAGAAGAAGGATGGGTCATCCAGATTGTGCATTGATTACAGGAAGCTTAACGCAGCAACAGTGAAGAACAAGTACCCACTACCCAGGATCGACGACTTATTTGATCAGTTGAGCAGGGCCAGAGTTTTCTCCAAGATAGATCTTCGCTCAGGGTATCATCAAGTGAGGGTTCGGAAGGAGGACATTCCCAAGACAGCATTCAGGTCGAAGTATGGGCATTATGAATTCTTAGTAATGCCGTTTGGTTTGACCAATGCTCCAGCAATATTCATGGATTTGATGAACCGCATCTTTATGCCGTATTTAGATCAGTTTGTCGTTGTATTTCTTGACGACATTCTCATATACTCTGCTAGTGAAGAGGAGCATGAAGACCACCTCAGGAAAGTGTTACAGGTTCTGAGAGAGAACCAGTTATATGCCAAGCTCAGCAAGTGTGAGTTCTGGACGAATCACATTTCATTTTTGGGTCATATCATATCAGGAGCTGGAGTAGCACTGGATCCCAAGAAGGTAGAAGCAG
Organism: Iris pallida; assembly: GCA_029216955.1. Classification (NCBI taxonomy): domain Eukaryota; kingdom Viridiplantae; phylum Streptophyta; class Magnoliopsida; order Asparagales; family Iridaceae; genus Iris; species Iris pallida. The sequence continues at coordinate 24,794,648 of JANAVB010002199.1, read as the reverse complement.
TAGAAAGTTGGCCAGTACCCAAGACCGTAGCAGATGTGCGGAGTTTCTTGGGATTGGCAGGATATTACAGAAGGTTTGTATCAGACTTTACGAGACTTTCAGCACCCATGACTCGCTTGACACGAAAGGACGTGCCATTCGTCTGGTCGGCAGAATGCCAGACATCATTTGAGAATCTGAAGCAGAAGTTGATATCAGCGCCTATTCTTACATTGCCAGTTGGACCCGGAGGTTTTACTGTTTATTGTGATGCGTCAGGTAAAGGACTTGGATGTGTCCTCATGCAGCATGGGAAGGTGATAGCGTATGCATCTAGACAGCTTCGAGACCACGAGAAGAATTACCCGACTCATGACTTGGAGTTGGCAGCAGTAGTATTTGCTTTGAAGCTATGGAGGCATTACTTATATGGTGATCGAGTGGACATGTACACAGACCACAAAAGTCTGAAGTACATTTTTACTCAGAAAGAATTGAACATGAGGCAGAGAAGATGGTTGGAGTTGATCAAGGATTACGACGTGGAGCTTCAGTATCACCCAGGCAAGGCTAATGTGGTAGCAGACGCTCTTAGCAGGAGAGGTGGCGCATTTATGTTGACAACACAGAAGCACATCTTAAAAGACCTTCAAGAGATGGGCATCGAGGTTATACTTCCTAGTGATGTAGGAGTTCTGGCGAGTCTACAAGTTCAATCCGACTTGGTAGACAGAATCAAGGCAGCTCAGACACAAGACCCAAGGATTCAGAAGCTTAGGACAGAGTGTGAGTCAGGACTCAGAAGGGAGATGCAAATTCATGAAGATGGTACGCTTAGGTTTGGATCACGTCTATGTGTACCTAGTGGAGATATCAGACAGGAAGTTATGGCAGAAGCTCACAGTTCCCAGTATTCTATACATCCTGGAGGGACCAAGATGTACCAAGATATCAAGCAGCACTTCTGGTGGAACGGGATGAAGAGGGAGATAGCTAGGTTTGTTTCCCGTTGCTTGATATGTCAGCAAGTAAAGGCAGAACAGCAGAGGCCAGCTGGATTATTGCAACCGCTTCCAATCCCGGAATGGAAGTGGGAACACATTACAATGGACTTTGTGACCGGTTTACCGAGATCCCCAAGTGGTAAGGATGCTATTTGGGTAATCGTAGATCGGCTTACGAAGGTGGCACATTTTCTTCCTTTTAGAGTAGGTCAATCTACGGAGAAGTTGGCAGAATTATATATGCAGCAGATAGTCAGACAGCATGGGGTCCCAGTCAGTATTGTGTCAGACCGAGATACCCGTTTCACATCACATTTCTGGAAGAGCTTACATCATAGTCTGGGCACCAAGTTAAGATTTAGTACGGCTTACCATCCACAGACGGACGGACAATCAGAAAGGACAATTCAGACTTTGGAAGATATGTTGCGAGCTTGCACCCTAGATTTTGGGGGATCTTGGGAGAGCCACCTGCACTTAGTTGAGTTTTCATATAACAACAGCTATCAAGCCAGTATCCAGATGGCGCCATTTGAAGCACTATATGGTAAGAAGTGTAGGTCGCCACTAGCGTGGGACGATATTGGGGAGAGAAAGATGCTCGGCCCAGAATTGATTGTTCAGACGGTTGAAGTGGTTAAAGGAATTAGAGAGCGACTTCGAGTTGCGCAGGATCGGCATCGTCATTGGGCAGACCAGCATCGTAGGCCGTTAGAGTTTTCTGTTGGGGACCACGTATTCTTGCGGATCTCACCTACCCGTGGGGTCATTAGATTTGGCATTCGCGGGAAGTTGAGTCCTCGATACGTGGGCCCGTTTGTTATTCTTGATCGGGTAGGCGATGTTGCTTATCGTTTATCCCTTCCACCTTCGTTACGAGAGGTGCATGACGTATTTCATGTATCTCAATTGCGAAGGTATGTATCGGACCCTAGCCATGTCCTTGATCATTCTGAGCTGGTTGTTGGTACCAACCTGTCTTACGAGGAACAGCCTGTGTCTATTTTGGACCGAAGAGAGAAGGTACTCAAGAACCGAACAATTAATCTTGTCCGGGTTGCTTGGGGTCATCACTCTTTGGGGGAGTCAACGTGGGAACGTGAGGATGATATCCGATCACGGTATCCGCACCTGTTTGACTCACAAGGTATATCTCTTTCTGTATACCTTGATTGTCTTAACCCCTCATGCTTGTCACGTTGTAAGTAGAATTGCTTGGTGTCGTAGAATGTTCAGTATGGATATGTTTCTTACTGTTAATATTGTGGAATGATTGCTTACTCTAATTGATCGTACTTAGATTAGTTTAGCTTCGATGTTTCTATCATGTTTGGATCTGAAATTCCGAGGACGGAATTTTTCTAAGGAGGGTAGAGATGTCACTTCCCGTTCCCAGAATACGTATTCTAAATACATGTACTGCTGGAATTTATTTATTTAATATTTATCATATATTGTTCTGTATTTAATTTCCTTTTATTTCCTGCTAATTATTTTCTGTATTTTATTTCTGCAATTTACTTTCTGCTTTTATACTCTTCTTTAGCTTGCTATGGGTTCGGCTCAGATTGGTTTAATTGTGTTGGTTCATCATGAACCGAAATAAACCCCCACCTACCACCACCCCTTCATTTAAAGCCCAAAACCATTTCTCTCTCTTCATTACTTCTTTCCATTTCACTTCTTCTTCCTCATAACTCTCCCACCAACCTAGAAGAGATAGGCAAGTGCCAACTTGCTTCTTGATGGATCCCCATTTTTATCGTTCCATCATCTTCCTCATTTGATTCTAAGTCTCTTTAGTACTTAGCATTTTCAATTTCCATGGCTTATTTGTGGTAGATCTAAGTTTGATACATTTTCGGATTTCTTAGGTTTTGATCTAGTAAACTTTGTTATCTTCAAGTTTCGATGGTTCCATGTTGTAGAGAATTTTGTCCTACCCAATTTTGACCTATGGAAGTCCATATTTGGGCTTGGGATGAAGGATTTATGGAGCTTGGAAGCAATGGCCTCCATGGTTCCCATGGTTCTGTTCTCAGAAAATTTGGAGAAGAAGAACAGTCACAGCCGCATCAATCTTCATTCCTCAGCGCATGGAATCTTTATTCCCGCAGCGCATCAAATCATCGATTCCCACAGCCAAGGCGCATGATTTATTTATTTCTCAATCACTTCTCACAGCCAAGGCGCATGAGTTTATTTATTTCTCAATCCTTTCCCTCAGGCGCATGAGTTTATTTATTTCCCACAGATTCCCTCAGGCGCATGAGTTTATTTATTTCCCACAGCTTCCCTGAGTTTATTTATTTCTCACAGCCACCTTCCTCAGGCGCATGGATTATTTATTTCCCAATCTTATTTCACAGCGCATGATATTTATTTTCCACAGCCGCATTATTTGTTTCCCAATCTCATTCCTCAGGCGCATGGATTATTTATTTCCCAATCTTATTTCACAGCGCATGATATTTATTTCCCAATCTCATTCCTCAGGCGCATGGATTATTTATTTCTCAATCTTATTCCACAGCGCATGATATTTATTTCTCACAGCCGCATTCCCACAGCGCATGAGTTTAATTATTTTCCAATCATTTTTCTCAGGCGCATGATATTATTTATTTCCCAACCTTTCCCACAGCGCATGAGATTCTTTATTTCCCAAACATTATTTATTTTTCAATATTTAATTTCCGAATTTGGCATTAATTAACATTGATTGTTATCTTGATTAATTATTGATCATGCGTTCCTAGATGGAACTAAGAGACTGGCTAGTCGTCTTATTGAAATGAATGAATGAGACACGTTCATATTAAGTATGAACTACTATAATCGATTGGCCGATCCCGAATATTGACATACAGGCACACATGCAGGCTTCAATTTATTTATTTATTTATTTTACTATAAAAGAAGCATGTGTACTTTATGGTCAAGGCATGATTGTTCCGTGGTTAGTTTGGATTGTTGCATTACGCTATGTAAGACCTACAACCTAACCGCACGGGTATCGTTGTAGAGTTGTGCATATCGTACCCCGTACTAAAGTACTCATTCCGAATGACCATGACCCACGGCATGGGATTTCACTTAACGTAGAGGCTACTAAGTTAAATAAAATAATGATTGCATGGAGAGAATGGATTCCCGAGTTCTTACATGGCAGCCCTCTTTGGGACTATTAGTGCCCAACAGGCCGGCTGGTTCCCACAGATACTGTAAATCTGCCACACGGACAGGGAGCGGTATCTGCTTATATTATTGTATATTGTATATTGATGACGGGCGTCCCGCTGGGACTCGTCTAATTCATGATTGGCGCAATTGATTGATTGGATCGACTAGCCTTGCTTGTCCATAGTAAGAACTGAGGAATCTTTATTGCATAATTCCAGGATAACTTGGGACTCACAGTAGTAAGCCGTAGGAGTTGGATGGCCGTTTAAGTTAATTTGTTTGTGTACTGTACCTACTCTGCTAACTAACTGAGATGATCAGAGCATCAGGACATGACGGGCCAACTTCTGTCCTTGTTTGGTTGGGAGGTTGGTTCGAAGTGTCGTGATGTTACGTGAATCCCAGTAGCGATCAGAGATCAATTATTATTCTCTTATTTACTGGTTTAATGCCTCATATCGTGCTTCCTTGCGGTACTTGCTATTAGAGGTCTACCCTCTCTGGTTTTGCATGGCCAGATTTAGAGCCGGTTCCCGAGGACTCAACTTACTTCTACCTCCAAGATGGTCAATACTAGAGGGATGATCGCAGGAGGACTCGAGTGGGTTTCTTACTTCCCCGCTCGTTTTGTTATTTACCTTATACTTTGTCGTTTGGCACCGACATGTTAGTCGGATCGTCTTGTACTTACTTTTACATAATTGTAACTAAAGTCAGACTGCAGCTGATAACAATTGTGTATATTTTTGCTACATCAGATCTGGCTATGTTTTGTAAAGCCAGATATCAAGAACATTTTGACAGAGCGTTTGGGACGCCTTACTGCTTTATCTTACATGTTCTCTATTACAGTTTCTTGTTCGAATGATTGAGACAATAGATGTGAAGTGACCATAGTGAGACCTTTATGTAGTATGCACCCCCCCTCGTCTGGTGAGACAGCATTGATCGTATTATACGGTATTCATCTACCCGTAATACGTAGCTGGCTGAGTCATTCCCCCGCTCTCCAGTATTCTGGTTCTGGGGCGTGACACCTCCCCTGCCCCCCTCCCCTGCCCCCCTCCCCCTACCCCTGCACCCACCCCAACCCTTCCCTGCCCACCTCCCCCTACCCCTGCACCCACCCCAACCCTCCCCTGCCCCCCTTCCCCCCTCCCCCCCCCTCCCCCCTCCCCTGCCCCTGCACCCACCCCAACCCTCCCCTGCCTTCCCTCCCCTGCCCCCCTTCTCCTACCCCTGCACCCACCCCAACCCTCCCCTGCCCCCCTCCCCCTACCCCTGCACCCACCTCAACCCTCATCTGCCCCCCTTTCCCCCTCCCCCCTCCCCTGCCCCCCTTCCCTGCCCCTGCACCCACCCCAACCCTCCCCTGCCCCCCCTCCCCCCCTCCCCCCTCCCCTGCCCCCCCTCCCCATACCCCTGCACCCACCCCAACCCTCCCCTGCCTTCCCTCCCTTGCCCCCCTCCCCTTGCACCCACCCCAACCATGCCCCCCTCCCCCTACCCCTGCACCCCCCGGGTACCCCCACCCCTCCCTCCACCCCTCGACAGTAAGACCCTCCCACCCCCTGCACCCACCCCCACCCCTCTCTCCCCCCTCGACAGAAAGACCACCCCAGCTAGGGTTAGGGTTCTCGTGTCCGTGTCTGTGTCTAGATAGCTAGGGCTAGGATTAGGGTTTACCTGAGGAGGGTGGCTTCGTCGGAGGATGGAGGCGGCGAGGAGGGTGGCTTCGTCGGAGGAGGAAGGCGGCGAGGAAGGCGGCTTCGTCGGAGGAGGGAGGCTGGTCGCCGGAGGGAGAAGGGGGAGGGTGTCGCCGGAGGGAGGGGTCGCCGGAGGGGAGGGTTCGCCACTGGGAGAGGGGAGAGCGGAAAGAAAAATTTTGGGCAAAATTTTTGTGATTTCGATCGGGCCAGGAACCCTATATGTAATAAAACAGCGACGCATAAATTATACGTCGCTAAACGTCGCAATACAGCGACGTACATTGGATATCCATCGCAAACGGTCGTCCATCAGCGACGTCACTTATACTACGTCGCTGAACGTCGCAACGCAGCGACGGACAGCGACGTGGACCACAAGAATTTGCTATAGGCAATTATCAGCGACGGGTATTTCCGCCGTCGCTAATATACGTCGCTATTTTAGAATATTTTAGTAGTGAATTGTCATGTGCTCTTAAACCTCACTTGTTTTCCATAGTCCTATCAACACACACATACACATTCACTTCTCAATTTCCCTTTTTTCTTTTTCAATATACATGTATGTGTATGTTCATATACATATAGCTTCCTACATAGTTATATTTATATTGAATGTGAGAGTGATACCTATATGTGAAATATAGTGTATAGATATTACAATTGGGTATTGTACTAGTAGGGTTGTGTTGGTATAGTGTATAGGCCTAGAGTTATAGTGTTGACTTAGAGTTGACCAAACCCTAGAGTTGACCTAGTTTGAGTAGATGTTGACTTTGGTTGACCCAAAGTTGACCAAGTTTGACTTTGACCTAGAATGACCTAAAAATCATGTAGATCGCATTACAAACTTCTTTTAACTTATGTTAAACACATTGTGACCTGTGTTGCTCTAAAATAGGACTCATCTACCCTGCCTGGACATCTACACTTACCAGATACTCAGGATATCAGGCGAGTACATTCTCTGACCGTTTCATACTTGCTAGAACTTATATTTCTGTTCTAGATTTACTTTACTTGCATGCTGTCACGTTGGTAACACGGATTGGTACTATATGGATCTTTTCATGAGATGTTATCCCCCTCAGGAGCATCAGGTACTTCATGTCTTGTGCGTTTCACTTACATCATGTATCATCATGCTTCACTATTCATGCTCGCTCTGAATTCATGTACTCTCATGTTCGCAGAGCCCCCATGAATCAATTTCACGTGTGCTCTCATCACGGAGACAGTGAAATCTTGAACCTTAACGTAACATGTCTGGATCCTTGTGTATTGGTTGGAGCTGGGGGAGTAGAAATAGCATGTAAATAATTCCAATTAATATAATCTTGAACCACCTCTCTTGAATCACCTCCACCTGTTCACATGTCTAGCTTGTACTCTGATTCACTAGTCACTGATAGTTCTCTACTTGTAGTAGATATTTCCATTACTGTTATCTCTTTTACTTCATGTACTTTCCTTCAGTTATTCATATATCGTACTCTATTGCATGTTTATTATCTTCTGACATGATATGAACTGCGTGAGATGTATTATGCTCGCTCCTGTCCTGACTGGACCTGTTGATATATTACAGAGGATGAGGATAAGGCTTACTGCACTACCTATTATGGAGCAGCCCTAGACGACACTTGCGAGTTGGACTCTCAGGAGGACCTAGCTCTAGCTGATGTTATCACCCCTACTGCCTAGACTAGTTTAGTTAGACTTTATCTTACTTATGTTGTCATTTGGGTTTGAGTTGTATTATGTCTGTTATTGTGTCGTTTAGACACTTAGACTTATTTCCCTTTATGTTTGTACTTTCTTTGAGATTTTCATATTTATGATATCGTTCTATCTTCTGCCTTAGATGTGATTGAGAATTCTGTATTGTCACCTCCACTTGGAGTGTATAGTACTGTACAGGTACCTTATATTGTTAGATGTTGTGACCTAGGACAGCATTCTACCGTCGACACTGTGACGTAGGCTGGACGTACCCACTTCTTGTGCCCTTACTCTAGGGTGTGGGTCGTGACACATTTTTAGTGGTGGTCCATGCAGGTCTAGATTTGCGGTGGTATTCGAACTGAATACCTCCTCTCCAAATAAAGTTAGCACACAGGTTATCTCTACGAGTTATAGTTTTGATTGGAATCAATATAGCATGTAACAAGAAAGCAATGATAGAAGTAATGACTGGTCTAACCATTTTGATGGGTCCTCCAAACGAAAGTATCTCGACCTTCCACCCATCCAATCTCGTTTGCACGTACTCGGTATTAAGACTAGAGCAGTCACTGTGTCGAGCATAAAAAATAGTGAGAGGGAGACCCAGGTAACGAACATGCATATTTCCTTGCTAAATCTGCAACATTTGTTGCCAATGGTCCTTCAACTGACAGTTCTGGTTGAAGAAAACCAGACTCTTATCCTTGTTTAACAACATACCATTGACAATGTCGAACTCACATAGAACATCAAGGAGGCTATGTATACTCTGTTCAGAGGGTCGCACAAAAACGAGGAGATCATCGGCATAAACAAGGTGGGAGACAACGGGTTTGACGAGTTTGAAAAGAGGATCGATTCGACGAGTATGGACCGCCATATCCATAAGATACGAGAAGTGTTCCACCACAATCATAAACAAATATGGCATTAACGGATCTCCTTGACAAATGCTCATGTTGCTATGAAAGAGAGACCATGAGATTGTCCTTGAATCATTACAGAGAACGTAAGCGTCGACATACATTCATGTATACGAAGAACCCACCACTCATCAAATCCTATCTCTCATTATGTGGCAGAGGAAGCTTCGATAATTACTGTATCGTACGCCTTACGTAAGTCCAATTTAAGCATGCTTTTTTGCTTCCTGGCCTATTGAATTCCCGTGCTAATCAGAGGAGATAAACTCGGGCAAACTAACCACATACGTACATTGGCACATGAGATTTGTGATCACCTTGTAGATGAATTTACAAAATACTATGGGTCAGAACTCAGACATTGATAGGGCACCCTCATTCTTCGGAATCATCACAATAAATGTAGGATTTAATTCTCTTAGAAGCTTACCAGTTCGAAAAAAAACCCTGAATAACCTCAGTGACATGGACCTTCAATACACCCTAATGCTCTTTGAAGAATTTGACGGTGACCACATCTAAGTCCTGGAGATTTGTTGGAGTCAGCAGCTTTAACGATGTCTTCAATTTTCTTAACAATGGTCGGCATACATAGCAACGCATTCCCATCATCAGAAATAACTCTGTTGCAGACTAGTCTCGAAAAATTACTCCAATAGTCCTGTTGATTATAAAGTTGGGTGTAATACGTCACAACTTCATTTTGGATGTCTTACAAAGAAGTTATCTCTCTAACTAGGAGGAACCGATTCGACCTAGGAGGAACATGTTTAGTTGTGCTGACTTACTAGCATGAGTGATTCAGGAACTTTCAGTAGAATAGCTCGTGGTAGTTGATCTCTTAAGACCACTTTAATGTTTTTCGAGAAAAAAAACAATATGATGGTCCACCTTTTTTGTAATGATACAAACTAGTGCAAACTATTTATCTACTACAAAGTAGAAAGCCAAAATACAACATAAATATTAAAAATCCCACTTAACGATAGCAATATATAGAGCGAATCTACTAACAACCATTATTTGAGAAGAGGATCACTAACACATTTACTAATATAAAAGGACGATGTCACCAAATCATCGTACTGTACGTGCATGTATGCATATCAAACTAGTCGGTACGATTGTTATATTTTACATATCGAAAACATACTTTACAACTTTAATCCCTCAACTTTACGCTCTCCAAATGACTCTTTCCATCAAGTTTCTTAGAGAAGAAGCCTTTCATGTAGTCCTCCTGGGTAGAGGCCATGTAATTCTCTGTACCTCCTTTCACAAGTTGAGGAAGCGGCCTAAGTATACAATTCTCGTCTGGCCAATGAAATGTAGCAAGAGTAATACGTTCTTTCTCGGTGTTGACTATGGCTCTATGTTCAATGCTCTTGTACTTTCCATTGCTAAATATCTGCACAAAAGGAAAAAATAAAAACATTTATATAACATCAAACAACAATTAATGTAACTCAATTACTTGCAAGTTGTATATATACCTCAAGTAGATCACCAACATTAACAATGAATGCACCTGGTAGCGGTTTGACAGGGAACCATACACCTTTGTTCCTTATTTGTAAGCCTTCCACATCGCTTATTTGGAGGAGAATCGTCAGACCAGTGGCGTCGGAGTGCGGAGAAATACCAAGCACCTTGTCAGCTTTCGGACACGGTGGGTAGTAGTTTGCTCTTATTGTTTGTTTCATATTTTTGAAATTGTTCGTGATAATTTCCGGTTCAAGCCCCAAGTTTTCGGCTAAAAGTCTCAGTAGACAATTTGTGACTTCCTTCAGCTTGGACGTGTATGCATCCAGATTGTCCCTAAAAGTTGATGAGAGGAACGATGAAGAAAGTAATCACATTGTGTAAGTTTTTCTGTAGAACATTTTACTGATAGTGAAATATGCACAAAGAGTCACTCAAGAATTTTGTTTCTTTTACTACGGATTCATATGATTGGCACGTATCATAGCGTGTGTGATGTATTGCACGATGGGTTGGTTATTAATACGATATATGGTTCTTAAGTGAATTTTTAGATTCCACAAGTAGTATATATAGAAAAATAAGGGTCGCAAGTAATAGTTCATATATACTGTGATACTAAATACAACTGAACACTCATGTGTAGTAAACATTTAGGTCCTCCACCAAGATTTTGATGCTAATAACAAGGATATCCATTATATTTGAGTTGGAATTCTCTCACAGAAATTAAAATGCTTTTGACAATATCTGATTTTCACCTAATTTTGAAAAAAGAAAGAAAGAAAGACTAGAAGAGTTCCTTTTTATCAATATTTAATTATGATGTCATGATAGAATTGAAATTCAACTATTAACGCCAACCATAAAATAGAAAATGACATTGAATTAACTTTAAAATTTTCAATTTCTAAATTTTTAATCTCAATTCTTAAATACAAATATGCAGTAAGCTATATCTGTGGCAAATAAGTACCTAATTGAATATAGAAACCCGTAGTCAAGTTGGTTATGGGGTCCAAGAATCAATAACACATTCTGCTAAAAAGATTAATAATCAATTAATATATAATAATTGATTAGAATGAGTTGTTAGTCGTAGAATATTATTCTACTCATACTTGTGATTTTTTTTCAAAAATGGCAAGGTATTTTTTTCTATCTATTTTATCATGAACTATGTAGACCATTACATGTAGTAATACAAATAGGAATTAACATATTTGTGTTTACTTACCATAACTCTTCCTCGGACCTAAGCTAGTAGCAAGTACAAATATAGCTAGCATAGCAAAAAGTGTGTTACTCGTCATTAACAATGGCTAATGCTCAGGGCACTACTAAATTTTTTAAGGGACATTACAATTTCTATTGTCATGGACTGCCATTTTGGCAATTCTATAGACATAATAGTCATGTCTTAAGATTGCAAAAAATTTGACAGTTCTACTCACATCAATGACTGCCAAAATTTTGTAGGCTGGTCCGGGCGCAGGCCTACAGAAATGATGATAGCCCTTAACATCAAATGAAGTCCTCTTAGCATGGACTTTAATAAAAAATAATCAAGTCTTTCGAAAATTGATTTTAACAAGATACGACTTATTAGTAGGGATGCAACTCGGACGGGCTAAAGTCGAGTTCGATCGGAAAAACGGGCTAAAGGGTTGGGTTAGGGTTGAAAATACTTGGACTCGGACTTTGGATTTGGGTTAAAATATTTGGATCCGATCAAAAATTGGATTGGGCTCGGATTCACGTGTCAGGTTACCCAAAGAACCCGAAAATATATATATATATATATATATATATATATATATATATATATATATATATATATATATATATACGGGTATCCTATATATACTAGTCTACATGTACGTGCTTTGCTCGTATTTTAATTAGAATATTATAAAATTATCTATAGTATTTTCGTCTTTTCAAGATGACTATTCACATGTGTATGTTTTTCTTTTACAATGCTAAGGAATTCGAAGTACGAATTTTTTTTAAGAAAAAAATTATATAGAGAATAATAACCTTTGGAAATGGTAATGACATAAATTTTTTTTACCATTGGAACATAAAGAGTTGTATAGAAAGGGGAGATTTCATAGCATGCAAACTTTATTGCTTTGACTTTTAAACATAAATGACATGCAAGTTGACATGATAACATAAATACTCAAGGGTATTTTAGTAATTCAAAAGTTCCACCACCAAGTTTTCCTATTATATATACTAGTCTACATGTACGTGCTTTGCACGTACTGTAGTCTTTCTGTCTTTTTCCATATGACCATTCATGTGTGTATGATTTCTTTTTATAATGCCAAGATATAGTACGAATGTTGTTCTTTTTTTTTAATTTTCTATTGAGAATAATAACATTTGAAAAATGGTAAGGACAAAAAAATTTATTACCATTGGAACATGAAAAGTTGTATGGAAAAAAAACTTTATAGAATCATAGCATGCAAACTTTATTGTTTCGACTTTAAACATAAATGACATGCAAGTCTTTATAAAAATACTAGAGGGTATTTTAGGAATTCAAAAGTTTCACAACCAAGTGTTCATATTTTATATATACTAGCATACTTGCACGTGCCATACACGTATTTTAACATTCTTTTAATTAACTAATGAAGACTCTTTAGGAAGACCAAAAGGTAGTTTTCGTAATTACTAAATTGTCCTTATTAAAATTAATGAACCATTTTTAATTAGTATAGACATGTAAGGATATTTTTGGAATTTAAAAGTTTCACCATCAAGTTTTCTTATTATATAGTAGAATAGATGAACCATTTTTAATTAGTATAGACATGTAATGATATTTTTGGAATTTAAAAGTTTCACCATCAAGTTTTCCTATTATATATATATATATATATATATATATATATATATATATATATATATATATATATATATATATATATATATATAATTTTTAAGTAAAAAGTTTAAACCCTAAATTTTTCAACCCAAACTCTTCAACTCATTTTCTAAATCTCATGTCAGTTTATATTTCATAATGATTGGTGCTTGATTGTTATTTGATCATGTGTTTAATATTAATCTTGTTTAAAGTTATTTTAAATATCATATTAGAACCCGATAGATCCGATAGATCCGGTCCAACCCGGGCTTCCTTCGGACTCGGTCTTGGGCGTCATATATTGAACCCGATGTCGGCTTGGGCTCGGACTCGGACTAGACTTATCATTCATCGGGTTGGACTCAGATTGAACTCAAGCCCGATCCAACCCGTCCGAATTGCACCCCTACTTATTAGAAATGAGTTGTAGAGACAATTCATAAAAATGAATTGTTTGGTTATCATGCTTATTTTCTACATGGTCATTTATGGTCTCACTTTTTTCCCCATCAACCTACTACTCGATTGTAACTTCAATCCCAGGTTTGGCCTAACAAAATGAAGGAGTACACCTTGATGAAGAAGACATACCTTGTAAGAGTGATAATTTTTACTATTTACTTTTTATCATTAATCATGATGGAGGAATTGATAAGAACTTGTTCATAACATCAAGACAATATGCTTAAACATGGAAAAGTAAAAGTGTTCAGGGTTCTCTCTTGAGTTGCTAAAAAATTTGCATTAAAATATTAAAATTAACCTGAATGACGGAGGGTAAGTGGGCCAGAATCTCATTTTTCTTATCTTGAGTGGAAGAGTGTCTAGGGCTAACAGGTCTCCCCAGTCCAATTTTTGGTCCTCCGACTTCACGAAGGCTTGGCCATAGCCGTTATAACCGTTGTCTGGTATTTGTGCAAATGCCTCTTTTTCCTCGATAGGAAGCTTAAAGAATTCTACAATATCCATCTTTATATTCTCTATCAGTTCTGTTGGCACTCCATGATTAATAAGCTGCAAAATGAAGTCATCCATCACATTTTCAGTAAACTAGTTAAGAGAGAAGAAACTAACAAAAGACCGCTAAAGAATATTGTTCTATATTTCTTACAATTTATATTTCTAGACGACTACGAATAACTGTCATAATCAAGAAAGGGGTAGTGTGGGGTTTTGGAATTTCTGAGTAACAAGTAGTATATCACATATATAATTACCAACTAGCAAAAATGGGGTCTTTGTAAAATTAGGGTCTATATATGAGTTGGTGTCTTTCTGTTAAATTTTTTTGGACCCAGTTCAGATACAAGATATTAGATTGGAGTTTTTCTGTTAGGACCTTTGTAAAATTTTGGAGGGCTTTGTAAAATTTAGGAGGCGCCAAACTTTTACAAAGGTCTCCTAGGTTTTACAAAGGTCCTAACAAAAAAACCTCCAATCTAGTATCTTGTATCTGAACTGGGTCCAAAAAAAAAATAATAACAGAAAGACACCAACTTAGTGGAACCAAAAAATTTCAAAGCTTCATGATACTAATTTTTTTTTCCAAGTACTTTTTGAATACTAAATTTAATTGAATTGGACTATAAAAGATTTTACAATGTTAGGACTCATTATTTTCCATTTTTTGGGCCCTAGGCCCATGGTTGGAGTCTGCCCTGATTGCATATTTAATCATACATGGTTACTTCCCTATATTTCTAAGAAACTTATATGATTATTTCCATATATTTTACATGTATTGATATCAACATAACTTATACATGGTTACTTCCATGTATTTTAAATACATATACACATGCATCAATTTCTAAATCCAATCCCAAATACAAAGGTCCCTTAAATACAAAGTCCCCCTAAATTTAAAATGGTCCCAACAATTTAGAAACCCCACCCTAGATTTTACAAAGGCCTCCTAAAATAATTTACAAATGTCCCAAATATTTTACGAATCCCCATTTTCAGGATTGCCTAGGGTGAGGGGTGAGCGTTTGGTAAATTCAATTTCAACTGAACCGGAATAGCTAAAATCGAATAAACCAAAAATTTAAAAAAATCCACAATTAAAATTGAACCGAAATTAACAACAACCGACATCGAATCCATAAGCGATTTGGTTTATTGAGTTTGTTCTATTGAACTATTTTTGTTGTTTAATGGACCTCATGATTAAACTATATTAAAAATTTATAATTTTATATATATGTTTGTTGTATTTCAAATTTGAACTAGTTATTAGATTGTCAAATGTTAGCTTTAAAATACATACATATAATAGTTATTTTCAAAATATATACATTTTTAATCATAAAATATACAGTTTATAATAATTGTATAAGTATTATTCGGTTTTGGACCGAAATCGAAGAAGTAATTTTAATATTTTTAAAACTGAAATCAAACCGATTTTTTTTCAAACTGAACCGAATCTCTTCGGTTCGATTCTTAGGGTGTGTTTGATTGCAAGGTGGAAAACATGTGGAACAGAAATTAATTCCATGGAATTATTTTTGTAGGAAAAAAATTCCATGAAAAATTTAGTTTGGTGTTTGATTGTCATCATTTTCCACGAAAATAGTTATTTTCCATGGAAAATAATATTTTCCTATGAATTGGACAAGTTTTATTTTCCACCATTTTCAAGAAAATATGGAAAATAATAGTTTTTTTGGAAAATAATTCCATAGAAAATATAATCTATGAAAATTTGTGAAGGAAATATTTTCCATGGAAAAAAAAAAGCCAATCAAACACAGCCTTAGTTCAAAACCGAATAATGCTCCCCCTCTACCTAGGGCCCATTTTTTGTTAGATATGGCCCCTGCTGCAATATGTACTATAAATTTATGTCGCACGCTGAAGGTTGGTTTAAGTGGAACTCATGATAGCCATCTATAATTGTACGTATAAAAAAAAAAAAGTTTGGACTCCACCGAGAAGATTACTATATTTGGAGATCTGGTTACATAACCTGAAAGAACCCCCACTCTTCACAAGCTAGTCCGAGCTTAGCGGACTCTTCCGGAGAAAGTTGGGCTTGACCTAAGTCGATGACCGGAAGCCTGACACCCTCGCCGTCGTCGGCCACGGGATCGGCCTCGGCCTCGGGCCTGACGTATCTTTCGGGTATGTCGCTCGCTCCATCCAGGGAGGCAGCCAGAGCCTGGACATGGGGCACAGGGAGAGAGAACCACTGTGCTGTATCCTCCATTTTCTTCTCTACTCAACAGTTGGTTCTCTGTTACATGAAATGATACATTCTTAATTCAACTTGTACTCCGTATATATAAGGAACTCTGTGATTACCAAAATGCCTACTAGCTAGTTTGGTTTGTGTCACTAGAGAAAAGAAATCAGTCACGATAGCACAGCTGAGTAGTTGGACTCCATAAATTCTGCGCGCCCGTCAAAATGGAAATACTTGGATTCAATGGACTCGATAAGCTTGAATTTTCTCCCATAAACGTCACTCTTTCTTCACAACCATTCTCCGCCTCAGTTCACCACAACAGTTCTCCGCCACAGTTCTCCTCAACAAATCTTTACAACAGTTCTTCACCACAGGTCTCTCACCACAGTCGTCCTTCTTCTTCACCTTCCTTTTCATCATGACTTCTTCTCATGATCCATCCTATGAAGATACTATCTCGAAACTAGCATCCCTCTTTACATCATCCTCGTTGGATTCAGATAAACTCTGCAAATCTTCCTCAAATAATCCACAAGCAGATTGGCATCATTACCTCTTCTTCAAGCTTCTAACCCAGAAAGTATACCCCCCTCATATCATCTCTTCTACAATTCCTAGAATATGGAAGATCAAAAGTAATGTCAAGGTGTCTGAATATCATGATGGATCATTTTCTGCAAAGTTCGACAATTTGGAGGATCTGGAATTTGTTTTAGCAAATGGCCCATGGAAACTCAACAAACATATGCTAATCATCGAAAGATGTCTTCCCAACAAAGTTCCTTCTGATTACAAATTCTCCGATAGTGATTTCTGGGTCCAACTTCATGGTCTCCCTGTGAATCTTCTGACCATTGATTTTGTTTCAGCAATCGCATCTCGAATAGGTCCAATTCAAACACCATCTGAAGATGATGCTATCAAATGGTCTTTATTTGCCAGGGTGAAAATTCGAATTGATATCACACCACCTCTTCTCAGGAACATCAAAGTATCATTGGGTACCAATAAGGAGTGCAATGTCTCATTGAAGTATGAAAGACTACCGAAATTTTGTTTATTCTGTGGTTGCTTAAGCCACAGTATCAGGAAATGTTGTATCCATAAGAAGTATGAAGATATAAAGAATGACAAGTGGTCGAAGGAACAAAAGATTCAATTTCAGGCTCTGTTTGACAAACGACTTGATTACTCAATATGTGTGAATCATGCAGACAGATTCAAGAATACCTCAAACAATCGAGGTAAATCAAATATTGTCTCTCATCCTATCAATTCTTCACGTCTTGAAGAAAATGTTACAGTTCATCAGCAATCTGATAATGAGAATCTTCCTCCAAAAAGTTCAACTGCATCCACATCAATGTCTATTGATCCTCCACCATCTGTTCCTAACTCCTTGATCCAGAACTTGAATTCTTTCATACCTGACCCAAAGTCAATATCACCCTCTCTATCATCTCCATCTGAAATTTCCGATCATACTCCGGCGACAGTTATTTCCAGGGATCAAGCAGTTATTCCTGACAAATCTTTTCAGTTATTTTCCACTATCCCCACAAACTCGGCACATCCACATACCCCTTAAACTTCCAACACCCCTCCTGGTAATAACCAACTTCCACATAAACTGCCTCAATCCCCTCCTATTCCCAAGTCTATCAGCTCTACATTCCCATCTTCCAAATATCTTCTGGACAATACTTCTAATTTAGTTGATATTGAATACACAAAAAGTGATTTTAACTGTCTCCTCAACAAAATCAGCAATATTGGTGAGCTCCCTTCTGTTACAATGACCATATCATCACCACAAGCAATCCATCCTACTGACATATCTACTCCATCATCAGATGTACACTCTAAAGCAAATAATATGCCACCATCAGCTCATACCTTCCCTACAGTCACAAATTGTATTCACAATCAAATATCAAATCCCCTGCCCACAATTATCCCAAACAGAGTATCAGTGTCTTATAACATTGTCAATAGTGTTGCACCTACTCCTCCATCTGCTACGTTTACTTCTCTCCTGGAATCTCTATCACCTATCAATTCTACCTCAACATCTGTGATTCAGAATGATGATAATACTATCATTGGTACTCATGAAGATTCGATCAACACCAAAAGACCAAGATCCCCAAGTCTCGTTAATGAAATGGTCACTGATGATAATCGACCTCTTAAACGAATCTCACTTCCTATCATGCAAAGAAAAGGCGCGGGTGGCCTACAACAGCCTACCAACCCATGATTCTATCATGGAATTGTAGGGGTTTGAGAAATGACCCTACAATTCGGACAATCAATTCATTTCTCCGTGCAACTCGTCCAAAAATTCTCTTTCTATCGGAAACGAGGTGCTCGTCAACAAATGCTGACTTAATTGCAACCAGATTGGGTTACACATGTCATTGTTCTGTATCTGCTAATGGGTTTTTGTCACGACCCGCATCCACGGTTAGGGTACGAGAACGTAACAACGCCCAGCCTACGCCGCAGTGTCGGCGGTAGAACGCTGTCCTAGGTCACATCATCTAACAATATAATGCTAAGCAGATACAGCCTCAATCACATTTAAGGTAGAGCATGATAAGGTTAGATAAAACATAAAATCCAAAGAGATACGGGAGATAGAAGTCTAAGTGTCTAAGATATTCTGATCCCATCTAATAAGCCAACCAAATGCCTCGTACGGGAGCGGGGCATTACATAATATACCACTCAGAAAAAGTTTTGTCCTCGAAACTTAAGGAAATAACTCTTCTACTAGATTCACTTAGTCACAACGAGTTATTCATTCAGCTTCAATTCAATATTGATTTTAGCCCACTCGGTCATTTCAAAATAGCTATTCAACTGTATCATTTTAATCCATAAACGATTCCATCCATCTTTCTCTTTTTCCAAATACTTGCAACATCTCATTGATTCACCAATATTTTCCTTGCATTCTATCTTGGTCGCAATACATCACTTCGTTTGGATCCATACACATATTTCAGGCGTCCCCAAAACATATGCATTTCAGCCAAAGTCCGTGCTAGTGCAATAAATTCTTCCCATAATGTTATCTCAGTCGCAACCTATCACTTCGGCTGGATCCACACACATATTTTAGGCGTCCCCAAAACATATGTACTTCAGCCAACTTCCATTTTAGTACGATTCGATCAGCCACAATATAACTCTCTTTTCCAATCCGACTTAGCATCCTTTCAATTGATTTATTACCTTATTCACTTGCCACAATCACTATCCTTCAGGCCACAATACTTAACATCAAGGGCAACTTGGTTAAGCTCTCTACCCAAGCATAATATTTCTAACATTCGATCAAGGGTCTAACTTAGAGCCAATCATATCAAGAATTCACAACATGCAATCATATTCCTTCCCAAATCCAACAATATTTCTTACCGAGGTAATTCATCTTTTTCTGATAGATACAATCCGACGTCACCCACTATCGATTACCCGAGTCAGGGTATAATTCTATGCAACAGTCAAGGTTAACTTAGCTACCCGACTATAGGTACACTCAAGTCTTACCTTACGATTGTAATTCCCACTTATGGCCGACATATAATCCTCAAGGGTCAAACATCTCTTAAGGCACAAGTTGAAGCATACATTCCCTTAGGTCAATACTCATTAGCACCATCTCTCATTCAATGCCACAAGGTTATCCTATGGGTCTCCAATGGTCACCTATTATTCAATCAATCTCTAAGGTTAGCTACACTGACAGCTAAACTTAAACATTCAGGTGACTTCCCTAGAGTGGACGGCTACTAGGGTTATACTAATTTCTTATTCTTAAGGCCAACAAGCAACCAACAGTTCTAAAAAACTCTACCCAAACCTATGGGTATTAACTCAGTCTGAATCACTAATCGCCACTGTTGGTTATGCCAACAATTGGTCAAGCAGCCCACGGTTTCTAGGGTCAAGTCTATTTATCTAGTGTCTTCCTCAAGGAAATAATTCCCACAGAGGCTCACTCTAGACTTACCCATCGATCGACTAAGATCGATCTATCAACATTACGATCAATTCCCAACCCGACATACGATTCACATCATTCAAAATCCATCAAGTAAATTCCCAACGATCCAATTTCTATTCCAATTCCTTTATACCCACACGAACCCATAAGCCAAGGCTAACTATTCAAGGGTCATTGATTCCGATAGTTTAACATAACTATGGAATCATACTATTCGGTCTGTATAACAAAGTCACACCACTAAGTCATAAGCCAACAATCTATATCCCAACCAACAATCACCTATACCGACATTATCCAACACGTTTGTAATTTCTCGTTCCAATTGTTTCTCAATCATCAAACTATCTTATGGGCATTCTAAATTCTCATGCAGCCATGTTCGAGTAGTTCATCCCATTCAATCCGACGATTTATGTATCACTTAACCATCCTCTATGCAACAAAATATTCAGGGTTGCTACTTGTTACTTCTCTAGTGCAATTCAATTCCTCAACATACATGCACATATGCAACGACTATCCTTTGGTGATCAAGATGGATTAACATCTATTACACCTTAGGGTCAAGGCACAGATCTCTAATATTCCTTTGATTCACCGACAACTTTTCCAAAACTTCCAGCTTAGCAATCAACTTTGTATTAGCCATATATGATTTGCATCCAACCATTCGAAATCAACATTCAGATATTCTAAGCCACAACATTCTCTAGCCAAATCTACTTACCCATAGCATACTAACGGTCTTACTAGTCTGAGTCATCACTCGACTAAACAATTTCTAACCAAGCCACCAGTTACAATTTCCGACAATCTCGCTACTCAGTATAACATCACCGTCAAGGGACACTCGAGTCATCTAGCAACAACACATGACTTCCAGCTAAGTCTCGGCACTACCCAATACCCACAGATAGTCTTATTGCTATTCTATGGAAAGGGTCAACATACATCTCGTTCTGAGGTGGTAGAGGCAATATACCACTCAGAAACGAAGCCATCCTTAAACAAAAACCAACTCAATCTATTCCGGACTTTCGTGATCTATAATGATCACAATACTTAGCCAACATCTCGGGGTCTCAATATTATAAGCCAACATTCTTAGGGTCTCGAAAGCACTTAGCCGACGCACATGAGTCAATTCAATAGTTCTGTTGAACTCATCCATCAATTATCCCATTCACAATTCTTTCCCAGAATCACATGCAATTCTCACTAGTTGCAGCATACATAGCCACTTTCTTTATTCCCACATTCCAAACTGCATTCACAATATAGCATACTATAGCATCGAGTCATTATTGGGTTATTTGTGTCCAAACCAACAACATTCATTCATTCAGGGACATCACAATGTATTTAGACTTATTGTATGGAACATCCAGTGAGCAGCCAAGAGGGTCAACGAACTTTCAAACATGAACCACATAAGGATGATTACAGAACAACAACAGCATAATCGCGGAAGCAATCTTTGATTTAATCGCGGAAGCAACGTTGAGTGATCGCGGAAGCAACTTTGGTTAATCGTCGATGCAACTTTGATTTGAAATGAATCAAAGAAGAGACCAAGGACGTAAAGCCGTGCTCTGATACCAATTTGTCACGTCCCGATTTGTAGAGTCATTTCTCTACGAATTTTATCTCTTGGAATCGATCGTCCTCGCTTGGGCGTGATGCCGTACAAGTCTGGTATTGCACTTGTACAAGGCAAAGATGGTACATAATCAATTTTCTTCAAATAGGAACACATCGCAGCGGCAGAAGCAGATAAATTGAAGTATATGAGGACAATGTTTCTCATTGAGTAGAAGTACATTTATTCTTTATAGCAGCAGAGATAAAAGAATAACTTGAAGCCACACAGAGACATAGAGAACTTTATTCTCTTTATTGATAATTGAAGAAAAGTACAAGACTTGTATTGGAGTACAATACTTACAACCAATCTCACTTTACAATGGAAGCCAACTGAGCAATGCTACAAAGTTTACATTTGATACTTGGATACATTGGATGACAACTCGATATACTGACTTGGCTTACAATCTCACTGGTACAACTGATTACAATGTTCCATACATTATGCCCTTTATAAACAGAAGACATCATCTCGTACAAGGAGAGCTTCTGTATGCCCAACAAATCTTCGATGCCGCGGAACCAAACAAGCCAATCTTCGTGTGTAGAATATTCCAAACACGAGCACCTGCCCACAAAACGTGGTCAGCACATCATCTATGTACTGACGAGCAGAATCCAACCCACTCGCCTAAACCAACATTATAGTAATCATTTAAGCAGTATTTATTAGAATGATCTTTCTACATGGGCCTAACATCAGTTTACAGTTCTTGAGCAGAAACATTGAAGTAAGTAAACATGTCTTAGCATGGAATATCATTTTTTTGTGTAAGGCATCATCTAAGCATACTTGGTGTTATCATTCAACAGGTTATGGCATTGATGTAAAAGGCAATGCATTAGCAAATTCTTATTTAACATGTTGAGCATGTTATAGAGTCTCATTTCTTAAAGGCAACAACACAGCATTCTTTTATTTAGCATGTTAAGCAGGCAAGTTGAACCAATATATACAATATCACACTTATGTGATTCTTACCAATAGCCGACTTCTCATACCTGCATCAAATACAGGTTATCAGATATACTTACGCTGCCTGCATAAAACATTCATTAGCATGCATCCTGACTACATGGTCACTGGTGTTGTTAAACCATATGGACTCTTTTCATTTCATTTCATTTTAAGATAATACGGTCAGCATAGTAGGTGGCGAGCCTCTATGCCACCCTGCCTTATCCGTGCTCCCATAGCACTCATCATTATTTCCTCCTAGGTCGAATCGGTTCCCAGGGCCCTAGGAACCGTTCGAGAAAATTATTACTCAAACCTTGTATACAAGTTGTCCATGACCATGCGAATGCGTGTCCGACTCGATTGTGAACAAAATCGTATGGTAAAATGTATTAAGGAAAGTAAAGGCAACAGTGCATCATTAGTCATATTCAATGACTTATTCATTTCATCATTTCCATCATTTCATTCGGTGATCTCAACGATCCCAGCTTTATCATTTCTCATTCATTGCTTCATTGCAACGTATCTCATTTCATTCCTTTCTTAAGAGGAACGTAACATTCATTCATTTCATAGGAACATTTATTCATTCATTCATTTCTTATAAAGGACAGGCAGCATTTAAATTCTTGCAACAGATATATAGAGAGTACATGATTCTAGTGTTTCATTCAGTTCATTGATTCGATAGCATAGCCAGTTCATTTCTTATTCTATCATTCATAAGGCATCTCATTATTCAAGTGTCTACTTGTTCCAGCAGCGTTAAGCATAAGGGGCAATGTTATCAATCCAATCTCAGGCCTTAAATCTATATTAGCAGTTCAATGTGTTGTTCATTTCAATAATTCTCAACATAAGCATCTCTATTATTCAGCAACTAACATATGGGACATTTAGGGACAGTTCATAGCCTTTCAATACATTTATTAAGCATGAAGGAGTAAGGAGGAGGAAGGACAGTTCCACTCACCCATAATTCCACTAAGCGTAGCTCCACCAGCAAGCCACGTTCCAATACCCATTCCGTCTAGCCAGCTAAGTGAGATTGCATCAGTCTCAATTCTTCTGATTCCCAACTTGAGTCACGGTCCAATATTCTGATCCCATCTAATAAGCCAACCAAATGCCTCGTGCGGAGCGGGGCATTACACTAAGCCTGTTGATTTCAGACCTATTGCTCTTTGTAATGTGCTCTACAAAGTTATCTCAAAAATCATTACAAATAGACTACGCCCCCACCTTCATAGACTGATTAGCAAATATCAGAATGCATTTGTTCCTGGTCGGCAAATAGTTGATAATGTGGTTATGGCACATGAAATCTTTCATTCTATCCATACTTTATCTCCTTCTAATAGTGCTTTTGCTCTTAAAGTTGATATATCGAAAGCCTATGACAGATTAGGATGGGGTATCATCAGTCAAGTTCTCAAAGGTTTTGGAATATGTGGTAAATCCCATGATCTTATAGCACAATGTGTTTCCACGACTTCATTTGCTCTTCTTGTCAATGGAATCCCATCAAGAACTTTTACTCCTGCTAGGGGTATTCGTCAAGGTTGTCCAATATCCCCTTACCTAGCTATTCATCATGAGCATGGAAATTCTTTCAACTCTTATCAACATTATGACAAAAAACTCACTGTATGATTGCTTGAAACTTAGAAACAGTACACTATCCTTCTCCCACCTTGCATTTGCAGATGATTTACTTATTTTTGGCAAAAGTTCACTTCCTAATATCACACAACTCAAGATCATTCTCAACACATTTGAATCATGGTCAGGTCAGCGTATTAACTTTGATAAATCCTCTGTTTTTTTCCCAAGAAAACTGATCTTATTATGCGTGGATTGTACACTCATCTATTGGGATTTCAACCTATGAAAGTCTCGGATAAATACTTGGATCATTTACTCCTTCAATCGAAGAAAAGAGTAACCACATACACTTCATTGCTTGATGCCAGTTTTAACAAACTTCAAGGTTGGCAAAGAAAATGCCTATCACATGCGGGGAGAACTACTCTTATCAAATCCACACTCGGTTCTCTTCCTACATATTATCTTTCTTCATACCATATCCCTAAAAAGGAAAAAAACTTCATTTCACTGCCTGGAGTTCCTTTACTAAACCAAAATTTCAAGGTGGTTTAGGTATTAGGGATCCTCATATTTCAAACCTATCTCTTCTACTCAAACTCTGCTGGAGATTCTTATCAAATCAAGATTCACCTTGGGCTTCCTTGCTTAGGAGCAAATACCTTTCTACGACATCCTTCTGGTCAGCTTCTCCATCAACTACCAGTTCATGTGTTTGGTCAAGCATACTTAACAGTAGAATCTTCCTGAAGGATAATGTGATATGGTCAGTAGGGGATGGTTCTCTTATTAATATTTGGAATGAACCTTGGGTTCCATCAATTCCTAATCATCGAGTTCAGGGATATGCATTTAGCAGCAATTGGGTTCAACATGTTTCTGATCTTATCAATGACAGCACGATAATGTGGAAACAGAATTTGATTAACTTACTCTTCCCTCCTGACGAAGCCATTGCAATTATAAAAATTTAGCTTTCTACAAACTGTTCCAAGGATAAACTCATATGGAAGCATACTACGGATGGGGAATTTACTTCTAAATCTGCATATAGAACTATCCATGAGCTAATGAGGCAAAGTGACAGTTCTACTTCTCCTCTTGAATTCACTGATTGGAAGAAGTTATGGGGACTTAAACATATAAGTCCTAAAGTATCATTATTCGTATGGAGAGCCCTTACCAATTCTCTTCCCACTAAACAAAATATACATCGTCGCATCAACAATATTGAGAAAATCTGTCCACTCTGTCAGGTACATATTGAAACTACTAACCATCTTCTTTTCCATTGTCCAAAAACAGGAATTACATGGAGTCATTACCCAGCAGTTAGTTCTTTATTAAATGCTGATTGCTCGATTTCTTCATTCACTACTTCCTTACTGAAAGAAGGAGACATAGATACAATTGCAATGTGTTTCTATATAATGTGGCATATTTGGAAGGCCAGGAATAAATCCATATTTCATAATCTGGACATTAATGGAAGAAGGATCTATGAAGACGCTGTCAACATGAAGGAAAAAATGGAGGCTATCAACAACTGCCTCCCTACATCAGTGCTATCATCGTCCAGTATCCATACTTCTACCAATTGGTTTCCTCCGAATGGCAATGTAATGAAAATCAATTTTGATGGAGCTTATATGGAGGGGAAGATGTCAACAGGAGCTGTGCTCAGAGATGACCAAGGGAACTTCTTGTTAGCTCTTTCATTAACAGAGGACGGTGGGACTCCAATTGAAGCGGAAGCAATGGGTATCCTGTTATCACTGGATATTTGCAGTAAGGAAAATCTTCAAGATGTCATTATCGAAGGAGATTGCAAGCCACTTATTGACTCAATCAATTCTTTCAACACATTTCCTCTTTGGCGTGCTCGACATACTATTGAAGATGCAAGAATGACTCTATGCTCTGCCTCTAATATATCGTTTTCTTATGTTAACAGGAAAGCCAATACTTGTGCACACTCTCTAGCTACCCATGCTTTACTTTCTAATATCTCTAATCTCATATGTGTTTATGATGTGATTCCATCTTGTATTACATATCATGTTCTACATGATAAGAGCAATGTAACCTCTTGATCTTTATATAACACGTACTTTTTTTTCTAAAAAAAAAAGACACTCCATATTTTACTTCAGGATAATTCTTTGTTGGCAGTCCTAACATTACGGAGGACTGGCAACTTCGTTCACAGTCTATCTTAATATTCAATGTTTTAGGAGTGCCAACTTTGTTGGCAGTCCTACTTTATGCTGGGACTGCCAACAAGTTGGCAGTCATAGGACTGAACTGTTCTGGTGTAAAATGTGGAGTGCATTTAGAAATTACCTAAGAAAAATGGTTCCTAATGAACGAACAAAAAGGTCGTGCACAATTCCTTGGTATTTTTTTCCTTTTCCATCGATAATATTTTTTTAGATATTTGAAAATGTCAAGAAAATTTGAAGGGGGTGTAAATACTTAAATGTGGAAAGTAATAACCAAACATAGGAAAGTAATAATTTTCCGTAACCATTCCGTGAACCAAACTAGGTATAAAGGATGGTGTTGTTGTTGGGCGCACGGAAGCGTTTGCCAACCCACCTGATCAAACCAACTCCCGTCTAACGGACACCACGCACAAATAAAGACAAGTATACATCACCTGGACAAATTCCAACATTTATAACTCAGATAGATATCTATTCTTCACCCAATGAGCCCACAAAGATTGACCTTCAAGAAACCTTTACTATAGTTTGAGAATGGCGGGGTCTCGAAGGAAGGCTGGCGAGCAAAGACCCGTGCCTCCCTCATCACACATTTCACGCCACGCAATCGCCTGAATACCTCCTCTCCAAATAAAGTTAGCACACATGTTATCTATACGATTTATAGTTTTGATTGGAATCGATATATAATGTAACCAGAAAGAAATGATAGAAGTAATGACCGGTCTAACCATTTTGATGGGTCCTCCAAACGAATGTATTTGGACCTGCCACCCTTCCAATCTGCAGCAGTTGCTGCCAATGGTCCTTCAACTGACAGTTCTGGTTGAAGAAAACCAGACTCTTATCCTTGTTTTAACTACATACCATTGACGATGTCGAACTCACATAGAACATGAAGGAGGCTATGTATATATATACTTTGTTCAGAGGGTTGCACAAAAACGAGGAGATCATCCACATAAATAAGGTGAGAGACAGCAGGTTTGACGAGTTTAAAAAGAGGACCTATACGATGAGTATGGACCGCCATATCCATAAGATAAGAGAAGTGTTTCACCACAATCATAAACAAATATGGCATTAACGGATCTCCTTGGCAAAGGCTCATGTTGCTATGAAAGAGACCATGAGGTTGTCCTCGAATCATTACAGAGAACGTAAGCGTCATCATACATTCATGTATACGGAGAACCCACCATTCATCAAATCCTCTCTCATTACGTGGCAAAGGAAGCTTTGATAATTACTGTATCGTACGCCTTACGTAAGTCCAGTTTTAAGCATGCTTTTATGCTTCCTGGCATATTGAATTTCTGTACTAGTTTATGGGCCAATAAACAATTCTCTAATATGCTTCTACCTGTAATAAAGGCTAAGTAATTAGAGGAGATAAACCCAGACAAACTAAGGCACATACGTACATACGTTGGCACATGAGATGTGTGATCACCTTGTAGATGAATTTACAACATGTTATGCATGGGTCAGAACTCAGACATTGATAGAGCACCCTCCTTCTTCGGAATCAACATAATAAATGTAGGATTTAATTCTCTTAGAAGCTTACCAGTTCGAAAAAAAAACCCAGAATAACCTCGGTGACATGCACCTTCAATACACCTTAATGCTCTTTGGAGAATTTGACGGTGAACCCAACAGGTCCTGGAGATTTGTCGGAGTCGGCGGCTTTAACGATGTCTTCAATTTCCTTAATAATGATCGGCATATAGAGCAAAGCATTCCCATCATCAGCTTAATTAGCTCATTTTGGATGTCTTACAAAGAAGTTCTCTCTCTACCTAGGAGAAAACGATTCGGCGTAGGAGGAACATAAATAGTTGTGCAGGCTTACTAGCACAAGTGATTTGGGAATTTTCAATGGGATAGCTTGTGATAGTGGATCTCTTAAGATCACTTTAATGTTTCTGGAGAAAAAATAACGATGGTCCACCTTTTCTGTAATGATACAAACTAGTGCAAACTATTCATATACTAAAAAGTAGAAAGCCAAAATACAACATAAATATTAAAAATCCCCACTTAAAAGATAGCAATATATAGAGCAAATATACTAACAACTCTTATTTGAGAATACGATCACTAACACATTTATTAATATAAAAGGATCGATGTCACCAAATTATCGTATTGTACGTGCATGCATGCATGCATGCATATCAAACTAGGTGGTATGATTGTTATATTTAACATATCAAAACCATACTTTATAACTTTAATCCCTCAACTTCATGCTCTCCAAATGACTCTTTCCATCAAGTTTCTTAGAGAAGTAGCCTTTCATGAAGTCCTCATAGGTAGAGGCCATGTAATTCTCCGCACCTCCTTTCACTAGTTGAGGAAGCGGCCTAACTATACAATTCTCATCTGGCCCATGAAATGTACCAAGAGTAAGACGTTCTTTCTCGGTGTTCACTATGGCCCTATGTTCAATGCTCTTATACTTCCCATTGCTAAATATCTGCGCAAAAGGAATATAATACAAACATTTATATAACATCAAACAATAATTAATGTAGCTCAAATTACTTGCAAACTATATATAAAGTTATATATAGAGTATATATACCTCAAGAAAATCACCAACGTTAATAATGAATGCACCTGGTAGCGGTTTGACAGGGAACCATACACCGTTGTTCCTTATTTGCAAGCCTTCCACATCGCTTACCTGGAGGAGAATCGTCAGACCAGTGGCATCGGAGTGCGGGGAGAGACCAAACACCTTGTCAGCTTTCGGACACGGTGGGTAGTAATTTGCTCTGATTATTTGTCTCATATCTTTGAAATTGTTCGTTATAATTTCTGGTTCAACTCCCAAGTTCTCAGCCAAAAGCCTCAGTAGACAATTTGCGACTTCTTTCAGCTCGGAGGTGTATGCATCCAGAGTATCCCTAAAGGTTGACAAGAGGATTGATCAGTGAAGAAAGTAACCACAGTGGAGAAATTATTCAGTGGTCCGGAAACACCATGTGGCAGTGGTGGGCCTTTACTCCTCTTCGACAATGCAAATACACACCACTTTTTTACTCCTCCAATATCACTATTTCCTAATGAGCCCGACCTACTAAATAATTTCTCCATTGTGAGAGTGAAACATGCACAAGGAGTCAATAAAGGAACTAGTAGCGACCATTTGCAGTGCCACATGTGTAAAAAAATTGTTGAATTTTTTATTTTAAATAACGCCGCCAAGAATTAAACCCAACCAAGAAAAATGCCTCCACCTTAACTATATGAGTTAGAGATGTTTGACCATAATTAAATAAGGTTTTTTCTATGGGCACTACCAAAATTGCTAGGGGCTAGTCCAAATTTTTTTAAGTTTATTACAAGTTTGCCATCCAAAAATTTTGCTAGGGGCTAGCCCAAGCCAGTCTTAGGACTGCCAGCAAGTTGGCAGTCCTAGGACTGCCAGCAAGTTGGCAGTCCTAACATACGTTAGGACTGCCAAAAAGGTGGCAGTCCTAGGACTGCCAACAAGGTGGCAGTCCTAGGACTGCCAGCAAGTTGGCAGTCCTAACATACGTTAGGACTGCCAACAAGGTGGCAGTCCTCGTCGGAGATGGGAGAAAAGGAAGGAACGCCCGCGCGGGGGTGACCAGCGCTCCGTCGTCATCCTCTCCCACTCCCCCTTCTCCTCCGTCTTCCGCCCCCTCCTCCAGATCCTTGCCCCCCTCTGCTTCGACCTCGGCAGCCGCCCCGCCGTCGACCTCGTCGCCGCCCACGTCTCCCGCTGGCCCCCTCCCCTCCCCGGCTCCCCCATGGACCTCCCCCTCGCCGCCTCCTCCCCGACCCTCCGCGTCCGCCTCCCTGACCCTGACCTCCCCTTCTCCCTCGACTCCCGCCTCTCCTTCCCGCCGGTTGCTCCGCCGTGACTTCCCGCAACACCTGAAGCCCCATCTCCTCCACTTCCTCGACCTCCACTTCCCCTACATCCTCCTCCTCCCCACTTCCCCACTCACTTCCCTCCTAGACTCCCTCCGCTCGCGGCGGAGCAATCGGCGGTGGCGGTGGCTGCTGGTAGTGGTGGTGGCGCCGCCGCCGCCGGAGGAAGGAAGAGGAGGAGAAAAGAGGAGGAAAAAAATTAGGATTTGGGGGATTGGGCTGCCCCTAGCAATTTTTGGGTGCCCCATAACAATTTCTCCACATTCATGGGCTGCCCCCTAGCAATTGATGCCCCCTAGCAATTTTGGTAGTGCCCATAGAAATTACCTTAAATAATAATAATAGATAGTTAAATAATTAGTTAAAATTTATTTATTTTAATTTTTTTAAATACGTGGGTATATAGATGCGATTTAGAAAAAAAAATATATATATAGATGCGATTTAGACTTACTAGTTATTTTCAAACCTTCTTATATTAGAAGAGATTTATTTCTTTCACTACCAGGCGATACATATGCTTGTTAAGTGACTTTTTACATTCAACATGTAGTATAAAAAAGTAAAGGCAACAAGTAATAATTCATACAGTGATAATGAATACTAGTGAAATCTGGGTAGTGAACATTCTGATCTGCTGGACAATTACTGGAATAGTGATTATAAAGTATTTTTAAAGCACCGGTTTTGAAAAGTTACGAGGAATCCAACTTTGGAACGTTTTGAATAATGTTTTTTAAATCAGTCCAATTCAATCTTAGTAATTCATTAGCGGACCGTTCTGTAATTTTTTTAAAGAAAAAATTACTTATATGTCTATATATAAACAAAAGTCCTCCAAAAACAAGCAGTTCATATATAAATAAAAGTCCTAAAAAAAACTAGCGTTTGGAGGAAGGAGTATCGCATACGAGCAAAACAAAGACGAAAAAGATGAAATATGGTATTATACTATTTTGGGTAGTAGTTGTAATTATATTTTCCTTATGAAAGTATAAATGAAAAAAGTATACATTTTCAAAATCTACCAATTTAGAATGTTTATAAAGATACCCAAAATTACAGTATGATTTTGAGATGTTAACCAAAATCAGTACCTCAAAAAAATTAACAAACAATAATTTTTTAAATACTTCATAAACGGTCGATTCAAAAATCTTCCGATGAAAACACTATTGCCAAGAAAACCTTAAGGTCCTCCACCAAAACTGATGTTAATAAAAAAGGATAACCCGTATCTTTGAGTCGGAATTTTCTCTCACAAAAATTTAAATGCGTGAAAACCATTCTTTAGAAACTTTTGACAATATGTGATTTCTCACCTATTTCTGAAAAAAAAAGGACTATGAAGAAATCATTCTCATCAAATATTTCTTTAATATAGCATAACAGAAATAGAATTCAACTATTAACGCCAACCATAAAACAGAAAATGGCATTCAACTTTTAAAACTCTCAATTTCTAAATTATTTAATCACAATTCTTAAAATTAAATTTGCAGTAAGCTATATATGTGGCAAATAAGGAATACCTAGTTGAATATAGAAACCCGAAGCCAAGATCCAAGAAAAGGATTAATAAATTAAATAATAGATAACAGTTGATTTGAGATTAAACATAAATGGGTAGTTATTTGTAGAATATCATTCTACTCATACTTGTGTTTTTTTGTCGAAATGGCATGGTATTTTTTTCTTTATTTCTATTTATCATGAAATATGTAGATCCTTTCCTATGGCAATACAAATAACTAGGAATTAACACATTTGTGTTTACTTACCATAACTTCCTCGGACCTAAGCTAGTAGCAACTAGCAAGTACAAATATAGGTAGCATAGCAAAAATGTGTTACTTGTCCCTAATAAATGCCAATGTGCTAAGGGCACTAAAATAATTTTTATGGGATATCATAATTTTCGTAGTCATGTACTGTTAAAATTTTGACAGTCCTGTAGACAAAATAAAAGTCTTTAGTACTGCAAAAAATTAGTAGTCCTAAGCACAAGCAAAAAAATTAGTAGTCCTAAGCATGACTGTCAATAGTTTTACAGTTCTGAGTTCTGACTATACCCATATCTGCAAAAATAATAATAGCCCTTGACAACAAATAAAGTGGTCTTAACATTAGTCTTAATAAAAATCAATTGAGTCTTTTAGAAAACTGATTTTTACAAGATATGACTTATGAAAAATAAGTTGTACAGACAATTAAATAAAATGAATTGTTTTTGTGAGAAAATATATATGTCAATGCTTATTTTCTAAATGGTCATTTATGGTCTCACTTTTTTCACATCTCAATTGTAACTTCAATCCAAACTTTGGTCCAAAGAAACGAGAAATAAGTACACCTTGATGTTCAAGATATATCTTATAGGAGTGGTAGTCATCGATATTTAAGATCGATTGATGATCAAGATGAAGAAATTAATAAGGACGTTGTTCGTAGAGCATCGAGTCAAGATGCTTAAAATAGAAAATGGAAAAGTAATATTCTTTTTACAGATTTTTTTTTTTGAAATCACACGCACACACACAATTGGGGGGCTCGAACCTTGCCGACCCCTCCTAATGTCCGCTCTAATACCACTAGGCTAGTGAGCTTGGACTCTTTTTACAGATTCTCTCTCTGTGTGTTGCTATATAATTAAATTTGCATTAAAATATTTAAATTAACCTGAACGAGGGAGGGTAAGTGGGCCAGAATCTCATTTTTCTTTTATTGATTGGAAGAGTGTCTAGGGCTAAAATGTCTCCCCAGTCCAATTTTTGGTCCTCCGACTTCACGAAGAATTGGCCATAGCCGTTATAACTGTTGTCTGATATCTGTGCAAAAGCCTCCTTTTCTTCTATAGGAAGCTTAAAGAATTCTGCAATATCCATCTTTATCTTCTCTATCAGTTCAGTTGGCACTCCATGATTAATTAGCTGTAAAATATAGTCATCCATCACATTTTCACTAAACGACTTAAGGGAAAAAAAACTAAACGACTTAAGAGAAGAAACTAACAAAAAAAATCATTACAAATGATTTCACGGCGGCTACGAATAAGTGTTGCATGTGATCAAAAAGAGGGGGTTGTTTGAAATTTCTATAAAAAAACATGTAGTCTACCATACATATTAGTTATACACATTGTTACTTCCGTGTATTTTATATGTATTATATTGAAGGCCGGTGCACTATTTTTGGGTGTTCGAACAAAAATTAAAATGATGTCCCTCCTAAAAAAAAATTGGCATAACAAAAATTAAAAGGGATTTTTTGACTTTCATCCCACTTATTAATATGCATTTGTACTTACATCCCACTTTTTAATTTTTTTAGACTTACATCCCATTTTTTGTCACTAAATGTATTTATTTTGTCACGAAAAGTGTTCATTTTGTCACAAAAAATATTTTTGTGACAAAAGTGGGATGTAAGTCAAATAAAATTAAAAAGTGGGATGTAAGTACAAATGCATATTAATAAGTGGGATGAAAGTCAAAAAATCCCAAATTAAAAAGTTCTTAAGGAGAAAAAAGACAAACCAAAAATACTAGATCATGAATTTGTGCTCTTTGACATAGAAGATGTAAGCAAAAACCAACTTAGCTAAGTAGGCGATTATATTACATTGTAGAATTATTTAGTTTTAGGGTCTCGTATATTGAAATTTTTTGTTTAGATCTCCATATTGTCCAAAACAAGATTTGGGTCTCGTCCTAACGGTTACCTTGGTTGATCATCCAAAACAGAGACATAAACGTAAATTTTGAATAATATGTGAGACTAAATGGAAGGAAAAAAAAATGTGAGGGTTGTGTGATTTGGGTTATTTAGTTTGCGTGGTAGGAATGGTGTGATTTCGGTTATTTAGTTTGCATTATAGGAATTGTGTGACTTTGGTTATTTAATTTTGTTATGACCAATCAAGAATGAAACTTGTGATAATGTTGTTTTCTTCTATCTTGATCTCAATAGTCATACAACATTTATACCGACAGTTACGATGAAGACGACTTAATAGGCATCGTGTATTGCTAGATGTACGTTTCTCCTAGTCGCATTATTGAATGCTTGTAACTCATGAGTCTCAGAGGGTAGTGTCGTTGATGAGATTAGGATAAAAGCAAGCAACAGTCTCACAAGTCTCATTCCCGTTTGATCATAAAAAAAACTAAATAAATAGTCGCGCAAATCTTTATCATGCAAAACTACCAGGGCCGGCCCTAAGCAATTGGGAGTCCGAGGCAAAACTTCCAAAATGGGCCCCATCATAATGTAAAAAAAAGAATAAATAAAACAAAAAATTGTTGTAGTCAAGATTTGAACCAAAAACCTCTTAAATTTAAGTCTAATATTGTATCCACTACACCACAATATTTTTTGTTAAAAAATGGCACATGATACATACTAGTTCTATTATAAACAGTTTCATGTTGATGCCCCCTTTCGTCAGGGGACCCTGGGCCGTCGTCCGGCCTGCCCTGATACATACTAGTTCTATTATAAACTTATACCCAAACCCTAACCCTAACTTAATTTCTTCTTCTTTCACCTTCTTGGTCGACCACTCCCCTACTTCCCCCTCATATTCGGCAGCAGTACCTCTCCCCATAAAACTCATCATCTTCATCCCCTACATTGTGTCATGCCCCGACCCGGGAAATCGCTCGTCCTCGCTAGATTTAACCCGAATCATCGTCCTCGCTGGGGCGTGATGCCGCACGAGCCTGGATTTGCGCTCGTGCAAGGCAAGATAACAGGTTCACGTAGAACTATCTCAAATCGATAACATAAGCAGCGGAAGAAAACAAAGAATAACATAAGAATCTCTTTTATTCATATTGAACTGAAGGTTACAAAGGCTCTGAATAGCCCAACATAACATGCCAATTGGCTACAACGCTCATGATCTCTCTTAGCTCACAAAGGATTACATTGTTCCATACATTATGCCCCTTTATAGCCACCAAGTAGTCTTCGGCCGAACATCTCCATGTCGCAAGTCCGAACGCATATGCGGAAGCTCCTCTTGAACGCCAAGGACTCTATGCCTCGGCACGTCCAAGCCAAGCTCCGCCCCGAGCTGATCATAACCTGAACCTGCACATAAACTAGTGGGGGTTTAGTGCTTTCGTCCTCGCTTCGCACTGATCAAGACCCGCACGCACCCAAACCAAACACTTATTCATTTAGTGAGCATGCATATTACTTTGTGGTCTTTCTATTTAGCCTTAGGATCAGTTTCATGGCAAAACTTAACATAGCACATTGTTATAATGTGTCACCACATCCCGTGTTCCTGCAGCAGATACAGTTAGACATAATCTGAAACATAAACATAGTGTTCGTGCTCATGCCGTCCCATTTTCCTTAGCCTGCAGTGGTTAGAACTTAACATAAGCAAACATATGATTCACGCAACCGACCATTCATAAACATAAACATATGCATAATGGGTGGCAGGCCCTGCGCCTGCACCCAGCTCTCATCTCAGCCCACCGGCCCTAACTATATGAAGGTCACGGTGTTTCGCACCGTAATGGACTTGGCATCTCATATGTGTAAGCCTACAATCGCTTCGATACGGGTTGCTAGCCCAGTATCCGAAGGATCCCAAACTTACGGATATCATAGCTTATCACAGCACTGGACGGTCGCAAGCCGTCCGAATGTTGTGCACCATAAATACCACACATAATTCCCTCCTAGGCCGAACGGTCCCGGCGCCCCGGCGTAACCGTTCGAGGGAAGCCACACCCGTGC
The DNA here is from genome assembly GCA_029216955.1 of Iris pallida. NCBI lineage: Eukaryota > Viridiplantae > Streptophyta > Magnoliopsida > Asparagales > Iridaceae > Iris > Iris pallida. The sequence continues at coordinate 24,758,450 of JANAVB010002199.1, read as the reverse complement.
ACGGGCAATCCGAGTCCATTGACCATGCAATACGTTCCATATCATACAATCCATAGCATACCAACCGATCTCGTATTCCATAAACATAGTCTCGCACATAAACGGTTTCCCGTGCCATAAACATAATCCACCATTCATATGGGGAGCTCCGTCGGCGTTATGCCCCAACACATCCATATTGATGCACGACGCCCAACGGCTTTGTCGTCTCGTACTCATAATCACGCGTCTCGATCGTATTGTTATTCGCATAGCCTACTTCCGTATTTACTTAGTCAATTCATAGCATAAGTGCCCGAGGGCACGCTCAGCACCGTATTCAATGTTCTACGCCTAGTGTTCAATGTTCTCGGAGCCGTGCACCTGATGCACATCTCAATATCATCTTTCAATGTTCTACCATCATTGCCCTACTGCGACTCGTGCACTCGATGCACGTCGCTTCAATGTTTCGATTGTTCAATGTTCTATCTTAGTGTTCAACGCATACTTAGACACTTACTCGCCGAGCCACGCTCGCTATCTCGATAACATCTTACGCATACCATAACATATTTTATTAGACGTGAAGGAATAGGGAGAGAGAGTCAAGAACCCGCCCACCTTAAGTCGATACGCCTTGCCGACTTGCCGATTGAAGCGCCTCGCTTCCATAACTCGATCGCATAGCTAACTCCCGGACTTAGCCATTCCCTTGAGCTACTCTGTTGATTTAGCCTATCGCGCCCATGCTACATTTCGTTGCAAGGCCTCGATTTGGTTTCGCGGACACTTCATTGCATAAGGCAAAATGCCGACCTCTTATCGCCCAGCGTAAAAACATAGCCTGCATACCAGATCAACTAGAATCAGCACTTACTCAAACAAGACTTACTCTTTGCATCGATTCGATTCATAGATTCCAACCGACTCAAAGCTTACCTTTGGCCAACGCAACACTTGCATCGATTCATATCGATACCTCATCGGGTCAACGCAACTCTTCGAGTCAACGACTCATCGTAATGCACCGATGCGGAGCGGGGCATTACATAATATACCACTCAAAATCAGGTTCGTCCTCGAACCGAAACCAACACTTAATCCAAGTGCCTCGCATAGATCGCTTCACGATCTCGTACCATCGTTGAATCATACAACTTAGTTTGGATCATACACATATTTTAGGCGTCCCACCAATATATGCATTTCAGCCAAGCTCAGTTGTAGGATATCGGGACAACTAATAAACTCAACTTAAATCCTCAAGCATCCATCGGTCCGTACTCGACTTAGTCATGTCTTAGCGCCTATTCCCAAATACTCTTCGTATACAGTATTCCATAACATGCGATCGTCTTCCCAACATATCTGCACATAACTTGATTCAAACCCGTAACTTCGATCTCATAAGTTTCTCGCCGGCCACCTAACACTCGCATTGCATCGAGTCATTGCGCATCCGATCACAACAATTCTCTGCAACACCTATTCGCCCAACCGTTTCCTATCTCTCGCATAACTTAAGCCTTTTATCCAATCATTCATAACACTTGGCCATAACGACATGGACTATGTCAACATGTCACCAATTCCTTTGTCTACAATCCGTACTAAGTCTCGCACGCAACTATCTCAACACGATCTACGTTCTCGAACTACCCGTGCATCGAGTCTGGGGCTACCCCCGCTAGGCAACTTATCCAGACATCATGCTCGCGCTCTTTCGACACAAGAGGTCAACTTGAGTCTACGATGCTCAAAGGCAACAATCTTTCCGACCCAAGGTCTCTTACGATACGCCCATCTCCTACTCTCGACCGAGTACGAATCCCTCACTCAATCATCGATTCAATCCCGACTAGTTCGTTTCGTAACGTAACTCGCGCGCTCAACACACATAGCCTAACCGTTACTCAACCGAACTACGACACACTTATGTCGTTCTGCTATTCGTTGCTCTCGCGCATTGCAGAACCCTTGCAATCGCCTTACCGCATCACTACGCTAAGTATGTTCCTCAACGTCTACTCGATCCAACATAACTTTTCTTGACCATATCGATTCTAGTACTCGCTAACTTTCGAGACACGATACTCGCTCGCTTTTAGACTTATCCTCAACATGCACTACCTCATCCCTTATCCTTCTTACGCGACTTCATTAGGGTCGTCCTATGGTTTCCCACATTCACTTGATTTGGCAGTTAAGTCTTCTAGGGTCATCTGCCCCGAAACTACGCTCGATAATTGAAGATCATCAACGAGGGACAGTTACAACGAACCATGCTATATCCTATCACGGAGCCAAATCAATTCCCGACATTTCCTATACGACTTTACCCAATCCGACATATTTTACTCATCCACATTTCATCCACCCCCGCGCAACTGATGCGTCGTTACTACTCGAGTCACTTAGGCACTACCGTTGACGATATCGCACAATCCTCAATTCCACCTTCACATCAAACCACAAGTCCATATCAAATTTGCCACGCCTTGCAAGTTCGATCATCCCCACTGGATGAATCACCATATCAGTGCTCACGCGGAATGATCGTTCTAATTTTGACGTGACGCATGTGCGAGGCTGGTGTTGCGCTCGCTCAAGACAAGAATGTCAACATAGTGGTTATCCACGAAGCAATCCATATACTTTCGTTTTCATCCGAGTAACATCCGTCGACTCTCAAATTCTCCGAAGCATTCCTATCGTTATCATTCCAATTGCCATAACTTAACTTGCATCTTATTCATCCAACAACAATGCTCAACATAATTTTCGTTCATTCGATCAGAGTATCTCCGAGTTATTGCATATCGTCTTTGATACGCCTCAATACCATCGTCGATATGCATAACTTGAACATCTTCCTTTCTCATAAGCTCAAACCCGTTGCAATCATTGCCATTATCCGAACTCGAATACGAATCAAGTCTCGCACTTATCAAGATCCATTCGGTTGTAACTACTTAACATCATCGCGACACAATTTTCAATTTCACATATCCATTCTCATATCCTTAACTCGCACTCCCGATCGTGCTACCGATTCATTGCGTTAACCCAAATTCGTTCGCACAATTTCTCCGTACTTACTCAACATGTTCCGAAGAAGTCTCCGTACTAACTCAACATACATTCGACCGGGTCGACTATTTCCTCAACGTAACATTCATTCGCATATGCTCGGCCTATCGTTCAACTTATACTTAACGAATCCTCGTTCGACGTATCCTCCGTAGGTATGACTTCGCACACATAATCGTTCAACTCAATTTCCACTCGAGTCTCGGTACCATTCCATCCGTTGCGGACAAACATATCATAACCACATAATCGTTTCGACGAAACCTATCGCAAGTCACCAAACGCCTTAACATAACCATCGCTAAGTGGTATTCCATATACCACTCAGGATCGAGCCTATCGTTATCGATACAATATTTTGCTATACTTGCTCGCATAGTTGGTATTGCATATACCACTCGAAATCGAGTCATTACTCGACATCACACTTCGCATAGGTCCGACTTCTATCTCAACTTAACGTCCCGTATGGCGATCCTTCCGATCCCAGCTCTAGCGTCAGCTCAAGTTTGACATACATTCGATCTAACCGGACCATGGCGATCATCTCGATCACACCCGCAACATTCGCTTATTCAAAGCTCAACGCAACATATGGCCAACATACACGTTCGCCAACTCAAACTCGACTTAGCGACCAACCCGATTCGTACTATCGCATCCACGATCTTCGAATCCCGTACGTTGCAGCTCGTGCAACAACTTAGTCTCGATACTTAAGGTCTTTACTCAATCTCGCACAACATATCGCTATCCATCCGCATAGCCATACAACACGCATCATACCATATCGACTCGTTGCACTGATGCAACGAACGATCCACGACTTGCTGCACTCCGTGCAACCAACAACGCATAACCATTTGCGTAGCCATATAATACGTATCGCCTCACATATCGACCCGTTGCACTTCGTGCAACCAACATCACCATATTCGCTGCACTTCGTGCGACCAGTATTCCATAACCCGTTGCACTTCGTGCAACCAACATCCCATAACTCGTTGCACTTCGTGCAACCAACACTCTCCGACGGCACCCAGAGATAACGTGATAGTCACGACATACTTGTGGCAGACGTACGCACTTAATATAGACTTATTGTAGGGAACATCCAATGTAGCGTCGAGCAGATCCATGAGCCATGCGATTGCGGAACAACTTAGAGTCAACTGAATTTCGATATCGAAGCAACTGAGGGTCAAAGAGATTCACGCACGGTCCAAAGGATGGAACCGCTCTGATACCAACTTGTCACGCCCCGACCCGGGAAATCGCTCGTCCTCGCTAGATTTAACCCGAATCATCGTCCTCGCTGGGGCGTGATGCCGCACGAGCCTGGATTTGCGCTCGTGCAAGGCAAGATAACAGGTTCACGTAGAACTATCTCAAATCGATAACATAAGCAGCGGAAGAAAACAAAGAATAACATAAGAATCTCTTTTATTCATATTGAACTGAAGGTTACAAAGGCTCTGAATAGCCCAACATAACATGCCAATTGGCTACAACGCTCATGATCTCTCTTAGCTCACAAAGGATTACATTGTTCCATACATTATGCCCCTTTATAGCCACCAAGTAGTCTTCGGCCGAACATCTCCATGTCGCAAGTCCGAACGCATATGCGGAAGCTCCTCTTGAACGCCAAGGACTCTATGCCTCGGCACGTCCAAGCCAAGCTCCGCCCCGAGCTGATCATAACCTGAACCTGCACATAAACTAGTGGGGGTTTAGTGCTTTCGTCCTCGCTTCGTACTGATCAAGACCCGCACGCACCCAAACCAAACACTTATTCATTTAGTGAGCATGCATATTACTTTGTGGTCTTTCTATTTAGCCTTAGGATCAGTTTCATGGCAAAACTTAACATAGCACATTGTTATAATGTGTCACCACATCCCGTGTTCCTGCAGCAGATACAGTTAGACATAATCTGAAACATAAACATAGTGTTCGTGCTCATGCCGTCCCATTTTCCTTAGCCTGCAGTGGTTAGAACTTAACATAAGCAAACATATGATTCACGCAACCGACCATTCATAAACATAAACATATGCATAATGGGTGGCAGGCCCTGCGCCTGCACCCAGCTCTCATCTCAGCCCACCGGCCCTAACTATATGAAGGTCACGGTGTTTCGCACCGTAATGGACTTGGCATCTCATATGTGTAAGCCTACAATCGCTTCGATACGGGTTGCTAGCCCAGTATCCGAAGGATCCCAAACTTACGGATATCATAGCTTATCACAGCACTGGACGGTCGCAATCCGTCCGAATGTTGTGCACCATAAATACCACACATAATTCCCTCCTAGGCCGAACGGTCCCGGCGCCCCGGCGTAACCGTTCGAGGGAAGCCACACCCGTGCACGGGCAATCCGAGTCCATTGACCATGCAATACGTTCCATATCATACAATCCATAGCATACCAACCGATCTCGTATTCCATAAACATAGTCTCGCACATAAACGGTTTCCCGTGCCATAAACATAATCCACCATTCATATGGGGAGCTCCGTCGGCGTTATGCCCCAGCACATCCATATTGATGCACGACGCCCAACGGCTTTGTCGTCTCGTACTCATAATCACGCGTCTCGATCGTATTGTTATTCGCATAGCCTACTTCCGTATTTACTTAGTCAATTCATAGCATAAGTGCCCGAGGGCACGCTCAGCACCGTATTCAATGTTCTACGCCTAGTGTTCAATGTTCTCGGAGCCGTGCACCTGATGCACATCTCAATATCATCTTTCAATGTTCTACCATCATTGCCCTACTGTGACTCGTGCACTCGATGCACGTCGCTTCAATGTTTCGATTGTTCAATGTTCTATCTTAGTGTTCAACGCATACTTAGACACTTACTCGCCGAGCCACGCTCGCTATCTCGATAACATCTTACGCATACCATAACATATTTTATTAGACGTGAAGGAATAGGGAGATAGAGTCAAGAACCCGCCCACCTTAAGTCGATACGCCTTGCCGACTTGCCGATTGAAGCGCCTCGCTTCCATAACTCGATCGCATAGCTAACTCCCGGACTTAGCCATTCCCTTGAGCTACTCTGTTGATTTAGCCTATCGCGCCCATGCTACATTTCGTTGCAAGGCCTCGATTTGGTTTCGCGGACACTTCATTGCATAAGGCAAAATGCCGACCTCTTATCGCCCAGCGTAAAAACATAGCCTGCATACCAGATCAACTAGAATCAGCACTTACTCAAACAAGACTTACTCTTTGCATCGATTCGATTCATAGATTCCAACCGACTCAAAGCTTACCTTTGGCCAACGCAACACTTGCATCGATTCATATCGATACCTCATCGGGTCAACGCAACTCTTCGAGTCAACGACTCATCGTAATGCACCGATGCGGAGCGGGGCATTACACATTGCACATCTCTCCATCCTTCACAAAAACGTATCTCCTCTACCATACATCCACCCAACCACTCAAAACGAACCCTAAAAACTCCATCTTCCCCATCCAACCAACTAGGATCATTGCCAATCCCTCCAAACTCATCAAGAGCGGATTAGCAAGCAAGGATAGTAAGAAAAGTTGGAGCTTCGGCAATGAGAAGTCTTCACAACCTCTCTAGCAAGGACTTTTGGTAAGAAATCATATTTTTCCATCTCAAACCCTTGCTAAAATTCTGTAGAATATATGTTACTAAATCTGTAGAAATCATATTTTGGTGGCTTTTGCTATGGATAATCATCCATAAAAGTTTCATGAATTATGGTGGTAATATTCATGTTTCGGTAGGATCAAAATTAACCCCGTTGTAAAAGAACTATAAGTTATTATTGGTTATTTTCAAAACTAAATTTTATGTAGGTTAAACTATATAAATTAGGATTTTTAAGTATTTTTACACGAATTTAGCAACTCAAATCTGGTCGAAAAAATTATAGGTCAAAACTAGCTATTTTCGGGTAACCTGCTGACCTAGAATGTGCCACACTTGTAGCATAACTTAACCCTTGTACCCATGATGATATTCTAGAAAATAAGGTATTTTAGTTCTGTTTCAAATATATTTTTTGGTATTTTAGCAATTTTGAGTAATTGAAAATGTTCCGGACGAGTATCGGGTAGACTAGCTGACATAGTAGTCAAATAGTCATAAATTTCTTTAGAAATATTAATTCTGAAATTTTACAGATAAATCAGTAGAAAATTAGTTTAAATATTATTTTTATGGCTTTTATATAATTTTTAAGTATGTTATTGAAGTGGGGTCATAACCGATTAATTAGAAGGTCGAAAATCCTAAAACTGTGTTCGGAGGTCTCGTTGGACACGTATGTACGTTATACAATTTAAGTAGTCCTACGAGATTTTTGAATATAGTTAAAGTAGTTTAAAACATTAATATAGTTAATTAAGTTCTGTTATAAGTTTCATAAGTAGTTAAATAAATTATTTAGAAGTATTGAATTCCGGAGACGTGGACACGGGAGCGAGATTTCATCTTCACATCACGGAACCAGGCAAGTACACATTGTCAAACTTTACAGTACTTACATGCTTTTTCTATATTGCTATTCTTTTATGTCTCACTTTGTACATATTTCTCTCCTGCTTCATGTCATAGTTGCTTCCTAGTTTTACGTACACATAAATTATTACTTTTTCTTTTCTCATGTTACTTGCCATATTTTTCTATCGTGTTCATGTCTAGTGATAGTATTGCTTAGCCTCTGTCGTGGCCCTTTGACATGATTGAGCTGGACTGGACTTGTTGACCTATTGACTCGACTTGCCTTGACTTGACTTGTAGTTCTAGGCGAGGAACTTGTGAAAGACGATGACTATACTTGACCACTCTCTGTTGTGAGCCCCCACTGAGCTGTGATCTATAGGGCCGTGAGTCCCCACTGAGCTGCGGTTTACTCCGATTTATTCTTAGTCATGTTTATCAGCAGATTCTCGATGACATGCCACTTCCTTATATTTTATTCTTGTACTACTCTGCAGTCTTTATTTCTTGTACTATTTCCTATCCTTCCTTGCATGTTAAAACTGTTAAAGTAGGCATGTATATTATGTGTCTTGCTAGTCCCCTAAGGACCTGGTTATCTCTCCAGGTTATAGCCAAGCTGGTAGAATTGATGGATGGTTATGAGTTGCATCTGCAGGATTCAGGTATCGTCGATGCATGGTTTCATTTTATTATTCTCTCGTGCTGCATATTTTTTATCTTGACATATTCTGCTTATTAGTCTACTTTATTAGACTCATATTTCCTTTCGAGTCTATTCGGACATGTATGCTAGTGGGCTGCAGACCACGAACCATATTGTTCATTCTTAATGTTTTATTATTTTATGTGGATTGAGATTAGTTTTGACTTGCCAAGATTAGACCTAATGCCATAGTCCATACAGCTTATACGTATTCAAACCGGACTGGAGTCCACTCGATGCGTAGCTGGCATGTATACGTATCATGGTCCTATACGTATTTTGGGACTGGGACGTTACACCTCCTAACACGTGAAAGATTGGTGCGATTTGGCATTCAGGTGCCTCGTCCCGAGTGTGTCCTATGTGGGAGGAGGTTGGGGACACGTGATCATTTATTCTTTCAGTGCCCATTTACTGGGTGTGTATGGCAATCATGTCGGGACCAGTTGGGCATAACAAATACAGGGAGAGATAGGGGTGAGCATCGGTTCGATTCGGTTCAAATCGAACCGAATATGTGAAAACCGAAATAACCGTAAACCGTATTTCTCAAAACCGAAAACCGAACCGTTTTTATAAAACCGAACAAAATCGAACCGAATTAATTCGATTCGGTTTTCGGTCGGTTCGGTTTCATGGGCCAATGTGCATGGCCTTCAAGTTTTAAGCAAAATGAGCCTATTTAAATAACAAATTTTTAAAAATATATGACATTATTGTATTTATGAATTGTTATATTACATAGAGTGAAAGATATTAGTATATATAGATTGATGGTAGATAGAGAGAGTGCTCAAAGAAGCACCGACATAGAATAGGAGAAGAGAGTGTGCTCAGTTAGGGGTTAATAAACATTAGTATATGTATATTGTGGATAGTTTGATAAATTACTAAATCTAAATCGGTTTTCGGTTCGGTTCGGTTTTTCGAATGAAGAACCGAAAACCGAACCGTTATTTTAAATTTTCAAAATTTTAAACCGTAAACCGAACCGATAACCGAAAAATCGAACCGTTTGTCATATTTCGGTTCGGTTCGGTTCGGTTTTCGATTTTCAACCGTTATATGCTCACCCCTAGGGAGAGATGGACCGCAAGTTGTACTTGAGGAGATAGCAGCACTAAAAACAAAGGCAAAGAAGAGTACAGAACAACCAAAATTAAACTTCTATATATATCAGCAGTTTGACATGTGGCGCGAGAAAGAAATAAACGAATATTTGAAGGAACGACAACGTCCTTGAACGATATTCTGAACAATATAGAGAGCGACTTTAGATGTGTAGGGGGATTGTGGATATGATTGCTACGTATTATGCATGTGGAGATTGTATATGTACACATTTCTGATTTATTAATAAAGTACCAGTACTTCAAAAAATATATATATATATATATATATATATATATATATATATATATATATATATATATATATATATATTCTGAAAGAAGGTAATTTTGTGGCGAACTCGCCACCACATATATAATTTAAAAAATGGTAGAAAAAACATCCATTGGATGCTCCAACGAATAAACATTTTTTATTCTCATTTGACAATTTCTCAAAACAATTTTATTAAATTTTAGTGATGCGTAATAAAATTTGGCACCGTCCTTTCCCAAACGTCTTCTGGGCTTAGCTTGATATCAGTATCACTATAAAAGAAATTTGTCCCGATAGTGGACGAATTTGTGGACTTCATGAATTCTGCGAGCCCCGTCGAAATGTAGCTTTAATTTTCGTCCCTAAATGTCACGCTTTCTCTGTCCCTACCAAAGCATCCAACCGATAATGTACAAACTTAAAAATAAAATATTAATACTTAAAACATGAGAAATACGAGACATATAAACGGGGTCGTAATGAACGAACAAACGGTTGAACCGGTAGACAATATTTGTTTGGAAAATGCTAAACAGCAGACGGGAGAGGTGATCGCGGACCTGGTCCGTGCCGACGTGTCCCCCTCTCATTCGTCCTCCTGCATCACATAGGGCCCCATCTTCGAAAATTGCAGGCCCCCTCTAATTGCGGGCCGACACGGGATTACGGACCAGAATTGCGGTCCATGTAGTATTGCCCTATTTGTTTTACCACTCTAATGGAGTGAAGGACAGAACTATTAGCCGACTAAGATGGACTGCAGTTTAGGTAAAAAATAATAATAATATATACTTAGTCTGTCAGACCACTTAACCCACCAGACCAATAACACTTCGTATTGCTTAACTTATTATTAAGTACATAAATTTTTGTATATGAACACCATTACATATACTTAGTCTACAAGACCACTTCGATATATGATGGCATTCTACAAAATTATGCGTAGAATGTTTAGTTTAACTTATTATTAAGTTAATATTTTTGTCGTTAAATTTTTTTAAAGTTTAATTCGAAGTAAAGTAAAATTCTGACTCTATTATTGAGTGTGAAATCTCATGTGTTGTCCATTTCCGCCATTGAAATCTCATCTTCTTAGTCATCAAATGATAAGTATCATCAAAAGAAAATAGAAAATGCTAAGCAATCCACGGTTAGGGCCGGTTCTGATCTCATGGAGGTCCAGGACGAACTTTCAAAATAAGGCTCTCATACATAATGTAAAAAATATTGAATTTTTTTTTAATAACTAGTTACAACCAAGGACTGAACCTACGATCTCTAGGAAGGAGTTAAAAGTACTAACCACTACACCACAATAACTTTGTGTCTAAAAAGGTCCATGGTATATACTAGTTCTATTTTCAGATACAAAAACCATTTACACATTTATTTGTAAACTATTTTTTTGGGCGCCTCATGATTCGGAGGCCCTGGACGGTCGCTCTGGCCGTCCTGGGCCAGGGCCGACCTTGTCCAGGGTCAGTGCTCGCCGACTGTGACCGCGGACTGAGGTGTCGCAACCCCATTCGTCTCCTCCATTTGTGTGGGACCCACCCACAGATGTCCTGCCAAACAAAAGTGAACACGTGGACCGCAGGCCAAAATTGTGGACCAAAACGCGGTCCACGTTGAACACAAAGGAACAAAGAATATACTGTATCAAGGACTTGTACGAGATAGGCGGACTGAAGAAAGACATAATTGGGATGGTCCAATGTAGCTCTGATGAGAGAGAAGAGAAGTAGGTTGGGTTTGAATTTTAGTATCCACAAAAAAAAAAATCATGAAATGGGAATATATTTTTGTCATAATATCCAGAAAGGCTATTAATGATTTTTTTTAATCTAAAATAAAACAATAAAAAATAATAATAACCTGGGCTGCTTAGTCTTCAGTAGTCCGTAAGCCCATGATAGGTGGGGGAAAAGACGAGCTGGGTTTGACTCGGCCCATAATAAGTTTAAACCTTACGCGAACTCGATGGAGACACGGGCCAGGTTGGACTTTCTTTTATCGAGAACCTGTCAGGCCCAGGATCAAAACCTGTCACAGAGACTGTTCCGGCCGAACTAATTGGGCTAGGTCGATAGCATTTTCTTTTGCTCGTGAGAGGAAAATGGAGAGAAAAAGTATATATAAATAATGATTTGATAATACCAAGAACTAAATGTTGGGAATACGGTGTGACCCGACCCGGAATTGGTCCATGAGGTACGATATTGAATTGGACCCATATGTCTAAAAAGAGAATTCTCATGTAAAGCCTGAACCAATCTCAATTATCTACACCACATGATCCCACCTATTATGACTAAATTACCAACTCCATTGTCAACTCCATTTGAGTGCTCAACCGGAAACGAGATACATTACAACACTACACAATAATTATATCTTTATTCACGAACAAAAAAAATATATTTTTAAACTTTTTTTTGAACTTTTTTTTTTATCTATTTTTTGTTTATCCAAACAAGGAAAGAAAATATTAACGTTACCTTCATTTTAATTTTACTCCTCGCCATTTATTTTTTCTTTCCCTCACCAAAAGAAGTTTCCAACACACCATAAGGTTGACAAATTTTGCAAAAAAAAACTATTATGCTGCGTGTGAATCCATAATTTCACAAAAGCTTTTATTTTGGACTTCCAACAAGTAATTACCAACTTGTAAATTTATGGGCTTTAGTCCATACAAAATGTTTATTTTTAGAAGGATTTTTATTTTCATACAAATATCGATAGAGTCCAAATCTTTGTTAGCATTGCAGACTACACGTGTCCATGACAGCCATTTGCAACCACATGTGGAGATTATAGATTTATGAAATATAAATCTTTCTCGTAATTTTGTCCTAATTAATAAGTCCATTCACTACATTTAAACTTCCAAAATGTCTAGTCAAATAATTTATCAAAAATCCTAGAGTAACTTTTCTGTAGTGGATAAGTCAATCTTTGGTTGTACGGAAAAAACCACTTTTTTTTCTTCCATATGGAATCATTTTTCTTTTCTTATATTTTCTTTTAACCCCTAAACATACGAAAGGAATGACTTTCAATTTCCAATCCCATAATTTTGTCAACCAAACGAGGCCGAAGTTAACACAATAATACATAATAGAAAATTAGTGTATAATTAATATTAATTTAGATTATAAATAAATTTGCTTTGACTGAAAATTCTTTTGTTTATATATTTATTAATATCCTTCAAATTTATGGTTTGTACTTTTTTATAACTCATTTGGTTAGCGGAAAAGGAAGCAAAGAACATCATTTCTTTGTTTTTCTTTTCTTCAAAAAAATTGTATTTTTTATTAAATTTTGTTTTAGGTGTTTGGAAGGGTCATAAAAATAGAAGGAAACGTTCATCCTTAGGATGTGAAAGTGAATCTTGAGGTGAGTGGAGAGAACCATTTTTTTTTTCCTAATTTTTTTTCTTTAGGAATTATTTTACATTTCTACTTGTTGTCTTTGGCATCCAAACACAAAAAATAAATTAATTTTCTTTTTAAATGATCCGATTCCGCAAATTAAACGTGGCCTTAAGGTTAGATGGTTGGAAATAAGATCTCCGTAGAGGCAAGTGAAGGGATTATTTTGTATAAGGATGCCAAGTTTAGACGTAATTATACTTTGGATACTGGATTTATCTATTTTAGACGTTGGACACTTGAATTTTTTAGCGACAAATTTTAGTGACGAAATTAGATTTTCAGTAACGAATTGAGTTTTTTAATGACGAATGTTCGTCACTAAAATTTGTCACTAAAAAAATTTAAGTTTCTAAAGTCTAATTAGGTTCTAACCGTGGTATTCTTGTATAAAATAATCGAAAGTGAAGTGTATATTTATGAAAGGCTATAATCCAAAGTGAAGTGAAGTGTATATTTATGAAAGGCTATAATCCAAAGTGTATTGTATATTTATGAAAGGCTATTGTTTCTCAGTTTGTTATTTGTTAGTGCTGTTGTATGACGAAATTAGCAAAACAAAATAGCTTCGAGTAGTGGTATTGTTCCTAGGTTTATTAATTCCAAGCATTTCAACTTAATAACAGTTGAGAAAATGGTCCAAGCTTGGGCAATTAACCTTATGAGTTAGAACTTCCTAGTTACGGATCGGTGAGGAATAAGAGAAAGATCTGGATTCGCTGATGTTTAAGTCATCTAATTGTAATCGTTAATTTGAACCATTTGAAACGTCATACCCAATCAATTATTTGCAAAGTCCGGGCTTCCCTTGAGTCTCGTTTGGTTGACGGAAAGAAAAGGAAAGAAAATTGATTCTTAGATATTTTTTTTCTTTTGAAAAATTGGAAAATTACGGTTCCATTTAATTTTTTTTTTCGGTGTTTGAAAAAAATTAAGAAAACTGGAAGGAAATCTTTTTCCTATACTCCAATTCCGTGAACCAAACGTGGCCTCCAGTGATTTAAATGAGAATAGATAAAGAGAGCATGTTTGTACTTCATCCACAAACCAAAACTAGGCCTATCAATGGTAGCTTATTGGTCGGATATTACAATTACCATATCCGAACCATTAACTATCGGATATATCCGATAACTATCCGATATCCGATCGGATAGAAGTTTTGGTTACCGTATCTGTTGCCGATAATTTTAACGGATATTGGATAAAATCCGAACCAATAAACTTACTAAAAAAATATTAAAAAAGAGAAGAAAAAAAAATCAGATGAGCAGATTTTGTCAAGAGACAACATATTTCCACATTGAAACGGCAGATTTTGTCAAGAAACAACAGATTTCCACATTGAAACGACATATTTTGTCAAGAAACAACAAAAATAACAGATTTTCGGTTGAATTCTGAATTCCTGATGGTCCTATATATTTTAAATTTATTAAATAATTTAAATATTATTGGTTCGGATATTATTGATCCGGATATAACATTTACCGTATCCGCATTCGATATCCGATAAATATTTGATATGATATCCGAATTCATATCTGTATCCAAAATTTTGTATATTTTCGGTTCGAATATAGATCGAATACGAATTTTCGGTCTACCATTGACTGCCTAACCAAAACGAGATGCGAGGCTCTCAAGCTTTGAGCTTATCCTCTCCAAGCAATGCAAAGCTAAGAAAAGGCATCAGTGGCTCGGCATTATTGTTTTACTTTACGATTGACTGACCTGCACTGACAAGAAAATTAGTAAACAAAGGCTAACAATAGCTCCAGGAATCTGTGTTTCCTACTCTCAGGCCTTGTTTGGTTCGCCGAATTACGAGCTTGAGAAAGAAAACTAATTATTTTTCTATATTTGAATGCCAAAAGAATGGAGGAAGAAAGAAAATTAATTTTCAATAGGAAAAAAAAAAAATAGGAAGAAAGATGCTTCCATCCATCCAAAAAATAAATTATTTTTTCACATTGAAAAAAAAAAATCAATGAAATTATATTTTTCCAAATATGAAAAAAATGACAAGGAATTAATTTTTTTTCCCTTCCACCCCGCGAACCAGAGCACGCCTCACTCTATTCTTTATGGAAGTAGAAAATATGATTTCTTTTAAAAGTTCCGTTATGTGCTTTGTAAAACAAAATAAAATATTTAAGAAAGATCATTTGATTTCTCTTTCCATGTTTGGTTGATATATGAAAGCAAAGAAAAAATATGTCAATGTTCCAATAATATTCGATGTCGACATAATTATGGTCAACGGAATACCAAGTGTTAATGGATAAAATAGGAAATAAATAAAGGCTATTTTTGTAATAATTTTTGGTAATAATTACTAGAAAAGCAGGAGGAAAACTAAATCCCGTAGGATTAGAGAGCAAACTTTTTTTTTTTCTCATAGTTTCTTTCATGTCACAAAAATATTTCTCGAATTCGTGACTGCCACACAAAAAAGGAATAATTTTTTTTTCTGGTTCCTTAAATCCGTGGACCAAACGACCCTCAGGCCCTCAGTGCAAGTCAAAGTCCATGGCTATATCCCTATCTCTTGATGATGGCTCGAATCAATAATTACTACTACTAGTAGTAGTAGAAGAAAAATGGAAACATGAGATTTCCTTTGAGTGGAATAAGATCACCATAAAATAAAAAATAAAATAAAATAAAAATAAAAATAAAAAATAAGATCACCGTATCGTTTGATTTAACCTTCTCCGATTCTTTTTGACATGGTTGGTGGAAGAAAAATGCACAAAATAATTTAATGAATTGGTCGAAGAAAAGCACAAAATAATTTAATGAATCATGACGCATACGATTCCTGATGAGAGGTCTTAATCAAAAGTCATTTTGCAAAAGCAAAAATCAAAAATCTTATTAAATAAGGTTATTGGTGATGAAATTCAGGTAGGATGATGTGAATTGTGGAGGCAAGAGGGCAGGGAGGAGAGAGAAGATTTTAGCTGAGAAAAATGATCTTAAACAGTATCAGCCGATATCGATACGATACAACCGATATTGATACAATTTAGCATGTTCCGGTCCGATATCGACTGATATCTACACTGGCCGATACCGATATATTCTAGTCAATTTGGTGAAAGAAATAGAACCAAATAGACCAATTAAAAAGGTGTAAAAGCACACTTAAGAAAACTTGTCTCCCTCCTGTAGGCTGATTACTATTTAATCTAATTTCGATTCTAATAAGAAACAACACAAAAAATACTTGAAACTATGTCTTAATACATAAATAAAATTTAAAATTTTAATAATTTATTAATAATTATTTGTTGTCCGATTAAAAAAAAGTTTGATACTCCGATTGGAAAATGCAGACACCGTTGATCCCAATACTCATATACAAGGATACAATATCGATACTGTAAACCTTAGATTGTACATATACAATACATACCAAATGATACCAAATGATGCTATAGTAGTCCCCAAACAAAAAATATACATGGGACCATAAATAGACATAACTAAATATGAATTGAAATGTCAAAAAAGAATAGAAAACCGATCAACCTCAAATATCTAGAATAAAAGATTGGTTGTCGTTGTGTATTGGCTCGAGCCAATCCACCCCTCCTAGCTAGATATTTTTGGAACATTGACAACTTAATTATCCATCAAAAAAAAAATCTAGGGACATCTATTCTCAGCTACAACATTGTCAACGAGCTCTGAATTTTTGGCTACGAACACACTCGTATCCCTCCTTTTCGTCCGAAAATTATTTGTCAATGAATTCCAACTCATCCACCATCAATGAACATCCACTCTTTTGTCCAACCTTTTCCTTCAACATCACATTTAAGCGTCGTTGAAGTGGTTAAGCATCGCCACATGTGAACATGTCATTCTCCTACAATTTGGGCACCAAGGCAGAAGAAAATATCCTGGTATTATTTTTACGGGTGAACATTCGGTTAATTCGGTTCAAGTCGAGCTGAATAATCGAAAATTAAATTGTACCAAAAGTCAGATAAGCCAAATCGAAATGGCCCATATCTGAACCAAATCGGACCGAATTAAATCGATTCGATTTTCGAATTTTTCGATTTTTTTTTATTATCTGCACTTTATATATATAAAAACTAAAAAAAATTATTGGATTTTGGACCAAAATAGTAACTCAAAACCAAAATCAAATACAAAATTTAGTATTTTCAAAACCGAACCGATTTTTTTAAAACTAAATCGATTCGATTCAATTCTATTTTCGATGCAAAATCGAATAATGCTCCACCCCTACTTGTTTTAGGGGTAAAACTTTCCGGAGCAAAATATATCAACGTAATTTAAAGAAAATAAAGAACCAACCAAAAAAATCTTTTTCTTGCATCATCTTTAGCATAACTATGAATGGAAGGGAAGCTAGCAATTCAAACCGTACTGAAAATGTTTATGAGGGCCGATAGAAGAATATCCTCTCCCACTTGATCCTCGTTGGTTCGAATTTTTTTTCCTTATTATTTTTTTTAGTTTGCACCTTTAGTTGTTTTATCTTCCTATTCATTCTAACTACTAGTATAGGTGAGGGGAGAGTGGCCATAGGACTTTTTAACCAGAATTCTAAATTCTAGGGTTCCACATGTAGATATGTTATCTAATGGGTGGGCCTCTAGTTCTGGAAACAATTTTGCTATATGACTACTTTAGTAATAGCTCACTACTAGCAAATGTTGATGTGACGGAGAGAGTTAACCAAGTTTACCGGTTTGGCTGGTCAATAGCTTTTGAAAAAATATTCTTTAAACATTTTTCTTATGTTGACGGAGAGACATGTCATATTTTAATCCAAAAAATTAATTACCCAAAAAAATTATTGTTAATGTTAATGCTATGCTAATTTTAACTTAATGTTAATATTAATCTTATATATTAATGTTAAAATTAATATTAATATTAATATTAATACTAATTAATATTAATGTTAATGTTAATATTAATATTAATATTCATGTTAATTTGAAGTTAATATTAATTTTAGCATTAATTTTAATGTTAATGTTAAATATTAATGCTAATTTTAATTTAATGTTAATATTAATTTTAATGTTAATGTTAATTCTAATATTAATGTTAATATTAATTTTAATATTAATGTTAACGTTAACCAGCTAAACCTGTAAACTTGGTTATCTCTCTCTGCCACATCAACATTTGCTAGTAGTGAGCTTGTTCTAAGCTAGCTATACATCAATTTCGTTCTGAAAATTGACCAAAGAGGTATTAAAAATGATACCCAAAAACTATTCATGTCTATTTCGAAAAAGTTTCTTTCACCTAGTGGGTGGTTATAATTGATTTTCGACCTTTTATACTCATTAGTGAAGAAAACATAAAGGAAAAGATTTGTTGGAAATGCGATGTGATCCGAACTGGAGCTGCCGTTCATCCACACCGTCATTGTGTACCAGCCAATACACGTATGAGCATTCAACATCATCTCTCTTGAGCCAATTACAGCCGTATAACCATGGGATCTGATGTCCACTTGTTCGGGACGCGGTGTGATCCGAACCAGAGTTGGCCCATGAGGTGAGGTATTGAATTTGACCCGTATGCCTTAAAAGATAATTCTCTTATAAGGCATGAACTAACTACAATTATCTACACATCATAATTCTACCTCCTACCTGATATGGGACTAAATTATCAAAACTATTGTCATCCTCTTTGAGGGCTCAACCGAAAACAAGATACAATCCAACAAGATTTAAGTATAAAATATAGAATATCCCAAAAATTTACTAAATACTTAAAGGGGGCGTTGCTTAATCAAAATTCAACTGATTAGTATTTCAGCACAAAAAATGTGTTTGTAAGATCATCAGTTTACCAAATGAACTTAAACTATATCTCCACGGCCGCTATCCAATTTCAACTCGACTCCACGTACAAAGTCTGGTTCGTGGGCTCATGAACAAGCATGACTTGCATCCGATTTTTCCTCTTATTATCACATGAACAACGCATAAAAATTCTCCAATTGATCAAGATAGGCTCGTGAGCAACAAAGTTTTAATGGTCGTCTTTGCGACATTGGATTTGGCTTCACAAGTTTGAACTATATGTCACGGATTTAGTATTTTAGGCTACATTTCGATTCATGTGACGCACAATCTTCCTACTCGAAAACCCTTACAAGTCTTTTCGGACCCGCTTACCTAGATCGCTAAAGCGATATTGAAAACAAAGTGAGACAAAAGAGAGAGATTGGAAGTATGAAAATTTAATTATACTAAAAAGCGATTATAACTTTTGGTGGTGAGGAACAATGAGGCGTCCCACTTATTTACAGTGTTCATAGGACTTAGAAGAAACTCCAGGAATCAAAATATTTCAGAAATTATTCTAGAGAACTCTAGAACATAGATATTTATAAGGAGACTTTTAGAACATTTAGAAAGTTCATGAGTTTTCATGAAAGATCCGGAGTCTTCTAGAGGATTCCACCATATTCTAAAATATTCTTGAGCTTCCATAGTATTCTACCATCTTCTAAAAGGTTTCGGAAGCTTCCAGCATAACCCTGCTCCGTATAAAGTTATATAAGTCTATCTCGGTGGGACACAAAATGTTGGACGCGACATAGCTGAGCTTTGTAATGTATAAGTAGGGAGGGGTGCAGGGACGAATCCAGAAACTATAGCTGAAATGGCCTACCAAAAATTTGGGTGGACTGAAAGTAGATAAATCCATATAAAAAAATTTAAAAAAATTATATGGGAAAAAATGTAATTTTTTTTTGGGTGGGCTTGACCCACCCCAACCTTGGATCCGCCCCTGGAGGGGTGTGCACATTTTGGTCAAACCGACCAAATCGATCTAAACTAAATCGAACTAATCAATTTTTAACCGAATTGATGGACCGATCGGATTGATTCGATTGGACCTTTGAAATAACCGATTGGTTTGGTTCGGTTCACGGTTTAGTCGCTCCAAAAATCGTTTAAACCGAACCAAACCAGACCCAAGCCTAACAGTAAAAAAATAGGACTTGAAGATGAGATAAATTTATATCAAACTATTTAGTAAATCACTTCACAATTGTTTGATTTTTAGTACAATCTCATTTTAAACTATGCTACACTATTATCTAAACTAAATTCTCCATGTACAACTTGTATCCATTCTTGATTCGTTCTCAATTTTCCCAAACATTATGTGGAGAACACTTGTTGATTTTCATTTACATGATTGTTAGCAAAGTAGTATGTTGTATAACAATAAAATAATAAAATTGTAAGCAAAGTAATATGTTGTATAACAATAAAAAAAATTAGTATCAGTCAAAGTACTATGTTGTATAACAATAAAAAGAATTTGTATTGCACAGTACAAGTACTCTGACATGCAAATTCTTGTTGGTTTTTTTTAATAATATGTTATTATGTCTATGATATTTTGCCTGATCAAAATAGATCATCTGAACTGGTTCAAACGGAGCCAAGTTGGTCGGTTTCAAAATCGAACCGACCAATTGGTTGTCGGTTGGTTTGGTTCGATTGTAATTATTTTCAAACCGATTAGCTTCCGTTCGACTTTGATTGTAACCAAGTAGGTCGACCATCGACTAATGCACACTCCTATGTCTACATTCGAACTCGAGTCCAATCCGATAATTCCATATAATAAATGAGATAACATTGGACATATTCTCCTGGTAAACTCGACAAGGCTCGTCACGTGTGCACATGCCATATTCTCCTGGTAATCATGAAGGCGTTTATTCTATTGTTGACATGGTCACACATATATATACTTGTTTTCCAAACAAAAGTGATTCACAAATAGTTTTTTTTTATTGTTTCCAGACATTGTGCTCTCCAAACAAACAAACAAAAGTGACTTACAATGTTTGCTTTGCTATAGATCCAAATGCTCCTCCATGTGTCAAATTGGCTTACTTTAACACTCCAAAGCCAACTTAAAAGCCCAGACACCTAAAGAGACGTCGGTGCTCACATGAAAGCTGGAGGCATCGCGCGCGCGCCTGCGCATGCACGGACGCACGCACGCACGAGACCCCGCCGGCTATTTGGGGGAACTTTGTCGTCGACCAACTTTCTTTGCTTACTCCATTCCAATCCATCCAGAGTCGGTCCCTTCCTCTTATTATTCCATCTTGACCCCGCAAATTACTCTGGACTGCCCAGGCAGATTTTGGAATATCTGTATCGCGATTGACACAACACAAAATACAGTGACAACAGTAATTTGAATAAATGTTATAATATAAGAAGCTGAGCTACGCTTGTCCGCTGTTTGTGACCGTAAGCACGACCGCAGGCCACGTGACAGCCTTTCATCGGTCTCTTGGTCCAGATTTTGGAGAGGTGGGGTGGGGCTTGGTGATAACAGGCCGCCTCACCACGTGGCAATGGTAAATGGTGATCCCGGCCACTAATTTCTTTACACTTTGCATAATTTATTATATCACTACATTTTTCTTATTTTCTAGGTTATTTTTTTAATTTATTGGAAAGAAAAAAAAAACTTTTTTTTTCTTCTAATTATATGTCAAGTGAAATTCTATATATTAAATATATTTTTAACAATTTTTTGAATTTTTTTATGCCAAATATTATGATAAGTGTCATGCTTAATTGCACTTTGATACCCTCAACTATTTTTGTTTTTCAACTTGATACTGAACTCTCTTTTTTTCAACTTGGTAGCCTGAATTTAATATATGTCAAGTGAAATTCTATATATTAAATATATTTTTAACAATTTTTTAAATTTTTTTATGCCAAATATTATGATAAGTGTCATGCTTAATTGCACTTTGATACCCTCAACTATTTTTGTTTTTCAACTTGATACTGAACTCTCTTTTTTTCAACTTGGTAGCTTGAATTTTTTTTGGACAATAATGCCCCTGCTCAAAATTTAAAACTAATCCCAACCCGGATCCCCCCTCCGCCCCGCCCACAACCGCCTCCCCCGCTCCCCCCCCCTCCCTCTGGTCACCCCCCCCACCGCCCCTCCCCCCCTCCGGCCACCCACGCGCCTCCCCCTCCTCCCACCGCCCTCCTTTTCCGCCTCCACCCGCGTCCCCTCCTCTCTCCGTCGGCCGCCCCCACCCCCTCCTCCACCCGTGCCCCTCCTCGCACACCGCCGGAGGAGGGGAGGGGACATCGACCGCCGGAGAGGGGGGGGGGGGGGGGGGGGGGGGGGGGGGGGGGGGTTGCATGGGGAGAGGGAGAGGGAGCCAAGGGTAGTGTCGATTTTTTTTTGTTTTAGGTATTAAGTTAAAAAACTAAAATAGTTGAGGGTATCGAGTTGTTGAGTAAAAAAGTTTAGGGTATTAAGTTGAAAAACTGAAACAGTTGAGGGTATCAAAGTACAATTAAGCCTAAGTGTCAAGAAATTAGTGGCCGGGCTCTTCATTCACCATCTACACGTGGTGAGCCTGAACCACACGATAATTTCTCACAAACCAGGGAAAAAAAATTTGTTTCCGTACAATATATTTTGAAGTATTTGTATCGCGTCTGAAACCGAGTTTCTATATGAATCAGGAGTGTATTTGAGAACCTCTCTATGCGGCCCAGGTGCAAATGGTTGCTTCCAACCCAAACAGTGATCCCTAAAGCGACCGTCCGTCCGTCGCCAGCGCATGAAGCTAAAGGACGAAGTCGACAAGAAATCACGCGCCTGGGCACGAGGCCCCTCCGGTCGTCCGGGGACACATGTGGTTCGATCGTTCCTGAACCGATTGGTGCGCCAAACGAACTCGAAAACGAAGGACCACAGACAACCATCGTGTGCATACGTTTACATCGTGTCGACATCTTTATGGCTCCTATTCTAATCAAGTGGTTCGATTCTAATCAAGTGGTTCGAGCACAAGAGCATTTGAGGGGTTGGATGTTACAAATTCTGTTCACTTAGGAGAGTTCTCGACATAATCAACAGGGCCGTCTCAAGCCACTTGGAGGTCCTTGACAAAAGTCCAAAGATAAAATACTTTCTTAAAAATTTAAACATGATTAAATTATATAATTGTGTTACATTGGTTTATATGCAAATCCTCATTCTTAATTGGACTTGGGATCGGTGATATATCACTATAAACGTTACACAGACATATTTAAAAAAAAATTTCATTATTAATTTTAAAATTTGAATAAGAAGCAGTTATATATATATATATATATATATATATATATATATATATATATATATATATATATATATATATATATATATATTGAAGCAATGGGTACTTGTGGCGAACTCGCCTCCACTGAGGCTCGAACTTCCGACCACTTGGACCGCATGCATCACCCTTAACCACTAGACTATATATATATATATATATATATATATATATATATATATATATATATATATATATATATAATATATGTATTTTAATTATGTAGTAGATGGAGATGAAGAGACTAAATATTTCTCTTAAGGATAGACGAAGAGGCGATAATGGTTATTATTTGTTTTCCAAATTTTGATAGATTTAACTACGTTTAATTTTTTTACAAATAGGCAAGCATATGTTTCTTTTTTCAGCCGAACTTTCCTTTAAAATATATATATATATATATATATATATATATATATATATATATATTTTTTTTTTTTTTTTTTTTGGGACCTCTAAAAATTGGGATATTATTCGGCTGCTTCCTTTGCCTAAAGGATGAGCGGCCCTGATAATCAACTATAGATTCATAGAATCCTAATATTTACCCATTTTTGTTGCACACAAGAACAGAAGTTGGAGGCAAAAAAGATTTCGGAATGTCACTCCGACGTTCAATTTTTTTGCTTTTTCTTCAATAGAAAATTACAATTCCAATCAATTATTTTCCTGCGATTGAAAATATCAAAAAAATTGGAAGGGGATGTAAGGAGGAAAGTGAATCATTGAATTAGTGGGAAACAATTTCTCTCCTATTTTCTTTCCTCTTCGAAATTATTTTTATTTTCTACTCATTTTCTTTGACTTCGAAACGAAAGAAATAATTTTACTTTCGCAAATTATGGCCATAGATTATAGGAGACCAGAAGTAATGATTCTGCTGGAAAAGTATGGAGCAAGTAAGAATATGGAACACTCGGTACATGATGAGAGTCACAAAGCGATGCACGAGCATGTCGAGCCTTTGTGCTCTGTGTGTTCCCTCCCTATATATATACACAGCACCATCAGCATTAGGAAGAAGAGTCGTGACAGACATATATACTTAGAGTAAGTTTAAGCTTAGTTACTATTATTAGTACTATGGAGAAAGGGTCATTGTGGGGAACAAAGAAGAGGGGCTATACGCTTAGTCTGGAGGAGGTGGCAGAGGAGGAGGAGGAGGAGAAGTTGGTCAAGATGCCGGCGATTCCTCCGCCGCAGACGCCGAGGGAGCCGATGGAGTTCCTGTCGCGCTCGTGGAGCGTGTCGGCCGCGGAGATATCCAAGGCGCTGCTTCTCAACGGGATCAAGAGGAGGAACTTCGTGATCGACCGCCTGCCTGGCGTGGTCCTTCCCGATACGCTGGCCGTCGCCGCCACCGCTGCCGCTGCAGCCCGTCCTGCCTTCCAGCCGTACTGCAATGGGCGCGTAAGCATTTGCACAAACACCCAAGATCTCGAGACAAAACTGTCTGAAGCACGGACGCTCCGCGAACATTCTAAAGTACACTAGGACACGCTAAAATCGTTGTTGTATCACTGTTGTATCCGTGTCATTATGATGATGATTCTGATTCCTGCAGCTGGCCAAGGGTGAGGATTCCGCTGTGCACCACCACGGCGCCAATCATCATCGCATAGGCATCGGCAAATGGCTTCGCCACAAGGATCTGCCGAGCAAGAACAGGGCGAGGCAGAAGGAGAAGGCCCGCGCCAGCAGGGCGCGCATCCACGCCGCAGTTTCGGTGGCCGGGGTGGCGGCCGCGGTGGCTGCTGTGGTGGCCAGAGCCGGTGCAGAAAACACGAGCTCGGACACGTACTCGGCCCTGGCATCAGCTACCGAGCTCCTGGCCTCGCACTGCATAGAGGCTGCGGAGCAGGCCGGAGCCGGACACGAGCACGTCGCGTCCGTCGTCAGGTCGGCGGTGGACGTTGGAAGCCCCGGCGACCTGATGACTCTCACGGCCGCGGCGGCTACGGGTTGGTATTACTGATCAGTCGTATAGTACACGATCCCCGACTCCGAACGTTTTTTTTTTTTTTTTTTTTCTGATTCTAATACTCTCTTGACAGCGCTGAGAGGAGTCGCGACGATGAAACTGCGGGTGCAGAGGGAGGCGAGGAGCAATGCCACGGTGATCCCTTACGAGAAGAGCCACTGTGGCAGCCCGGAGATATGGTGCAAAGAAGGGGAGCTTCTGGAGCGCTCGAGCAAAGGTATGTGAAAAATTTAGAAGCTCGCTAGTTCAAGAATAAAGTGACTGTTAAGGTTCCTAGTATCGGTATCAGAATCAGTATCAGACCATTCCTATGATTACCGGTATCGACGATATCGGTAGTATCGGCAGTTTCAGATCGAATTTTTTGGTATCGAAAAACAAATAATTATTAATAAATTATTAACATTTTAAAAATATATTTTGGCATAATTTTAAGTAATTTCAATGTTATTTTTTAGTAGTTTTGAAATAAATGAAATAGTAGTTATTCTTACCGATTGATTTACATACAATAGATCAATTTTTTTTTTTTTCTTTTATATGCTTTTACGGCCTTATTATGCTTCAAATTCTTATTGATTTGTCTTTTTCGTTCAATTCTCTTTGCCAATATGATCGAAAAAGAGACCCCAATGTTGGTATCGGTCAGTATCGGATATCGGTCGGTATTGGATTGGGACACGCCAAACCGTAACGATGTCGGCCGCAATGGATCGGTATTTGCCGATACTTTAAAATATACAGTGTCCGGAAGCTTGATATAGCTTCTAGCTGCAACAAGCTAAATTTTCGAGAATCCTTATTTTTAAAATATTAACAATGAAAAATTATTGACTTCACAGGAAGTTTACACAGGAAGAAGGTTTCAGTCTACATCAACAACAAATCACAGGTAGAGAGAACCCGAATGCATAATTATTTTCATTTTTTCAAGAGTTTGGAAACTATCTCGGCATCTAAAGCAGCAGCAAACAAATGTTCAGGTCATAGTGAAGATCAAAAGCAATCATATTGGAGGAGCATTTTCAAAGAAGAAGAAGAGTAAGCTCAACATTCAAACAAAACTTCCGATGAAATTATTCGGTTATCCGGTCTCACTACGTGACAGTGGAAACGCCTTTGCTCCCCTCAAGAATAAAAAAGAAAAAAGAAGTATGGCACTACCAAATTGGAGGAGAGCAAAATCTCAGTACCACTGCTATGCAGTGAGGTCGGACCACTGAATAATTTCGCGTATGTAAATGAAGTGCTAACATATATACGTGCAATTTGCGGTGTGATGTTTAGGTGTTGTGTATGGAGTAAGCAATGAGGTTGGAGCCCCGCGATGGCGGAGGGGTCCGTATGAAGAGTCGCGCTCGTTCCGTTTGAGAACGGCACAGGGATTGTTGGAGTTCGAGTGCGAGAACAGGAGCATTAAGCAGGATTGGGTGGATGGGGTGATAAATCTGCTGCAACAAGTGAGAAACATGGATGGTGATCAATTAGATAAGGCATTGGAATTGCTCGAAGTTAGTTAGATGTGTGTTTGTGTATAGGTAATTTTGCCGGTAGTGGTTTGTACGACAGTACGAGAGTCAGGGCCGGTCCTGAGCACGTGCACGGAGTGTATCAGATCCGGATTTTATATTTATTGGGATCATAAAATTGAGATGTAAGTTATTAGTTATATAAAAAAAAGTGTGGTATAGTAGATAATATAAAATAATTGTTGTGTAATGGATGAAATGGAATTATGGTTTTGTAGTGGTTAGCATATTAGTTTTACACTCAGAGGTCTTTATTTCAAATCTTGGTGATTATAATAATTTTATTTTTTTTTAATTTTTAATTTTACTCTTATGGGTATTTTAAAAGTTTGTCTTGGACTCCCATGAGCTCAGAACCGGCTCCGATGAGAGTGTGGTGTATACACATGAAGCAGAGTTCACAAAGTATAAATTTGTCAAATAAAGAGCAGTTGTTTGTTCCGGAAAATCAAGATCTTGGGGAAAAAAAAACATCCATTTTCTCCATAAAAAAATGTTATTTTGTCTTCAAAAAATTTGGATGATGACAATCCCCTATTATCTGCCATATGACATTATTGTTGTGACATGACAAAAATTAACATTAACATTAAAATTAGGGTACTGCTATTAGCACTCCTAAAATGTCATTCGGCACTCCACTTTAATATTTTTAACATTTGAATTTCAAATCTACTCATGCATTAAATATGGCATTAATTTATGAATGCATGGAGAAAGGAGTGTAGGATGACATATTAGGAGTGCCAATAATGTTAATGCATAGACATATTCGTAATTTGAATGTTAAAAAATTAATGAGGAGTGTCGAATGATATTTTTTGAGTGTTAATAGCAGCACTCTAAAATTAATATTAGCATTAATATTAACATAAAAAGGTTTGGATAATTAATTTTTTTTGGTTAAAATTTATCATGTCAGTTATTATGTAATGAGAGATGGTATCATCCAATTTTTTTGGGAGACAAATAGCATATAAAATGAGCATGAAAAAAAATAGTTTCTAAAAGAAATTAAAAAAACAAAATTCGACCAGGCCTGAATCATGTGAAGTGAATAGAGTATAAGGCCTTGTGCAGAAGAAAGTATGGTCCCTTCCCGTCCACAAATGGGCTAAGCACACTAAGAAAGGAAAAGCTCTCCCAAATTGATTTTGCTTCAACAAGCATTAGGAAAAGCAAAAGGGAACCAGTCAAGTAATGGCTCACAAAAGGAGAGATCCTCACGAGACAGAAAGGGTCTCTAGCACCAGGTCTAGGTGCGACCAGAATGATGGTTAAACACCTACAAAAGTAAATTAAAAAAAAAAAAAATTTAAGCTAAGAAAAGTCGGTATTGGTGCACCCACATTTAATTAACGAAAATACCTAATGAATCCGTGGGGACCGAAAGTCGGACCGAGACTGATGTATCCTCCCATTAGTCCTGCCTCCCATGGGCGGACCCAGCCATCAGCTGGGGCGGGCTCCAGCCCACCACAAAAAACTTTTTTACTCTTTTTTCTTTTTCTTTATGTTTTTAAATTTTTGAATTTTTTAATATAGATTAGTCCATCCTAATCTATTGTAGCTCACTCTAATTTTAGTTTCTGGATCCGTCCATGTCGTCCCCTACTAGCGTGGAGGTTCACGCTCGATCAGTGGGGGCCGTCACATGGTACGATCTGACCTCCGCACTGTTGGTGTTTTTGCCTTTGGATTAGGAAAGATAGTCCCACATCGGCTACACCAAATGGTGAGTATCTCAATATAATGTATTGCTTGTGTTGAGGTGTGCACATGAGGTGTGGTGGGGCACAAGTTTGTGTCATGTGGGAGTATTTTTCTAGAAGGAAAAAAGATTAATTCCAACAAAGATAGAAGTTGATTTTTGTTGTACGGACTCGGACTCGGACTCGGACACGGACTCCAGGATGTCTCGTGCATGCACGGGAGTGTTCGGGGGGGTAGACGTAGACTGTCACACTTCTATACTGATTGTGGGATGATCTAAAATATCAAACTCTATTTTTGAGTATTGGTATTTTAGTCCCACATCGGATAGGAGAAGATGTGAAGTCTCACTCCACTCTATAAATAGAGTCCCTTGGCCTCCTTTGAAAGATGCACCAAGTAGAAAGTTAAAGGGAGTCCGTAAAGTCCAGGAAGCCCGCTCAAGTCTCAAATATTAACTTACGAGCGTCAACGGTGATCTTAATCACCCCAGCAAGAACCTTTCCTCTTCTTCTTTCTTCTCCTTCATCTAAGTTGTAACTCAAGTTTTGTCCGTCAGCAACTGCGATTGCGAGGAAGAACGTGAGATTTATTTCCTGATTATTGTTGCTTTTGTAATCAGATTCATATTATAGTGTTCATTTTGGATCTCGAAAATTATCATAAGGTGAACGTTTGTTGAACCTCTGATCTCGACATCGAGTCTACCATCTTTGATCAAGCCCCGGGACTAACACGCACTCATCTTCCCGGTCCGTAAGGCAGAGCTGTTTCATTAAACAGATTAATGAGACAACACACCGACCCCTCGTAACGGTCCACCAAGATTTGTGTGATCATATATGGTACAATACAGTAGATGTTTGTAGAAAATTATGTTGGGAAAGTGAATTAACGTAGCTGAGTATATATTTTTATTTAGGGATATTTTCGCAAATGTTTTTATTTAAAATATAGAAACTATTATATACTTTCACTTTTAAAAAACAAAAAAAACTAGTAAATGTTTCGATGAAACAGATAAAATTTTAAGATATACCCTAACTATTTAACCAAAATTTTGACTAATTTACAAAAAACTGAAAACATTTATTAGTTTTTTAAAACAGTGAAGACATATTCAAGTTTCTATATTTTAAATAGGAATATTTACTAAAGTATTTTTTCTATTTATGGTAAATTTTTCTCCTATAAGTCTATCCAATGCTAATCAAAGTGACTACCAACTCTAGATTTTTTCCACAAGGTGCAACTTATGAAACACGTACCAGTAAATTAAGATATAGAAAAATGGATAATTTTCGAATAAATATCATGAACTTTAACAAATTAATAATTTGGTACTATGAATTTTGAAATTGTGCAAGTTAATACCGTAAATTTCTAGGTGGTTGTAAGTTACCACCTTACATTGGTAGTCGGTTGTAATTTGGACACTTTTTATCCTAAGATATTCTAAATTTCCCATCTCTCGTCTTTCTTCTCACCCTTCTCTATCTAACCCTAATCATAATATTTTATGAAAAGCTCTCGCAAACGATCAGATTTGGTTTCTGTTTGGTTGACAGTAACGTAATAGTAATCGCAATCACAATATAATCAAATAAAAAAATTAATTCATTTAATTATATTACAGTAAACTAAAGAGAAATTTTGAGACAGAAAGCTTTTGACCCTATTTTCTATCTCGAATTGGATGCCAACTGCCATAAACTCTAAACCACAAAATCTAAATAATATGATAGTATCTCTCACCCTATTGTGAGTTTAAAAAAAATGGTTGCCACATAGGAATAACAATTATTTTTTTTCAAACAATCATTTTTTTCTAAAAGTACTTCTCCAATGCAAATATGAAATAAAGTGAAGAGTTGACATGGTAATGACATGGCAAAGACAATGAGAAGTTGGTTGTATAGATCTAGACAATGCACTTCACAATGTCTTTATGTCCGTATTATCATTTGTGATAAAAATGTTTATAAAAAGAAATAGAAGAGTAAAAGTTATTTTGAAAGTTGTAAAAAATTATTTTGTATTGTCTTCTCAATACTTTTGCATTGGAGATGACTTTTTAAACTCATTGTGATTTATGAATATAATCTTGCTACCTATACAAAATATTATCTTGTGTTCTATACCACCTAAGATTCACAACATAAAATAAGACAATTGGGTTGGAGATGCTCTGAGTGTTGTTTTAAGGCCCCTAGTTAATACCCTAACGTGATTAGTCCGTACATGTGAGACCTATAAATGTGTGGTGACTTATAGGCCTCGTTTGGTTCGCATAACATTTCTTTTTCTTGGAAAGCTATATTTTTTATTGATTTTTTTTTTCAAAATTTATAAATGTTATAAATGTGTGGTGACTATAATTTTTTTTTTTTTCGAATTTTGAAAGAAAAGTAAATTTTTGTATCTGGAAAAGAAATTCTTTATTTGGATGAATGGAATCACTTTCTTCTCTAATTTTTCTTCCATTGAAAATCACTTTCTTTTCCTCCTCAATTCCTATAGCACCCAAACATAGGAAAGTAATCACTTTCCTTTTTCAAACCGATCATTCCGCGAACCAAACAAGGCCGTAGGTAAGTAGCATGTAGGGGTAAATAGTTAGATAATTTTAACTATTAAACTATAAATTTATCTGGTTCATCTTCCTTCTTCTTTTTCCTATGGAATTGTAGACACCCGTTTGTCTTCTAATTTTATGGGATAGCTAGAGGAATTTGTTGAACATTAGCTAACATTTATAATTTGTTATTCGTCATGAGTGTTGGACGTGTACAAAAGCATTTGCCAACCCACCTGATCAAAACGTTACCAACATCCGTCTTAACGGACACCAAACACAAAATGAAGAGAAGTATATGGCGGTAACTACGTCACCTGAACAAATTTTAATCTTTAATAACTCAGATGAAATTACAAGATAGACAGAACTCACGTTGAACCATTTGTCTTAATAGGTTCAACCCCCTCACCACTCTTAAGAAGAAAAAACAGAAGATTATAATTGATATCACTTACCAACCCGTATCAATCTCCCTAACCGAAGTTGACGAGTTCTCGCTTAGATCTTTTTATTCTTCTTCCTTCTGTCTTGGATGACAAAGTCCTAAGAACAAAATAAGAATTTTAGTACTAAGAACAAAGTACGAATTTTCTCTTAAATTTTCTTGTGGACAAGCACCCCGAATCTCGAATTTGTGCTGAGAAACCTAATTTTAGGGTTAGATGGCCCTAAAAGTAGTACACCATCAGATCTGGCTGTCCACCAATAATTAACAGTGTCGATTACATCATATCACCAATTATGGATGTCCAAATATGGTCAAATTAAATATTTGATACAAATTTATAAATCTAATTAAATCATATATTTAATGTAGACTTTCAAATCATATCAAATTAATTTTTTTTTTTACCATATTTGGACTCTATAATTTGCTTTTACCAAATTCAAACTGGACTCCAACAATGAAAAATAAGCAATTATTGTATATACACTCTTTTGCATCCCCTAAGTATCCCTCTTTCACATCCGTTGGATCATGTATATGTCATTTAATTTTAACCTTTGAAAAATAAACGGTTAAAATTAAATGATTTAAAACAAATTATAGGTAGAGTGATGACTTGTAGGATAAGTAGCACGTAGGGGTAAATAGTTAGATAATTTTAACTATTAAACTATAAATTTATCTGGTTGATCTTTTATTTTTATTTTTATTTTCGACGGAATTGTAGGTACGCGTTGTCTTCTAATTTTATGGGATAGCTAGAGGAATTTGCTGAACATTAGCTAACATTTATAATTTATTATCCGTCATTAGAAATCGAGTTCGGATCCGTAATATATAAAATCGAACAAAATGACCAATTTGATTCGGATCAATTTTCGATTAAAGACCGAAATTGCTCACCCCTACTTGTGCTTCTGATCCACGGGACATCGTACATTAGTTGGGACTGAATTGCCTTTGTAAATATTTAGAGTATGTTCATTGTTCCCTAGCCTTAAAATGTCGATATCAAACTCCATTAAAAAAACTGGTGTACATGGAACTCTTAATATACATATCATGATCAAAATGCCAATTCTCTGTATGAACTCCCAAATTGTGGATTATATTATGAGTTTTTATTTGTAGGTTATATTCGAATAATATAAACCATTGTTAACAAATTAGATTAGTAGTAAATTTTTAGAGTATAAATGTTTCCTAACCTTAAAATGGAAAATAATCATTCCCAATAGAAAATCCAATCTTCTTTCTTGTTCTTGAGAAATTGTATATCTACCGAGCTTTTCCTACTATTAGCATTCATTCTATAACCATTCTGATCTTCAAATGGTTTTATGTTTGCCCGCTACCAAGTGCTTTCATGATCAAAATCGGTGATCTGCTTGAGATTATTATCTTTACTATTTATGTTGCATCGACATAATAAAAGTACTAGTAATGTTACGGAAGCATTTTTTTTTTGACACACTCCATAGCCACACTAATGTAGCAGCATATTATTGGATGATAAAAAAAAAAAATCTTAGAAGGAAGATAATAATTGACATATGTCACACCAGTGTGGTTATAGAGTGTCAAAAAAAAGTGTGTCTCCATAACATTACTGTAAAAGTATTTGTTTCGAGAAATTTTCAATACCAACTACAATGGTTGACCAATAAATGCACTTCTTAGAATGAGAACTTGGGTAGATCAAAACCGACCTAGAGACGATAAATTCGTATATTTTGTTGGGCTCGCGTTGAGACGGTAAATAACGAAAGAATTTGGATGAGGGTATTTTGTTTTTAATCTATTGATTCAGATAGTAATGTTGTATTGTTATTCACCATGTATTTAAAGAGGAGGTATTGAAATTTTTGCTATTAAGTATTTACGAAATAGTAATAATTGAATTTTTTTTTACCGTACAAATTAGTTCAAAACCTATTAAAAATAAACTAAAAGTTAAGAAACTAATATGTACGGTACTAAACGATAGATCCAATGATTAATATATTGAAAATATTCAGAGATAGTTAATAGCAAAGATCGATGTCGATCTCTTAATTAAAGGTTTTTCTAAGGACACCACACTTTTTACTTAGGGGCAGCCCAAAAATGTTCAAAAAAATTTACAAGTTTGCCATCAATTTTTTTACTTGGGGGCAGCCCAAGCCAGTCCTCCTCGGAGATGGAAGAAAATCATCCCCAATCCTCACCTGGTAGCTAAGGAACCGAGGAGCCTGCGACTGCATCCCCTTGACCGCGTCGAGGAGCTCCGGCGACGGCAACATGGACCTCGAGTCGATCGCCAGATGGCCTATAAAAGGAAGGAACGCCTGCATCTCGTTCCACGTCCTGGAGATGAGCGCCGACGCCGACTCCTGCAGCTCCCGCGCCAGCTCCCCGAGCCGAGCTGCCTCCTCCCACAGCCGCCTCTCCTCCTCCTCTCGGCGTTGGTCGTCGGCGGCGTCATCTCGGCGCCACGTAGAGTCCACGTTCCTTCCTTTTGTTTGGGAAGAAGAAGAAGGGGATTTCCTCAAGTAGAAAGGGTTGGATCGAGTGGGTGATGAAAATGAGGGTTGGGCTGTCCCCTTGCGTCGATCCAGGGTCCTGTAGGCCATGGCGGGAGAGGGAATTAGGGTTTGGAGAAGGGAGGAGGAGGAGGAAGAAGGCGGCGGTGGCTGCTGGTAGTGGTGGTGGCGCCGCCGCCGCCGGAGGAAGGAGGAGGAGGAGGAGAAACAGGAGGAAAGAAATTAGGGTCACGACCCGATCCCAATTAACTGGGTCGAATAGGATCATGCCCAGCCTGCACCGTTGATGAGACGGCGGCAGTAAGCTGTATCTTCCATATGCAGGTAATCAACAACTCAATCTAATTTGCCACAATCTTTATTATTCGATAAATAAAACTTGTTCAGTACAAAGTACAATCATAAAACCACCAACTGAAATAACATTGTTTTTAGACAAAACTATAAAACTGAAAAATAGCATCTAAAGAGAAGCAACATCGTCATCAAGTACGCCATCCTCAGGAAGCCCGGCAGGGTATAGCTCAGGGTCATAATAGCTACTAATCAGTAGCTCTGCATCCTCAATAGGACCTAAAAATATAGTCTCAGTCAGGAGGGGGCAAAGTACAATTCATGATATTTTAACAATTGAAATAATAATAAAATTATGCACTTTTAAACAATTTGAAGTAAATAGTTTTTCAGCAGTTAAAAATAGTGTGATGTGAATAGGCAATGAAATATGACCGGATTGGGTTGTACAGTTGTATCCTATTGATACGATATGGCTTATCCCCGTGTGTATGAGGGGTAAGCTAACACAGTCATTATACTATTTTGGATGTAGTCATACTCATTACACTACTCCCCTATTACCCAACAGTCAATGCTATCAGAGAGAGTTCCGTGTTGCCTCGTGGTTTAAATTTGCAGTAAAACTATTACTAAATAATTATAAACTACCACAAACTGTACTTGCCTCAAATTGATTGGACTGGACGGGTCGATACGTCGGGATGGGAAATCAGGTTCTTCCTTGAAATCCTACATTCGGAAAACTTGTCTCAGAAAACCAAAGTCGCCAATGATACTATACTAGTTGCAATCTCTAGTTGTGTCCTAGTCAATTTTAGTCTTTATTTAGCTAACACAACCAAAACGCGATTAAAAGTGCATTGCAATTAAGAAACATCAGTTTATATTTAATTTCGAGAAAATTGTATTTGTCGGTTTATTTGAAAAAACTCGGTATTTTATAATTATATAAATATAAAACTAAGATTTTTCTTTTTAATGAGAAATACATGAATTTATATTTAAAAATTATAACTTAACTGCTAAGTGATAAAATATTTATTATTTTTTTCTTTTTAAAATAAAATAAATAATTATCATTTTATACTACGTTCTCATGACCGAAAATCATCCAGAAAATAAAAGAAAATAAAACCTAAGCTATTACACTTTCTCACAGGAATAAACAATTGGGCTTATGCCCCTTTTACAGACCTTTATTACATAAATTAAAATAAGAAGAAAATAATTGTTAGTCTCTAAAATCCTACAAACTTAATAATAATTTAAATAATAGGTCTCAGATTTTTGGTCCAATCATCAAATAGGCTAATGCCTCAACGTCCGGACGAAACCGGTTTCGTTTGCACTTAGCTAGGGCCCATTGACCAATTACGGTCGTCGTCCAAAATTTCAAAAATACAATCTTTCCCAAAAACCATTTAAAATCATTAAATTTTATAGAAAATTCGACAGCACTTCCTCTATTTTCGGTTCAACCCAAAAACTGGGAAATGCGCCACAAACACCAAACACAATTCCATACCAGGGAAAATCTATTTTCCACAGAATTATGTCCGAAACAAATTCGGAAAACCCGGAACCAGCATACCAACAATCCAATATAACTATCAACCAAAAATCCCAGAAGCTTATCGGATATTCCGAGAACCAAAACAAAATAAAGAACCTATCCGAGAGGATTCGAAAATTCCGAAATCCATACAAATTAACCACAAAACCGAAAATCAACTCACGGAATAAAATCCGAAGGTCACAGCACAAAATACCAAAGAACTTCGGAATTCCCGAAACGAAACGGAAATTCCGAAACTAACTCGGAAAACACACAACTCATATTAATCCATTAATTCGGAAAAATCCGAGAATCACAGAAAATATTCCGAAGAGTTCTCAGAAAAATTCGAAATGGAATCGGAAAACCCGAAACTAAATCAGAAACAATAAACCGAAAATCCACAGAAACTTGCCAAAGGCAAATTCGGAAATTTCGAAGGATCGGAAACCTCACATCCGATTCCCGTTGCGGGATCAGGACCAATATCATCATTGACACACGGCCCAAGGAACAACTACTGAGATTAACAGAGGTTACCCAAAACTGACGGAATCTGAAGTGTAGTCTCAGACTCGGAACAGCAAGCCAGACACGGACCGGGAGGTCGGATCGGGAACAGAGTGAGCGCGAGGAGGCGCTGGGACAGCGGCCGGGAAGCGGCGCACGGGGAGGTCCGGGGACAGCGCGGGAGGCCGCGGGGTCGGGCGCGGGTCTCCGGGGCTCGGCGTCGGAGCTCGGGAGACGAGCAGTGCTGCGGGTTGGTCACCGGACAGGGCGTGGCCTGGGGAGGGTGGCGCCGGGCAGCTTCAGGCGGAGGCCGGCGGTCGGGATCGGCTTCGGTCGACTAGAGTTTGGGGTTAGGTCTTTGAAAAGGGAAAGTGGTGATGTGAGTGATGGAAGGAGGGGGTTTGTATATATAGGAGAGTGGAAGAGGGGTTACGGAAGGGGAGGGGGCGGCCGTTCGGGAAGGCCGGGGGTCGCCGGCGTAATGGCGATGGCGGTGGGAACCGAAAGGGTCGGTGCTCATACGTTGAAAGCAAAGGAATGGTTTTAACCTTGCTGATGGTGAAGTTATAAGAATAAGTTAAAGTTGAGAGTTGTATTTTAATGAAAGTTTTATTTCTCCATTAGTATTTTTTTTCTTAAATAGAATAATAAAATACTAATGGATTTTTAATGATTAATTTTCGGAAAAACGAATCTGAGTTCGAGTCGGTTATAAGTCAGGCTCGGGACATGTCGCGACCAACATTCGAAATCCCAGGATATAATTTTTCTAAAAATATCATTTCCTAAATTAATAATTAGATAAATAAATATTCAATTAATTAATTAAAATGAAGGGTTCTAGACGGGTTCGGGACTCGAGAACGAGTTCTGGTCTGGGTCAGCCAAAACAAAAATCCATGTTTATTTTGAAATTAGTAATTTTCTATTTAATAATAATCTGGCAAAGTAGCAAACACAAAATTTAATAATTAAAAAAAAAACTGAATTTACGGGTTTCACAACCTTCCCTCCTTAAGAAATTTCGTCCTTGAAATTTAAAGGATAGGATTAGGAATTACCTCAGGTCTCAAACAAGTAGTCTCAAACAAGTACGGGTACTGCTCCCGCATCTCATCTTCTCGCTCCCAGGTAGACTCGTCTGGGGAATCGTGCCTCCACATAACTCTGACTATGGGAGTCACCGAAGTCCTCGTCCTCTTCTCGACTCTGTCCAAAATCGCCACAGGCTTCTCTGGTACTGTAAGGCTCGGTCCAATCTCTAGCTCCGAATGGTCCAGAATATGACTCGGATCCGGGATGTAGCGTCTAAGCTGCGAAACGTGGAAGACGTTGTGCACGCCCTCAAGATTAGCTGGTAGAGCTAACCGATACGCTACTTCACCAATTCGGCTCAAAACTTCAAATGGTCCGATATATCTGGGACTCAGCTTTCCAGCTCTGCCAAATCGGATAGTTCCTCTGGTAGGAGAAATCTTCACAAAGACACTATCTTCTTATTCAAACTCCAGTTGTCGACGACTGCTATCTTCCTAATGCTTCTGCCTGTCTTGAGCAATCCTGAGTTTGTCTCTAATCACCTTCACCTTCTCTGCTGCGTCAGTCACCATCTCTGGCCCCAGCAGTACTCTTTCTCCTACGTCGTCCCATGCAAGTGGAGTGCGACAACGACGTCCATAAAGAGCTTCAAATGGTGTCATACCAATGCTAGCTTGGTAACTGTTGTTGTAGGAGAATTCCACTAAATGCAAGTGGTCTTCCCAAGACCCTCCAAATTCCAAGACACAAGATCTCAGCATGTCCTCTAGCGTCTGGATGGTCCTCTCAGATTATCCGTCAGTTTGGGGATGGTAGGCTGTACTGAACTTCAATTTTGTTCCCAAGCTGTCATGCAAACTCTTCCAAAAGTGTGAGGTAAATCTAGTATCTCGGTCAGATACAATACTTACCGGTACTCCATGAATTCGGTAGATATGTCGCATGTACAGTGCTGCCAACTTCTCAGTGGATAAACCAACCTTGAAGGGGATAAAGTGAGCTGACTTAGTCAGTCGGTCCACAATAACCCAAATGGCGTCCTTCCCTCCTTGGGATCGAGGCAGTCCTGACACAAAGTCCATTGTTATATGCTCCCACTTCCACTCCGGAATGTCCAGCGGCTGTAGAAGTCCTGCGGGTCTCTGTCTGCTAGCCTTTACTTATTGGCAAATCAAGCATCTAGCCACAAATCTGGGTACATCCTTCTTCATTCCATACCACCAAACGATGGTACGCATATCCCGATACATCTTATTAGCTCCAGGATGTATGGAATACTGCGACTGGTGTGCTTCTTGCATCAGCTCATTCCTCAGTTCGTCAGATGGAACACACAGCCTCGTACCATTCTTCAATGCTTCGTCACTGGCGATAGAGAATCCTTCAAGTGTTCCTGCCAGCACTTCATCTCTGAGTTTACAAAGCGTCTCGTCTTGGAATTGTGTCTCTTTGACTTTGTCCATCAGACTTGAACGCAATTGCAATTGTATCATGGTTGAGTCAGCTCCAGGTACAATAGCTTCTCGCCCCAGTTCCTTCATCTTCTCCTCAGGCAGTAGAATCTCCAGACCAAGCTTCTCTATGTCCTCCAACAAGTGCCGCTCCTTGGTCAAAAATATCGCCACTGGGTATCGATTAAGTGCATCTGCAACCACATTAGCCTTACCCGGATGGTACTGCAGGTTGATGTCAAAATCCTTCATCAGTTCCAGCCACCTTCTTTGTCTCATGTTCAGCTCCTTCTGAGTGAAAACATATTTCAGACTTTTGTGGTCTGTATATATTTCCACTCTCTCTCCATATAGATAATGCTTCCATAGCTTCAATGCAAAGATGACTGCAGCAAGCTCCAGGTCATGTGTGGGATAATTCTTCTCATGAGTCCGTAATTGCCTAGATGCGTAAGCAATCACTTTTCCATGTTGTTAAAGAACGCAACCCAGTCCTTTTTCAGAGGCATCGCTGTAGATTGAGAAACCGCCGGTACCTGCGGGTAGCGCAAGTATCGATGCTGTTGTAAGTCTCTTCTTCAGTTCCTCAAACGACGCCTGGCAAGCTTCCGTCCAAATGAACTCTTTATTCTTCCGAGTGAGCTTCGTCATTGGTTCAGCAATCTTGGCAAAATCCTTCACAAACATCCGGTAGTAGCCAGCCAAGTCCAAGAAACTTCTGATTTCAGCAACTGAGCTTGGGGTAGACCACTTCTCAACAGTAGCTATCTTCTTAGGGTCTACCGAAATTCCTTCTCCTGTGATAACATGGCCAAGAAAATCCACCTTGTCTAGAAAGAATTCACAGTTGGATAGCTTACCATATAACTTCTCTTTCCTCAAAGTTTCCAGAACTTTTCTGAGGTGCTCTTCATGCTCCTCTTCAGTCTTCGAGTAGATCAGGATGTCATCGATGAAGACAACGATAAACTGATCTAGATATTCATGGAAAACCTTGTTCATAAGGTTCATGAACACAGTAGGAGCATTCGTCAGTCCAAACGGCATGACCAAGAATTCAAACTGCCCATACTTGGTGTTGAACGCCGTCTTGAGAATGTCCTCCTTCCTGACCTTGATCTGATGGTAGCCGGATCTGAGGTCAATCTTCGAGAACACCTTGGCTCCACTGAGTTGGTCAAACAGGTCATCGATCCGGGACAGAGGGTACTTGTTCCTGATGGTGATATTATTCAGCGTCCGGCAGTCGATGCACATCCTCACAGTTTCGTCCTTCTTGGGAACAAACAAGACAGGTGCTCCCCAGGGTGAAGCTCCGTCTCGGATAAATCCTAAAGCCTTCAGTTCATTGATCTGATCCTTCATCTCTTTGGCCTCCTTCAGGTTGACTCTATAGCATCCCCTAGAAATAGGGGAAGAGCCGGGGACTAGGTCAATGGTGAACTCTTTATCTCGGTCTGGAGATAATCCGGGAAGACTATCAGGGATGTAATGCCTGTAGTTCATATTACGTATCTTAGAATACGTGTACGTATTTGTTCTTGTATTGCATATCTCTTAGCTTGGCCCGGTTTATTTTGGGTTGGTTCGACTAGACTTGGGGTACCTTGGTTCATCATGAACCAAGGGGAGAACCCCTACCTACCACCACCATCATCCTTTATTAACCCATTCCTTTAATTCTCTCTCTTCATTTACTTCTTCCTCTCCCACCATTACTTCTTCAACCACCAGGAGAGTGAGAGAGAGATAGAGCTTAGGCAAGTGCATCTTGCTTCATGGAGGAACATAAATTTTATTGTTCTATTCTCTTCTTCACAGCATTCTAAGACACTTTAGTGCTTGGCATTTTCAATTTCCATGGCTAAATTCTTCTAGATCTAAGATTATAGTATTTTCAGATTTCTTGGGTTTTGATCTATTTAACTTTATTATTTCTAAGTTTTGATGGTTCCATGTTGTAGAGAATTTTGTTCTACCCCATTTTGACCTATGGAAGTCCAAATTTAGGCTTACGATGAAGGTTTTATGGAGCTTGGAAGCTATGGGTTCCATGGCCATCCTTCTCAGATTTTCTGAGAAGATGGGTACCCACTTACCCAGCCGCATGAGATTCATTCACTTAGCCGCATGAGATTCATTTTACTCAGCCGCATAGATGGGTACCCACTTACCCAGCCGCATGGGATTCATTCACTTAGCCGCATGAGATTCATTTTACTCAGCCGCATAGATGGGTACCCACTTACCCAGCCGCATGGGATTCATTCACTTAGCCGCATGAGATTCATTTTACTTAACTGCATAGATGGGTACCCACTTACCCAGCCGCATGAGATTTACTTGCTCAGCCGCATGGGTACCCACTTACTCAGCCGCATAGATGGGTACCCACTTACCCAGCCGCATGAGATTTATTGACTTAGCCGCATGGGTACCCATCTACTCAGACGCATAGATGAGTACCCATCTACTCAGCCGAATAGATGAGTACCTATCTACTCAGACGCATAGATGAGTACCCATCTACTGCCGCATGAGCCCCCAATTCACCCTTGGTCGTATAGTGTTTAATTTGGTTGTTTTTCTTGCCCTATTTGGCTGATTTATGGCCCGAATTTTTCCCAACTCCCAACATAAAAATTGTAGATCTTTTCCTTGGCTTCCAGAATATGTTATTAACTATTTATGCAACTTTTTTCATTTATAATGTTGTAAGGATAGAACACGATAGTGGCCGTCATGGCGCACTCTTGATAAGTAACCCTGACATGATACACCTCGATATGCTGTTACGACAGCTAGCACGGCATAACAAGTATGAAAGATCTGGACACCGTGGGCGATTGTGTTTGTACAAATAAATTGATACTGTCTTGCATCATGTCTAGGATGGGGATCCCTGAGTACCACGGTCAGGGGTACATACTGAAATTGACTAAGGCTAATTAACTAGAATAATTCATTAGTCATGAAGAGATTTCCAGCTACAGGCAATCCCGTTATCTGGGCGCATTAAGTGGAATTGTAGCCTACCGATGAGTAGGGCACATTTCCAGTACACAGTCATGTGGTGCACCCTTTATAAACAGACATTCGACTCAGATAACCGGATGGTCTGCAGGGCTTGTGGCTGTTGGGATAATCTCATTGCATCTTGCTAGTAACTAGGCTGTGATAACCCTAGTTAGTTAAAAGTATCAAGCCGTACTCTTGATTGGCCGTGATTGATTGAATGAAGTTTATTCCAGCTTAGTCTTATCCTGATCCTGTACAAGATTGGGACATGACATGATTATTGATGCTTGCCTTAACAATAACGATCAGGGGTCCAGTTCTGTTCAGGCGAAGGGTTACAATCCCGGTCCTTGTTTGGTTTAAGGGTTGTAACCTGGCTCCCGGAGCAGTTCTGTGTCCTCTCTTCGTTTATTGTCTTATTGCAACCCCATGCCATGCTCGTCATATTCTTTTACCTTATTTTAATACCATGATTATTTATACTGGCCTTAGCAATAAAGATCAGGGGTCCAGTTCTGTTCAGGCGAAGGGTTACAACCCCGGTCCTTGTTTGGTTTAAGGGTTGTAACCTGGCTCCCGGAGCAGTTCTGTGTCCTCTCTTCGTTTATTGTCTCCACTATACCAATAGTATTTGAGACGAGTTTCTATTCAGGTGAAGGGTTACAACCCCGGTCCTTGTTTGGTTTAAGGGTTGTGACCTGGCTACTTGAATGGTTTCTTCGTACTCAGTTTACTGTTGTTATCTCTATTACTATCAGTTCTTTATTTATTATCTTTAATATTCTATTGTGATATGCTGGTTTTAGTTCCTAAGTGAAGCCTCTTTTGTGGTACTTGCTCTTTCTGGGGTTTGACCCAGCTGGTTTTGTGTGGCCAGATATCGGAGCAGCACCAGAGGATCCACCTGTCTTCCAGCCAGATGGTGACCACCAGGCGTAACCCTGGCAATGAGTGGGTTTCTTTTTGTTCTTCCACTTTATTGTAAAATTATTCTTTTGAGACGTTTAGCCGGCGAGCACGTGTTAGCTCGTATTGCACCTTTAATTACTTTCTGCCTACGGGCTGTAACATGATTGACAAATCCTAGGGTTGATCATGTATGACTGAAACTCTTGCTAGTCCTGACATTTTGTATGACTAGCTTCATGATCATCCGAATATGTAATGTATGGGACGCCTTGCTATTATATATTTGGTGCTCTGATATCTTGTATACTGTTACTACTTGCTTGGGATTGAGACAATAGGCTTGTTCATGACCATAGGAGACTGTTGGCTTGTAGTTAAACCCTCAAGTATCTAGACAGCCGTGATCGTATAGTGAGGTGGGTGGCACTTCAATATACGTAGCTGGCTATGTACGCCCCCGCTCTCCAGTATTCTGGTTCTGGGGCGTGACATGGTTTAAGTGGTGGCCCATGCAGGTCTTGTAAATCAAGATATGTGAGGGTTTATCGAATAGATGTCTCTATCAGTATTCGCCCTTGATCTCTGCTCGTATCTTCAAATCCCTGAGAATCTTGACCTGATCATGTGCTTGTATCGTTGATCTGTCCTGGTCCCTCCTTATTGTTCCCTATGTCGTCTTCTTCAGCGGTATTGTTCCTGGAGCTGCCGATCAGCAAGACGGAGCACCTCCCGTGGACCAGCAGCAACCTGGGGATCAAGCCCAGCATTCAGGAGTAGCCTCCAGAGTCATGCCTACCGGAGGAGAGCCACCAATTCAGCCCGTCCAGCCTGCAGAGCCTGATGATGGCACTTTGGTGGGTCTCATCAGGACCCTATTAGCTTCCCAGGATCGTCGTGGAGATGCCTTGCACCAGGCGGTGGCAGATGCTTTGACCAGAGGCGGTCATCAGGGTAATAGCGCGGCCAACAGCTTCAAGCGCTTGAACCCTCCCTTCTTCGACGGCAGTGAAGATGCGATCGCTGCAGATGCATGGCTTCAGGAAACCGAGGTGATTCTAGAAGCAGCCAGGACCCCCGAGATCGAGAAGGTGGCCGTGGTGCGCCTGCAGTTACTAGATCTTGCCCGTAGCTGGTGGGCAGCACATGCCGAAGGATTAGTGGCCCCTATTTCTTGGGCAGTATTCAGAGAGAGATTCCAGACCAAGCATTTTGATGCTGTAGCTCGGTATGATCTACAGACGAGGTTCACCAATCTGAAGCAGATGGGCAGGACAGTCGATGGATATGCAGCCGAGTTTTCCAGACTCAGTCGGTTTGCTTCCACCTTGGTGGCAACCGAGTATGATAGAGCCCAGCGATTCCAGCAAGGGCTTCACCTGGAGATTCTATTGGCAGTTGAACAGTTTGAGCATCAGACTTTTGATGCAGTCTTGAGAGCAGCTAGGAGGCATGAGTACACCTCCCAGAGGATCGTGGATAGGACCGGAGGTCGGAAGCGATCTCACGGTCAGATGAATCAGTCATCAGCACCAGCCCCGGCAGCCAGGGCTTTGACCATTGGAGCCCCGAGGCGGGCGATCTCAGTGACGTCGGTTCAGCATTCAGCCCCGATGCACCCTCAGCAGCAGAAGCAGAAGCAGTCTTCCGCAGTGGGATGTTCACACTGCGGAAAGCCAGGGCATGTGGTGTCCGAGTGTCGCAGAGCACAGGGTTTGTGCTTGGCTTGTGGTGCCCCAGACCACAGGATTGGGAACTGCCCGAACAGGGGGAGTTCATCCTCAGCCCTCACTAGTCCTTCGGTGAGAGGACCAGTACCAGTCCAGCAGCAGCAGCAGCTGCAGTACCCGTTCTCGA
The DNA here is from genome assembly GCA_029216955.1 of Iris pallida. Classification (NCBI taxonomy): domain Eukaryota; kingdom Viridiplantae; phylum Streptophyta; class Magnoliopsida; order Asparagales; family Iridaceae; genus Iris; species Iris pallida. The sequence continues at coordinate 24,713,754 of JANAVB010002199.1, read as the reverse complement.
GGCCGTTGCCAACGCAGGCCCAGGCGTTCCAGCAGCAGAGACCGCAGCAGTATGCCCAAGCCCAAGCCCTGATCCAGAGTAGGCAGAGGAATTTTCAGCAGAGGGGACCCGCACCCAGAGGACATGGTCAAGTGCTGGCTTTGACCATGGGAGAGGAAGGAATAGCACCAGGTGAGGTGGTGGCAGGTACTATTCTCGTCAACACCTTTCCAGCTTTAGTATTATTTGATTCTGGTGTCTCGCATTCATTTATGTCTGCACGATTCGCGACACGGGTAGGACTGGAGCCCGAGTCATTATCAGTAAGGCTCAATATACTTACTGGTAACGGACTTGTGGGAGTAGATAGGGTATTTTTCTTGTGTCGGATCGTAGTTAGCGGTAGAGAGTTCCCCGCTAGATTGATAGAGTTCCCGATGGCCGATTATGATGTGGTCTTAGGGATGGATTGGTTGAGGGACCAGTATGCTAGGATAGACTGCCACATTGGCAGGGTTGTTTTTAGCATTCCAGGCGAGCCGGAGTTTTCCTTCTCCCGAGGCGAAGTTGAACCTTCTACTCCAGTATTGCGGATGGCAGTAGCAGCAGTGCAGTTGTCCAGGATAGTGGATGAGTTCCCTGATGTTTTCCCAGAAGAGCTTCCAGGGATGCCGCCAGAGCGAGAGATCGAGTTCACCATAGACTTGATTCCTGGGACAGCTCCAGTGTCGGAGAGAGTCTACAGGATGGCGCCGTCAGAGCTAGAGATATTGTACAAGATGATTGAAGAACTCAGAACCAAGGGATTCATTCGTGCTAGTGGATCGCCTTGGGGAGCCCCGATGCTTCTTGTGAAAAAGAAGGATGGTACGTCCAGGTTATGTGTAGATTATCGTACCTTGAATTCAGTGACAATCAAGAACAGATACCCTCTCCCGAGGATAGATGACTTGTTTGATCAACTCCAAGGGGCAGCAGTGTTCTCGAAGATCGACTTACGATCAGGATACCACCAGATCAGAGTCAGAGAGCAGGACATCCCGAAGACAGCTTTTAGATCCCGGTATGGGCATTGGGAGTTCCTTGTTATGCCATTTGGAGCAACCAATGCGCCGGCTGTATTCATGGACCTCATGAATCGCATCTTCATGCCTTATTTGGATCAGTTCGTGATTGTGTTCCTAGATGACATCCTGGTCTATAGCAAGAGTGAAGCGGAGCATGAGCAGCATCTCAGAGTTGTTCTTCAGATCCTCAGAGAGCACCAGTTGTATGCCAAGTTTAGTAAATACGAGTTATGGCTCGATCGCATTTCGTACTAGGGTCATATCATCACCCGAGGAGGAGTTGAAGTAGATCCCCAGAAGATTGTGGCCATTGAATCGTGGCCGGTGCCCAGCACAGTTGCAGAAGTTCGCAGTTTTCTTGGATTGGCCGGTTACTACCGGCGATTTGTTTCAGACCTTGCTCGGATTTCAGCGCCATTGACCCAGTTGACCCGCAAGGATGCGCAGTTTACTTGGACAGCAGAGTGTCAGAGTTCTTTCGAGCAGTTGAAGCGAGGCTTGATGACGGCTCCTATTCTCACGCTTCCAGATGGAACCGGAGGATTCTCAGTATATTGTGATGCTTCAGGCAGAGGCTTAGGATGTGTTCTGATACAGCATGGGAAGGTAATAGCTTATGCGTCATGACAACTTCGTGATCATGAGAGGAATTACCCAACCCATGACTTAGAGCTGGCAGCTGTAGTGTTTGCACTTAAGTTGTAGAGACACTACCTGTATGGAGATAGGGTGGAGATTTTCACCGACCACAAGAGCCTGAAGTATGTTTTCACCCAGAAGGATCTCAATATGCGTCAGAGAAGATGGCTAGAGCTGCTAGTGGATTATGATGTCAACCTGCAGTATCACCCAGGAAAGGCCAACGTTGTTGCAGATGCATTGAGCAGGAGAGCCGGAGTTTATTTCCTAACAGCACAACCAGAGCTGTTAGCCGATCTTCAGAAGATGGGAATAGAAGTTGTCCTCACTTCCAGTATGGCATTGATGGCCAGCATGCAAGTTCAGTCTACTATAGTCGAGAGGATCCAGATGGCGCAGTCAGCAGATTCAAAGCTTCAGCGACTCAGAATAGAGTGCGAGACAGGACGAAGACCAGAGTTATGTATCCATGAAGACGGTACCCTTCGATATAGAAGGCGTCTTTGTGTACCAAGTGAAGATATCAGACAGGAGATCATGACAGAGTCTCACAGTTCGCAGTATTCCATCCATCCCGGTGGCACGAAGATGTACCGTGATATCCGCCAGCACTTTTGGTGGAATGGCATGAAGAGGGAGATAGCTCGGTTTGTCTCTCGGTGTTTGGTTTGCCAACAAGTTAAAGCTGAACATCAGAGGTCGGCTGGACTTCTTCAGCCCTTGCCGATCCCAGAATAGAAGTGGGAGCATGTGACCATGGATTTTGTGACTGAATTGCCTAGATCCCCAGCTGGTAGAGATGCTATCTGGGTTATAGTTGATCGGCTCACGAAGGTGGCTCACTTTCTTCCGTTCAGAATAGGTCAGTCGACGGCTCAGCTAGCGGAGATGTATCTTCGGCAGATTATCAGATTGCACGGAGTACCAGTCAGTATCACCTCGGACCGAGATTCAAGATTCACGTCGCACTTTTGGCGTAGCTTACAAGAGAGTTTGGGGACTCATCTCCAGTTCAGTTCAGCGTATCATCCGCAGACCGATGGCCAGTCGGAACGCACGATCCAGACTCTTGAAGACATATTGCGGTCCTGTACACTTGACTTCGGTGGTTCATGGGAAGATCACTTGCACCTGGTAGAATTCTCGTACAATAACAGTTTTCAGGCCAGTACCCAGATGGCACCGTTCGAGGCACTGTATGGTAGGAAGTGCAGATCCCCGCTAGCATGGGACGATGTCGGAGAGAGACAGATGCTCGGTCCAGAAATGATTGCTCAGACAGTTGAGGTGGTCAGAAGAGTCCGAGATCATCTTCGAGTAGCACAAGATCGCCAGCGTCATTGGGCCGATTCTTATCGGCGACCCCTTGAATTTTCTGTCGGCGATCATGTATTCCTTAGGATCTCGCCTACCCGTGGCGTCATTCGTTTCGACGTACGGGGCAAGCTTAGTCCTAGGTATATAGGACCGTTTGACATTCTGGAACGAGTAGGAGATGTATCCTATCGTCTCGCTCTTCCGCCGTCGCTAAGCGAGGTGCATGACGTGTTCCATGTATCCCAATTACGATGGTATATCCCGGATCCGAGCCACATCCTAGATCATTCGGAATTGGTTGTTGGTACCAACCTTTCGTATGAGGAGAGGCCCGTGTCTATATTAGACCGAAGAGAGAAGACACTCAAGAACAAGACTATCAAGTTAGTCCGAGTTGCTTGGGGTCATCACTCTTTGGGTGAGTCAACGTGGGAGCGTGAGGATGACATCCGATCGCGATATCCCGACCTGTTTGACTCATGAGGTATAATGTCTTTCTTATGCCTCATGCCATCGATTTCTTGCTTGCATGATTGATTGTTTGTCTAGTTATAACTTGCTTGTGATTAGTATAGCTTGTTCTTGCCACTCTAGCCTCTTGATTAAATTCCGAGGACGAAATTCTTTAAGGTGGGTAGAGTTGTAATGCCTGTAGTTCGTATTACGTATCTTGGAATACGTGTACGTATTTGTTCTTGTATTGCATATCTCTTAGCTTGGTCCGGTTTATTTTGGGTTGGTTCGGCTAGACTTGGGGTACCTTGGTTCATCATGAACCAAGGGGATAACCCCTACCTACCACCACCATCATCCTTTATTAACCCATTCCTTTAATTCTCTCTCTTCATTTACTTCTCCTTCTCCCACCATTACTTCTTCAACCACCAGGAGAGTGAGAGAGAGATAGAGCTTAGGCAAGTGCATCTTGCTTCATGGAGGAACATAAATTTTATTGTTCTATTCTCTTCTTCACAGCATTCTAAGACACTTTAGTGCTTGGCATTTTTAATTTCCATGGCTAAATTCTTCTAGATCTAATATTATAGTATTTTTGGATTTCTTGGGTTTTGATCTATTTAACTTTATTATTTCTAAGTTTTGATGGTTCCATGTTGTAGAGAATTTCGTTCTACCCCATTTTGACCTATGGAAGTCCAAATTTAGGCTTACGATGAAGGTTTTATGGAGCTTGGAAGCTATGGGTTCCATGGCCATCCTTCTCAGATTTTCTGAGAATATGGGTACCCACTTACCCAGCCGCATGAGATTCATTCACTTAGCCGCATGAGATTCATTTTACTCAGCCGCATAGATGGGTACCCACTTACCCAGCCGCATGGGATTCATTCACTTAGCCGAATGAGATTCATTTTACTCAGCCGCATAGATGGGTACCCACTTACCCAGCCGCATGGATTCATTCACTTAGCCGCATGAGATTCATTTTACTTAACCGCATAGATGGGTACCCACTTACCCAGCCGCATGAGATTTACTTGCTCAGCCGCATGGGTACCCACTTACTCAGCCGCATAGATGGGTACCCACTTACCCAGCCGCATGAGATTTATTGACTTAGCCGCATGGGTACCCATCTACTCAGACGCATAGATGAGTACCCATCTACTCAGCCGAATAGATGAGTACCTATCTACTCAGACGCATAGATGAGTACCCATCTACTGCCGCATGAGCCCCCAATTCACCCTTGGTCGTATAGTGTTTAATTTGGTTGTTTTTCTTGCCCTATTTGGCTGATTTATGGCCCGAATTTTTTCCAACTCCCAACATGAAAATTGTAGATCTTTTCCTTGGCTTCCAGAATATGTTATTAACTATTTATGCAACTTTTCTCATTTATAATGTTGTAAGGATAGAACACGATAGTGGCCGTCATGGCGCACTCTTGATAAGTAACCCTGACATGATACACCTCGATATGCTGTTACGACAGCTAGCACGGCATGACAAGTATGAAAGACCTGGACACCGTGGGCGATTGTGTTTGTACAAATAAATTGATACTGTCTTGCATCATGTCTAGGATGGGGATCCCTGAGTACCACGGTCAGGGGTGCCTACTGAAATTGACTAAGGCTAATTAACTAGAATGATTCATTAGTCATGAAGAGATTTCCAGCTACAGCAATTCCGTTATCTGGGCGCATTAAGTGGAATTGTAGCCTACCGATGAGTAGGGCACATTTCCAGCACACAGTCATGTGGTGCACCCTTTATAAACAGACATTCGACTCAGATAACCGGATGGTCTGCAGGGCTTGTGGCTGTTGGGATAATCTCATTGCATCTTGCTAGTAACTAGGCTGTGATAACCCTAGTTAGTTAAAAGTATCAAGCCGTACTCTTGATTGGCCGTGATTGATTGAATGAAGTTTATTCCAGCTTAGTCTTATCCTGATCCTGTGCAAGATTGGGACATGACATGATTATTGATGCTTGCCTTAACAATAACGATCAGGGGTCCAGTTCTGTTCAGACGAAGGGTTACAACCCCGGTCCTTGTTTGGTTTAAGGGTTGTAACCTGGCTCCCGGAGCAGTTTTGTGTCCTCTCTTCGTTTATTGTTTTATTGCAACCCCATGCCATGCTCGTCATGTTCTTTTACCTTATTTCAATACCATGGTTATTTATACTGGCCTTAGCAATAAAGATCAGGGGTCCAGTTCTGTTCAGGCGAAGGGTTACAACCCCGGTCCTTGTTTATTTTAAGGGTTGTAACCTGGCTTCCGGAGCAGTTCTGTGTCCTCTCTTCGTTTATTGTCTCCACTATACCAATAGTATTTGAGACGAGTTTCTATTCAGGTGAAGGGTTACAACCCCGATCTTTGTTTGGTTTAAGGGTTGTGACCTGGCTACTTGAATGGTTTTTTCGTACTCAGTTTACTGTTGTTATCTCTATTACTATCAGTTCTTTATTTATTATCTTTAATATTCTATTGTGATATGCTGGTTTTAGTTCCTAAGTGAAGCCTCCTTTGTGGTACTTGCTCTTTCTGGGGTTTGACCCAGCTGGTTTTGTGTGGCCAGATATCGGAGCAGCACCGGAGGATCCACCTGTCTTCCAGCCAGATGGTGACCACCAGGCGTAACCCTGGCAACGAGTGGGTTTCTTTTTGTTCTCCCACTTTATTGTAAAATTATTCTTTTGTGGCGTTTAGCCGACGAGCACGTGTTAGCTCGTATTGCACCTTTAATTACTTTCTGCCTACGGGCTGTAACATGATTGACAAATCCTAGGGTTGATCATGTATGACTGAAACTCTTGCTAGTTCTGACATTTTGTACGACTAGCTTCATGAACATCCGAATATGTAATGTATGGGACGTCTTGCTATTATATATTTGGTGCTCTGATATCTTGTATACTGTTACTACTTGCTTGGGATTGAGACAATAGGCTTGTTCATGACCATAGGAGACTGTTGGCTTGTAGTTAAACCCTCAAGTATCTAGACAGCCGTGATCGTATAGCGAGGTGGGTGGCACTTCAATATACGTAGCTGGCTATGTACGCCCCCGCTCTCCAGTATTCTGGTTCTGGGGCGTGACATGGTTTAAGTGGTGGCCCATCGACGAGGGGCAGTCCTTCACTTGATTGGTGGCAGACCCACAGACTAGGCAGTATCCTAGCCTCTTCTTGCAGATGTTCGACTGGTGCCCTGGCCTCTTGCAAAAATCACAGACAGGGATCTGCCTCTGAGGTGCCCTATCATTGTTCCTCGCATGTTGGTTCTGCTGCTGGTGGTGAGGAGGCCGGTTGTTGTTGTTGTTGTTGTTGTTGTTGGGCCTCTTCTGATTATCATGAAAGTTGTTAGTTCCAGGATAAACCCTCTTTGAGCGAGCGGGTTGGCTCTTCTCTATATCTTGAGCTCGCTCCAGGATCCTTTCATAGGTCTTAGCACCGCCTGAGATCACATGGGTGCGAATCTCCTCTCTCAGCCCATGTCTAAACCTTTCAGCACGGTCTTCAGGGTCAGCTACCAAGTTCTTGACAAAACGGCTGAGTTGGCCGAATTCTGCCGCATATTCTCCAACAGTCATATTTTCTTGCTTCAGGTTCTGAAATTGCCTCTCCATCTCCCGCAACTCTGATGTTGGGAAGAACTTCCTCTTGAACAACCTCTTGAAGGTGTCCCAGTCAAGCTGCCTATCCTGGAGTCGGGGTTCATTCCGATACCAGGTGCTTGCTACACTTTGCAGTTGGAGTCCCACTGCTTCAGCCTTAAGGTCTTCTGGAAGTCGAGCGACGCTTAGGAGACGCTCCATGCTATCGAGCCATTAATCGGCATAGACGATTTCCTCGGTTCCCTTGAAGGGTCGAGGGTTCTGCTTCTTGAAACTCTCAATATCGTCCACCTTGGCAATATGATTCCCATTAATTTATATGGCCTTAATGTTACATAAATTAATCCTTAGATTTATGTTTACCTTGGCAGGCCTTGGTTCATGTTGAGCTGCTTCTCCTCTCTCCAGTGCGGCCATTGCCACACTATGGGCAATCTCCATGCCTTCTCTCATAATCGCCGTCTGCTCGCGATGAGCTTCAGCTTGAGTTCTCTGGGCTTCTAGCACTCCTCTTAGCAGACCTATGAGGTCGGTAGGGTCCACAGGCACCGGTGGGACAGCTGGAGTGGGCAAAACCACAGGGGGCTGCATCTCCGTCTGGGAAGATGATGGATCCGCCGTTGTATTATGAGGACGGTCGGCCAGCTGCCGAGGTGTAGGATCCGGACTTGGTTGGGGTGGTGGGGTATGATAGGGTGAAGATACCCCATCGCCAGCAGGATTGGTCTTGTCAGTGGCCATTCTCTGGAAGGTTTAGGATATAAACATAAGCAAGGTAGCATACCCGTCTATAACAAAAATATTTATAATATATAACGGTCCTATGTTGTGACAATTTAATGTTCTAGTGTTCTAAATATTTTTAGATGTTTTCCTAAGTCGTTGATTTGACCTGCATGGACCACCACTAAAAACATGTCACGACCCGATCCCAATTACTTGGGTCGAATCTGATCATGCCCAGCCTGCACCGTTGATGAGACGGCGGCAGTAAGCTGTATCTTCCATATGCAGGTAATCAACAACTCAATCTAATTTGCCACAATCTTTATTATTCGATAAATTAAAACTTGTTCAGTACAAAGTACAATCATAAAACCACCAACTGAAATAACATTGTTTTTAGACAAAACTATCAAACTGGAAAATAGCATCTAAAGAGAAGCAACATCATCATCAAGCACGCCATCCTCAGGAAGCACAACAGGGTATAGCTCAGGGTCATAGTAGCTACTAATCAGTAGCTCTGCATCCTCAATAGGACCTAAAAATATAGTCTCCAGTCAGGAGGGAGCAAAGTACAATTCATGATATTTTAACAATTGAAATAATAATAGAATTATGCACTTTTAAACAATTTGAAGTAAATAGTTTTTCAGCAGTTAAAAATAGTGTGATGTGAATAGGCAATGAAATATGACCGGATTGGATTGTACAGTTGTATCCTATTGATACGATATGGCTTATTCCCGTGTGTATGAGGGGTAAGCTAACACAGTCATTATACTATTTTGGATGTGGTCATACTCATTACACTACTCCCCCAGTACCCAACAGTCAATGCTCTCAGAGAGAGTTCCGTGTTGCCTCGTGGTTTAAATTTGCAGTAAAACTATTACTAATAATTGTAAACTACCACAAACTGTACTTGCCTCAAATTGATTGGACTGGACGGGTCAATACGTCGGGATGAAAAATTAGGTTCTTCCTTGAAATCCTACATTCTGAAAACTTGTCTCAGAAAACCAAAGTCGCCAATGATACTATACTAGTTGCAATCTCTAGTTGTGTCCTAGTCAATTTTAGTCTTTATTTAGCTAACACAACCAAAACGCGATTATTAGTGCGTTGCAATTAAGAAACATCAGTTTATATTTAATTTCGAGAAAATTGTATTTATCGGTTTATTTGAAAAAACTTAGTATTTTATAATTATATAAATATAAAACTAAGATTTTTCTTTTTAATGAGAAATACATGAATTTATATTTAAAAAATATAACTTAACTGCTAAGTGATAAAACATTTATTTTTTTTTCTTTTTAAAATAAAATAAATAATTATCATTTTATACTATGTTCTCATGACCGAAAATTATCCAAAAAATAAAAGAAAATAAAACCTAAGCTATTACACTTTCTCACAGGAATAAACAATTGGGCTTATGCCCCTTTTACAGACCTTTATTACATAAATTAAAATAAGAAGAAAACAATTGTTAGTCTCTATAAATCCTACAAACTTAATAATAATTTAAATAATAGGTCTCAGATTTTTGGTCCAATTATCAAATAGGCTAATGCCTCAACGTCCGGACGAAACCGGTTTCGTTTGCACTTAGCCAGGGCCCATTGACCAATTACGGTCGTCGCCCAAAATTTCAAAAATACAATCTTTCCCAAAAACCATTTAAAATCATAAAATTTTATAGAAAATTCGGCAGCACTTCCTCTATTTTCGGTTCAACCCAAAAACTGGAAAATGTGCCACAAACACCAAACACAATTCCATACCAGGAAAAATCCATATTCCCACAGAATTATTTCCGAAACAAATTCGGAAAACCCGAAACCAGCATACCAACAATCCAATATAACTATCAACCAAAAATCCCAGAAGCTTATCGGATATTCCGAGAACCAAAAAAACACAGAACCTATCCGAGAGGATTCGGAAATTCCGAAATCCATACAAATTAACCACAAAACCGAAAATCAACTCACGGAATAAATCTGAAGGTCATAGCACCAAGAAGAAAGTTTTATTTCTCCATTAGTATTTTTTTTCGTGAATAGAAAATAAAATACTAATGGATTTTTAATGTGAAGTCTCGACTCCACTCTATAAATAGAGTCCCTTGGCCTCCTTTGAAGATGCACCAAGAAAAAAGTTAAAGGGAGTCTGTAAAGTCCAGGAAGCCCGTCAAGTCTCAAATATTGACTTACGAGCGTTCTAGAAGTTCTTCGGAACTTGCTGGTTCCTGGAAGCAAATCGTGGTGGGACGAATCTTGCTTTGAGCAACGGTGATCTTAATCACCCCAGCAAGAACCTTTACTCTTCTTCTTTATTCTCCTTCAT